>VWZY01010398.1:65309-77626 GCA_013399075.1 Chloroceryle aenea
GTACCGGGTCAGCTGTTCCTGGCGGTGCACCTCACGCAGATAAAAGGGGCCTAAGCCAGTCGAGAAAACCCATCTTGAGGACAAAACCAGCCCTTGTCAGAGAATCGTCGTGTGTTTGAACGAGGCACGTCTCCTCCCTTCCCCCAGCTCCCCAGTACGTGGCAATTCCGACTCCAGCTCCTTGAGTAGCCCTGAGCCTGGCACAGCAGCTCCTCTGTCTTGCAACCTCCATTTCCCCCCGTCCCCGTCACAAGTGCTGCCACTGCTGTTGAACAAACACGAATTCGGGCACAGAAGGTTTGTCACTTGCCCAGCATCCTCAGGGAAGCTGGTCTGCGGTCGGCGGGGGGATGCGGGCTGTGCATTTGCAGCATGCCAGCAGCCCATGGTAGTTTCTTCTCTGGACGCTCCTAGTGTGTAAGAGCCATGAGGTAGGTTACTCAGACTTGAAAATGGAGGACGGTAGTGGTAACCAGCCTGTTGTTTGGTGGAGTAAATCTCAGCAGTACTTCCTGTAATGGTGGTGGGGAGAGTGATGTTTTACTTGGTTTAGCTGCTGGTGCAGAGAACAAAGCATCTGCAGTATTAGTTTTGGGGTATCTGCTACTCATTAGCATTGTCAGATACAGCTTTTTTCTTATGTAGAGAAGTATTTTGGGGTGTTAGCATTGTGTCTGTCAGCTGTGATAAGAAAGGAACTTTTCTGTCTCCAAAACTGAAGGTGGGGAATAGCTATGCTTCCTTGTTTGGGAGAGGGCTTTAGGATGTGAGAAATCTGCAGGAACAGCACTAAGATTTTGATTCCACAGCTCTGAGCTATCAAGGAAGCAGTCATCCAGGATAGGGTCCCTTTATGTGTGTCTTTGTCTTTTTTTTTTTGTCCTTTTTTTGTCTTTGTGTGTGTGTTCCCCTTTGTGGTGGCAGAGGAAACCCCCCTTTCTTCAAACTTAGGGTAAGGCTTGGTAGTATAGAAAGGTTAGTGTTATGTTGTTTACTCTTGGTTGCTATCTTTAATTCACCAAGCCTTGTAGAGGCCAGGGTCCTATTAATTGTCTGTGATTTACAAATCCCCTACAAACCTTTTATTGTTAGTTGAAACTGATTTGAAGAGGTCCTGAATAAGAATGTGCTGCTGTGGCTCACACTCTGTGCTGTACACCATTTTCTCCCGTGTTTCTTTGCCTTTGATTGCCTTCCTAGTAAATTCATTTGGTGCTTTGCCTGTATCTTGCTTAGTGTGAAAAACACTTGTCTGTTCTATCTGTGTTTTTCTGAACATAATAAGCAAGGATTATTTAAATAGATACCGTTATTTGCAATTGCGATTACTTTGATAAAGACCCAAAGTTTGCAAAGGCCACGTGAGGTAAGATGGGAAGGGAGAAGCATCGAGCAGTAATTTGTTTTATAAGATCCAGATATGCACAATAGGTATCTGTAACTGTCTGGACGCCCTTGGTCGAGGGGGGACAGTAATCTATCTAGAGTGTTCAGACATGGAGGAGGAATTCTGGAGCAGAAGCAGCACCAGGGATAGTCTGCATGCTGCCTTCACTGGAAGGTAATTATTAATGGGAGCAAATCTGTATAATAGTGCAAAGAGAGTGAAAGCCTTAGGTGCTTGCCATGGAAAGGTAACTAGTGTCTGTTGCCCCAACACATAGCTAGCTGCACATGTGAAATGTAGTCCTTGTGGTCCAGTTTTTCTCATCCTGGTGTTCCTGCTGCCTCAGAGGAGCCTCCTTCTCTCCTGCAGCAGTTGGTGGGTGGTAGTATGGAGATAGCAAACCCTACATCCTGTGTAGGGACAGCTGACTTGAGTGCAACCCTACATCCTGTGTAGGGACAGCTTACTTGAGTGCATGCCTGGAGAGTAAGAAGCAGCTAACGCTGTTGGTGATGCAGTTGCACTAGGTCCTGCCAGCGTTGGGAGGATAACACAGTTGGTGGAGAAAGGAGTACGTCCATCCCTGTGGTCAGAAGCTTTGTGGCCATGTGTGTTGTGGTTTGGTGCACTTTTGTCAGAAGTGACTGTACTGAAATTTCCTGCCATGAAGATTGTTCTTTTAATTCCTCCAAGTATTCCTGTTCCTTCTGTGTATTGAGATCCCATTGGAAGTTTGTAGTAGTGCATTTTGTAGTGGGTCCTGTATCACTGGCTGAGTTTCTTTTCTATCTTGTGTTCCCTGATGGCACCAGCTGCTGCCAGTTCCTCTTGCTGCATACTGGTGGGCTGCCATGGGATGTCTTGCAGGCAGAGTGCTGCCTCAGCACCCCAGCCCAGGGACTCCCTGTGCTTTCTCCTGCACCACTACAAGCCAGAGATGAGTTTTGATACAGGTACATGGACACTGTGCTCACTGAGGTTGAATTAGTGTCCTGAAGCTTAAAGCATTTAATCAGTGTGGGGCTGGTGATGGCTGCTTTATGGAGAAGTGGCTTGAGTCACAAATGATGTCAGAGGGGAACACGGTAAGCTAGGAACTGGATGCAAACAAAAGGGAGTTTCAGAGTTAGTCTTTTTACCAAATCATGAACTCTGAAGGTTTTTCTTCTTGAAAAAGCAATCTGTATCTTCCAATTCATTCGTAAAATTGCTGTTGGTACCTAAATATTCATAAACCATTATTTGCAGGATCTACATTCTACTCAAATGTTACTATCTGAAGTGGAAAGAACAAAACCAGATTTCAGTTTCTGCTGCTAAAGTCTCCATTTCTTGCTGGCATTGAAACTAGACTACACAACACAGTTCTCCTTTTGTGTGTGTTGGCTTTTTTTTGGTGTGTATGTTTGGTGGGTTTTTTTTGGCTGTCCTTTTTTGTTTCTTTGGTTTTCTTTTGTGTGGTTTTGGTTGTGGCTTTGTTTCCTTTCTGTTTTGTTTGTTTATTGTTTCTTTGCAGTGGGAAGATTATATCCTAGAAAAAAGCTATTGATGTATTAAGAAAAATGGACAGGTTTTCCTCAGATACCTTACCGTTAGAGAAGGACTTGTCTGCACTTTTGCATAACTGTCATTTTAAAGTTATTTTTTTCAAACAATCAGTGAAAAGTCTGTGGGCTTCACTATGCAAAGACTTCTGCACATGACTAATCTTCCACACATCGATGGTCTTGTGGGCAGGCACCCATACCTGAGGTTCTCTGGGGTCTCAGTAAAGCTGCTTGGTCTTGAAAGTGTTTATTCTTGGCTGTAATGTTGAGGTGCTGTGGGCTTACACTTCTAACTATTTACCAGACCAGGGCTGAAAAAGGGAAAGATGTTTGTGAAATACAATTTTCTAGCAGCTACCAGCATTATATTTGTAAAAACAATTGTTATTACTGTTCAAAGTTATTCTGCACCTCTTACCTTTGAGCCACATTTTTACTAAGTTTGACTTGCTTGTGTTGGGAGTGGATTTGGCTCAAGATCTTTTGGTCTTAGCAAAATGAGTACAATTTTCTTATAACCATATAACAAAGAATGGGTACTGATTGCTTGCCAAACAGTTTTTCCCATCAGAGACTCCAAACAAATTTAGGAAGGAGCAAAGCCAGTATTTCTAGTGTTTAACTTGAGAATCATCTTGGGTTTTGGCATGTCAAAAAGGAAAGTGCGTCACAAGTCAAGTTGGCACTTTCTAATACCATCAGTAATACTCATTTCCACATCATTGACTTTAACTGACACCTTGTCAATCTTTCTCTCACCACAGTTCTTTAATTACAAGAATTGAAGCTCTTTTCCCTGATTTCTATATTCTCTCCAGTCTTTCAAGAGCAGGTCCCTGTCCCCCTTCAGGAAATGGATAGGAAGAGAAGCTCAGACCTTCATGTAGCAGCTGCCAGAGTGTTTTGTGATACCTCCTTGGAAGGAGGAAGCTTGTTTTCTTAATCAAACCAGCAAAATGCCACTTCTGCCCACCACTTGGAGGTGAGCAGGGGTATGGGAAGAGTATGGCTGCACCAAGGACTTGCTTGTTGGCAGAGTTTTAAAAGGAGTATCTTCCTTTTCTTCTTTCTCTTCAAGTATAAACCAGGTTGTGAAAACACGTTGTTTATGTAGTCTCAAAACTATTGCTACCTATAATTTTCCTTCTTTCCACATGAACTCTTCCCTCAGAAGTGATTTGTTCTGAGAGTGAAGTAGTTGTGATATTAAAGACTTCAGAAACAATCATGGTGTAAAATACAGCCACCCTTGGAAGAGGAAGGTTAGTTATTGCTTGGTCTCTGAATAGAAAATTCCCTTTTCTTGATGAAGGTATCTCTGATGAAGAAACAGGAAAAAAACCAGCCAGGCCAGAATAACTGTGGTAGCCAGCAGTGGGTGAGGATAGCAACCACCTTTATTCACCCTGCTCCTGCATATTGTATTTGTGCAATCTATAGAGAAATAAATGGTTCAGTTCTTGTGACCTGCCTTGATTCTTGCTCATCTTAAAACAAGAGAACGCTCTCTATACACAGTCTTTTAACAAAAAGTTAGCATCTCGGGTTTTCTGTCTTATGCAGGTCTCCCTTACAGACCAGGAAAATGCAAGGGAGGATTTCTCAGCCCCAAGAGGTGGGTTTACAAGATAATTAGTGTTGCTACATTTTCCTATCAAGCATCTCTTCAAATTGTTTGCTGTGCATTGAAATTTTAAAACACTGTACAATTCTCAGACTGGACTTTTAAAATACCTTTCTGTTTGCTCAGCTCAGGATTTTTCTGTCTGAGTCACATCACTTGATGATTTCCTCTGTATATTGAGATCACTGGTGGGGCTTGGTGTTTTAGATGTCTTCTCTGTGACACTCACATGGAGCTGGTAAATGCAATGAGACTCCCACCAAACAGTGCCCTGGAGCATCTGCTGGAGATCAGTGATGCTGTAGATGGGCACCTTCCCTGGATTCATAATGTAAAGATGTACTCAGGAAGAAAAAACACAAAACACCAAGGCTCTTTCAAAGCCCTTGCAATGAAGTAGCAAGGCAGGCTCCTACTCACTCCCATGTGACCCGATGGCTATAAAGCCACAGCCAAGATGCAGGTTTGGTTTTTTCTCCCTTGGACTTCATTCTTTACAAGTCAGCACTGAGATAAGTTTATCTATAAAAGGTGTTCCTGATTGCCCTTGGGTTCTACAGAAGCCAGCGCTGCCACACCTCTGGTGCTTTCAAGTCTGGCCAGTGCCACAAATCCCAGCATGCCCACTAAAAACAGTGTTGTTTCGGTTTTGTGGTGTGTGTTTGGGTTTTTTTGTGGACTTGATTTGAAGCACTTCATTCTTGCTGCAGGGATTTTACAATTCAGGGTTATAACTCTAAGGAGAAAACAAGTGCATAGGGTGTGTATGTGAATATGACATCTGAATATCTATCTGCTCTTCAGCTGTTGCAGGGTAGGGAGGAAAGGAAACTTGTGCACTTTTAGCTGGTCTGAGAACTTGTATAAACACCACCCATGCCTAACCCTAGTGCAGGCTTGCTGGAGATGCAAGCACATCTATAATCAGAAGAGGTCAGAAGAGAAGCTGGTAAGCCCAGGGAGATCTTTCATACACTTTGATGTGTGCACATAGAAAGTGGGTTTTGTCCTATTTTGTCAACAAAAAGTATAGTTTGTTGTCTATCTCAAATACACTGAATAAAAAACAAGCTTATACAACACTGATTTGCTAATCATTGAAAGTAACCTTTCAGTTCAAAAGCTTCCTCTGTGAATATGAATATTTTATACAGAAGTATTATGTAATAGACCTTTTTCACCTTTGCAGCCCTGCACAGAGGCACACGTTGTTAAGCTGATGTCATTTGGATTGTTCAGTATAAATTTGTCCACTAAACCAATGCAAATGTCAGTGAATGATTAAAAAAGTCCATCTTGCATATTTATACTGGGTGCTTTGTGTACAGATTGTGGAAAAGGAGGACAGAAATTATTTTGGTCTAGCAGCCTCTGCATTAAAACTTGAGTGAGAAATGTGAAAGGTAGCATGCTAGTTTGCTTTCTTTTCCAGCACCACGTGGTTGCACACGCTCTCCACATGCACTGGCAATTGCCTTCATCAAAGGTGCACAGAGGAGTGAGGCTTTGTGTCTAATCTGAGTGGGGTTTAAAAATACTAACTGAGAAGTCTGCATATGGGGTTCCTTTCAATAGTTGCCATCCAGAAACTTTGATGTACTTGCTTTCTGGCAAATCAAGGAATAAAGCTGAAACTAAGTGGTAGTTTAGGAGAGGAACTGACAAAAGGGAAATGAAACTTCATGCACTTGAGTTTCAAGTAATGTTTGCTATTTTGTAAGCCATACCAAATAGCTTTGCTGTTCTACCACTTTGGCATTGTTAGCAGGTGCAAAGGGGAGACTTGGCTTGATAGTTTTTCTTCTCTCCTCTTCCATCCTCCTGACAGCAAGTGTGTTGTCCCTCAAAGTGAGGCAGCTGAGGAATGCAGATACACAACTGCTTGTTGGTGCTGCAGAAATTGAGTTTGGTCAGTGCTAGTGCCCTGATGGAAGGTGAATACAAAAGTGTCTAATGAGGATAATGGGAAAAGAGCCACTCTTGGAAAAAGAGTGGACTGAGAATGAGACAGTAGTATACTAATAATAAACCAGGAATATGAAAAATGTGGTTTGGACAAGACTCTTACTTCCAGCGGTTATAATCTGTGGTTACGCTTTGTTTACTTTTAGTGTAATTTTATTTAAGATGTACCTAAATTGAAAAGTGAATTTGAGTGTCCTTATTAGCATCAGTCAGTTCAGCTGAAACAGATGTTGGTTTTGAGCAAGAAGTACATAGAAAAATCTTAAAGCTTGTAAGGTCTTAGATCTGGGCCAGAGCCACCTGCAGCCCCCTCTTTTATTGCCTGTGGATCAAATGGGTTACCTGGAGCACTAGGAAACTTCGCCTGCTTGCCCAGCAAGGTTTTATTTGTTAATGTCTTGGCTATATTTTTGCACTTGGACAGAAGAGAGGAAGCAGGGAGAAGTTTGCATGCAGCCCCTGCTTGTGGAGAGGGAGAGGAGGTAGCCACAAAGAGAAGGAAAGAATTACAGGGAGCTCCCAAAAGAAAGGGCGTGTTGGGTGGCATTTGAAAAGCTGCAGTGAAGCCCCTCATACGGACAATGAACTCTGCAGGGAGCAGCAGTGGGATCCTGTAGGCTCCCATGGAGTAGGAGCAATGCCTAAGGTGCTTTCCAAAGGGAGTGTGGTTTCAAGACCAGCTGGAGCAAATTTGAGTTTACAGTGCTGTTGAAAGGGGAAGTCCTGCCCTCCTGCCTTATGGGCCAGGAGGCTTCTCCCAGGCACACACCAGGGGAGAGAGTGGGAGTGCTGAGCCTCAGGGTGGCTGCAAATCAGCTTAAGCTGATTGCAAAACCTCACTTGGAGATAGCAGCAAAATCTGGTATTTATCTGGTTAGGTTACATGCTGCTTTTGACACTATTTCTACAGTAGGTTGCTATGCTGGTTTGGGGTTTTTCTTCTCTTGATGGCATGACATTTTTTCCTCTTTGGTGGCTTGTTGTTTTTCTTGTGCAGCGACAAAGGAGGAAGATGGCATTTTAACCCAAGTGATTCTCAAGTGCCTGCTCTTGGCTGGGTACTTGAAGATACATGTAGAACTGAGAATTCCTCAGTTGTGCTGGAAAGAAATCTATAACAACTGCAACTGCTTCACTTATTAGCAGAGGGGTTTTTCCAAGATCTCTCCTTCTTCCCCCAAATACTGTGATTCCCTGCCTTTTCATTTCTTTACGGAATTCATAAGAATTTGTTCTGTAAATGCATCATCTGATTTTTTTTTCCCCCCTTTTGTTATAAGAGAAGTGGTACATGTGCTCCTTATTTAATCTTCTTCATGCTCACTGCCCCACATACTAACTCTCTAACAGTGGGTGTGTATTCTTGTATCGGAGCAGATGTTTCTGTAAGTAAGATACTGGTTTTGTTTTAATAAATTGAGATTGTCACTTCAAAAATGGAAGTGGGGGCAGGGCCGAAAGAAAAACCATAAAGACACAATTCTTCAAATGGGATTTGGAACAAAATCTAGGAGGATTTCTGTGGCAAGAACTGTGGGGAAGATTCTTTCACTGGTCTTGACTCTGCCCCCCAAGCATCAACTTATGCACTGATATGATTTACGTGAGAATTTCTGCTTTAGGTTGGTTTTGTTTGTTTGTTTGTTTGTTTTTAAAAAAAAACACCCAAGCCTTATGAGTGTGTTTTGTCATTTGTTTCCCTCCACCTCTCTTCCAGGTGTGATCCAACTCATGTGCTCTGTTGGTTCTGGGAAGGGGAGGGTGAGGGTGACAATTGTGATACAACTCTGGATGTTCTTCCATGCCTTACCAAGGGTGGTAGTGCTGCTGCTTGGCCTCTCCTGACACCTTTCCTTAAATGCTGAGGCATTTTCAAAAAATACAGCCTTCCTCCTTTGGAGGTGGGATCTGCCTTGGCCTTCTCTTTGCAAAAACTGCTCGTTGCCTTTGGGGTGGCTGCTGAGGAGGGGTTGGAAGGCGATTCAATTCTGCTTAGGCTTTTCTTACGTGGGTCTCCAACCCTGTGGAAAAATGTTCCTGAAACAGCCTGTCCAGAGACAGCCATGGTGAATGTCCCTGTGGCTACAGGAGTGTTTTCTGTCAGAGCTCAAGTGTGATCCAAAGGTCTGTTCAGAAACCTGCTTGCAATAGACCTTTGTAAAGTATCTAGTTCAAGCTTTTTTCCTCCATGTATTTAAAAACCAGAAGTCTCTGAAAACTCCAGTTCTGTTATGTATGCTGAGAAAAGGGATTTAGTTCTCCTGAGACCACTTGACCACTCTGACCCATTTGAAAGAGGCAATTCTTTAAGATGTGTATTTAATTTACATATTTATCCATGTCTTCCTCATCTCCTTATCCTGGGTCACTACCACCAATAGGAAGCATGAGACAGGGCTTGCTCCTGTGGGCTTCTGGATGCTAGTGCGTGCCAACACTGAAAAGGCCTTGGAAAATAAATTAAGAGGGAAGTGTGTGTTGGTTTGGGTTCTTTGTTTTGCTGCAGTGTCTTGGAAGCAGCTCAGGTGAGTGAATGCACCGTGCTTGGCTCCGAATGGCAGAGCAGCTCCCTGCCGCCGCCGCCACCAGCGTGAAAGCAATGGGCTGGTGGCTGAAGCCCGCTGCAGGTAGGCAGTCCATTGTCCCTGCTTGGAGCCCTGGCTGGGAGGCATTTGTCATGCTGGGAGGCTGTCCCCATTCCTGGCGTGGTGCTGCTGCCAGCCGGGCTGGGGCTTGGCAGCTTCCCAGCGAGTGCCCCGCTGTGCTGGCTGCACAGCCCGGCAGCCGTGCGTGCCGGTTGGCAGAGCTGGGGAAGGGCTTGGGCACGCCGTGGTGCCCCGGCTGCTGTGCTTGGACAGTCGTGTAGAGTCGTGCCTGTTGCCAGGAGACTCATTTTGGTTCTGGAGCAGCGTTGGTCTGCACAGCACCTTTCTCAGTGTTTGTTGATTGGAGGCAATTACTGTAAAATACTTGATTTATAATGAGGCATACTTAATAAGCTTCAAACTAAAATAAATACTTATGAATTACCTGCTGGAGTCTGGCTGCTTATTTTGCTGAGTTGTTACTTTCCATCTGCAGGCTCTGCTCTGCCCTGGAGTCTCCTACTTGCTCGAGGTGAAGGCAGCTGTACTGGGGGCTTGGCTGGTGGAAGTGCTGGGCTAAAAGAGGAAGGGGCAGAATCCATTTCATCTCCATTCTGTTCATCCTGGGGATAGAGGTCTCCAAGGGTTTTCCAGGCAGCTCATTGACTCAAGGTGGGCTGCTTGCCTGCCCTACTGCTGTAACCCAGCATTTCAAGTGTGCTCTAAATGGTTGCACGGAGCACACACAGTGTGTAGCTACCACACCATCAGGGGGCTGGTCTGGCTTTTGTGGTGGTGTAGGGAAGTGGTGGCAGAGAAATAACAATGCTTTTGGTTAAGTTTGGATGAGCCAATACGTTTAAAAAAACCCCGAGAGGAGTGGCAAATTGCTGCTTTGATGGATCTCTGCTCTGCAAGAATATGACAATGTGTTTAGAGTATTTCTGAAATGATTAGAATAAGGCTGTGCTCAGCCTTCCCCAGAAATCAGGCACTGGTGGGAAAAGGATGACTGATATTCTGCTGCTCTGTCACCAAGTGGCATTTCTCTTAACACCCCACTAGAGTCAACACTGTATTTGGCTGCTCTGATTCACAGCAGTTTGTTTTTATACAGGAAGAGTCTGTGGTGCTTGTCAAAATGAGAAAGTGACCATCAGCTTGGTATTCCTGTCACTGGAGCCTCCTGGAGCCAGCGCTCAGCCCAGCTGCAGCCGAAGGAGAAGCACAGCCTGATCAGGTACTGAGCCAGGAACGGGACAAGCTCTCTGATGCCGAGTTGAAGTTGTGGGTGATCATTAGGTACAAAAAGAGAGTTCTATTTCTTAAAAAGTCTTGTTAACATATGTGAAGTGATGGTGGTCCAGTAATGACAACCACATCACCTGGGGGCCTGGCATGGTATCACGTTATATACATGGGTTCTATAACATCTATGAGCTAAATAAATAAATGCAACTCTGCATTTTCCAGGGTATTTGATGTACACATCTGCTGTTCAGTACAGCTAAGGATGTTTTTGCCAGTACCTGTAGCCAGGCTCTGTATAAGCTGGAATGAATGGGTCTGGAATGCTTTTAACAAAATGTTAGAAGCAATTTGATGTCATGTGGAAAGAGTTTTTTGTCAGCTTCATTCTAACAGGGAGGTATCAGTACCAGCTTTCAAGGAGCACTGTGTTGTGTGGCAACTGCAGTGCACAGAAAGGTAGCAGACTGATGGGTTTTTAGACAAACCCAACTCTCAGCTTGCTATCTGTGTCTTTATTTGCTGAAATTCCCATAACCATTCCTGGAAACTGGTATTTATACTTGAGTTTGCATCTTTCAGGTTGTTATGCTTAAAAAGACTTAGGTTCATCTTGTATGAAGACAGAAGTTCAAGGGTTTTGTTTATTACGCTCAATTTCATTTTCTGATATAACTGTACTTTCAGTTTATGTGGAACTCCTGTTCAGAGGACTATGTTCTAGAAGGACTTTCCATATTTTTATGCACCTTTAGAGATTCCTTAAGAACAGGGCTACTACTTATGCGTGCTTGTGCAATACTTGGGATGCTGGTGGCCTATAATTCACTTCTAGAGGGAAGCAGCCTTTGAAGAGGCACAGTGTTTTTCACCTCCAGTGATGCTTTCTCTCCAGAACTACCAGCATCTGTCCCTTAGATGGTCCAAATTTATTAGTCACTTTTTAATGGTTTATTTATTTACTTGCTGACCCAGGCAGAAATATTGAGGGTTTATTTAGATGATCTCTTAAAATTATTCCTAATGTTTTAGGGGTAATTTCCAGCTCTATCTGATTATAGCTTTCCTTGTGTGGTGAATCACAGAAATAGAATCATAGAAGTGTCTGGGTTGGAAGGGATCTCCAGAGGTCACCTTGTCCACTCCCCCTGCTGAGAGCAGGGACATCTTCGACTAGTTAAAAAAGGGAAGTTCTTTTCTAGTGTGCATTGGGAATCCTTCACTTTTGATTTTGTCTTGGGAAATAATCAGCATTTAGTTGATTCAACAACCAGCTTCCTGCTTCCCAAGGAAGAGATAGTGGCTCATTTGCCTCCAAACATCCCTCCTGTGGAGAGGCTTTGTTGGGGAGTTAGGGGAAAGCTAGCAGCTACTAGCAAAATAGCTGCGTGGCAGGATGAAGAGGGATTATTGAAGCATTACTAGGAAATTCATGGCTGTGTGCAAGACCTTCTGTACTCCACAGACAAGCTGACCTAAATTCTGCAGGCAGGCCTTACTGATTTCTGCGATGATGTGACATGGCAGGCTGGATAACCTGCAGCAGATCTGGGGTTAAAAAGAAAGAAGGTGACAGAGGAGATTTATATTTGAGTAGAAACACGGGGCAGTTTATAACTCTACTGAATCTGTCTTAAACTTTTTCTAATTTATACTTCACTATTCTTAATATTGAGTGCTTTTCAGCTAGTCAGGGTGAGGCTGTATTATAAGGATGCTCATTAGGAAGAGTGGAGAGGTTGTTTGCTCCTGGATGGGGAAATACGTAGGTGGTTTTACTCATTTTGGAGTTGTGAGAGGTTTTTTCCAAAGAAATGGTGATATGACAATGTTAGGGGTTGGAAGGGACCTCTGGAGATCATCTAATCCAACAGCCCTGCCAAAGTAGGGTCACCTAGAGCAGGTTGCATAGGATCATGTGCAGGTGGGTTTGGAAAGTCTCCAGAGGAGGAGACTCCACA
>VWZY01010398.1:77751-132473 GCA_013399075.1 Chloroceryle aenea
TTCAGCTATTTCTAAGCATTGATAAGATCCCCTCTCTAATGCATTAGATAGGAATCTTCCCAGTCATCCTGAGAGAGGGACAGGATTAGTATCTACTTGACATAAATGGAATGGCTCACGCTTATGTTGTCAGGCAGACTGTTTGTTTCTCAGGTTTTTGTTACAGGAAAAACATGACACAAAATTCCAAAAAGAAAAGTGAAATGCCTTGACTGTCAAAGTGGAGTTGGTCAGTCTGACCTGTGTGCAGAATTTTGCTGCTGTTCCTTTTTTGTAGTGGGATTGTGACTTTGCAGTTTAGTTTCTGCTGTCTCAAAGTCAGTGTAATGACAGTTGCTGCTTCCCCCCATTTTCCATTGACTAATGCAGTGCTCCCCTTTGCCTCCACTCCTCCCGTGTGTACGCTTCCCATACCTGGTCTCACTGCTTCCTCCTGAGCTGCCCCTGTGGCTACCTGCTTAAACCAGGTCCTATGAAAGGAACAGTTTGTGCAGGCAGAAAAATTTCTCAGCCACTAGAAGAGCTTTTGCAATAAGATTTTTGCTGGTGTAGCTGGGAAGCAAGGAAAAAAAAAACCCAAAACAACCCAGTCTTGGCAGATACAGCTAAATCAGCAGAATGCTAAAGTGTGGCTAGGGGCTTTCTGTGCAAGTGTTCTGGTCTGGTTACTCTGATGGAGTGTGTATGTGTGTATATATGTAATATATTTGTGCCTGGAAACCTCTTTCATGGGAACCCAAGTCAATATGACATCTATATCTACACCTAAGGAAAAATTTACTGCTGCCTTGAGACAGCTCTGGCAATAACATTGTTATGAGCAAAAACCAGTTTAGCACTTTTGGGGGAACTAAAATTAATTTCATTTATTTGCCAATTAATAAGCTTCTAATTACTGCTCCTGTATTGAAACACAAACGTACGCGGGGGAAACAGCCCTCAGTTTCCAAACTGCTTGCTGTACCTGGTCCCAGCAGGGAGGGGATGGGGCTGGCATGTGGTGCTTCCTCTGCTGGTCACAGAATGGGGGGACCTGAGGAAGGGTGGATTTGCTTGGTTATTTTCTTTTATTTCTTCTGTCTTGCTTTACTGGCATTTTGGCACGTAGCTCCTTTGTGCGGTGTAGGACAGTGTTTGTTCTCCAGAGGCAGGCAAATCTGGCGGATTTATTTGCTGTGCATCAGCTCCCTGAAGTTAATTACAAAAAAAATGTGTTGATACCAGACTTAGGAGGTGACCTGTCAGCTTGCTCTGCTCTGTTCATGGAGTGAGTGCCAGACAGAGCTTGTGATGATGGTCCGTTGTATGTCATGTATTTGAGCTGTGTGAGCTTGTGGCACAGGCAGCGTGGGGAGACCAGAAGTCTATCACTTGTAAGAGTAAAATTGTTTTTTGACAAAATATGTATTTTTTTTTTTTTAACAATGACTACCAAAGGGCAGACAAAAGATGGATATCCTGAAGAGCTGTGTGTTTCAAAGCCTCCCCCAGCCTCTGGAGGAGGGTGTGCTGGTCCCAGACCTATTGCAAATAGCAGTTTTTCCTGGATGTTTGCCTGCAGATTGACTTCTAACTTCAGTATGAAGTATGTTGTAGGGGCTCCCTGCAGGTCTGCCTGCTTAGGTATCAAGTTATATCAATGTTGGTCTTGGCTGTGGCTGGCATGGTGTTGGCAGGCAGGGCTAAGGGAGGCAGGCAGGACTGCCCTGTGCTGGTCACAGCCAGTTCCAGACAGTTCCAGTCCCAGCCAACACAAGGGACCTGCTGTTTGCTCAAGGGGAACCTGAAGATCCTGCAGGGAAGCTCTGTAGGATATTGGAAGAGTGTTTGGGAAGGCAGAGGTTGGGTGGTGGTGGAACAAGGAGGAATCGGAAGGGAAAACAGCATGGAGCAAAAAGCTTGGCTAAGTTATGGGAATGGATTGGCTCACTTCACTGGATGATGCTGTCCTGCTCTATGTATTTAGAGTGAGACAATCTGGGGTAACTGGCTGTCAGCTTGGTAAAATAATCAGGTAGCCAGGAACTGCATCATCACTTGTTAAGCATCCTTTCAGATTTATGGCATATTTGTCAGTCTGTAATGCAGCTAATTTAAAATATGCAAGTTTGCTTTTTAGTACTGTGTAGTTTCTCTCCCTGCAGCTCATGTGAACTTGGGTTTGTTTTGGTTTTGTGCCCCTGCTCTCTCTCAACCAGGGTTAAATCTGAAGGAAAAAAGCAGGACACCCTTTCTTTCACTAAAAGGGAAGGTCTGCATTGTAGGGGACGGGAAAATGAAAATTGGAGTTCTCATCCATAAACATTTACCAAAGCTTATTTCAAACAGCCACTTCTGTCTTTGTTATAATAGCTGGAGCTATGCCAACCTGAAAAGCCCCAAACCTGCTTTGCTTTGACATTTAGCTAGATCCCTATACGTAACATCCTAATGAGGGGTAGAGTTACTTCTGTTTTCCTTGTATGTTGGGTAGCACTTAAATACATCATAAGTAGAACTGGAGTTTGCCTTTTTTTTTTGCAGTGTCACTGGGTTTCTTTTGCTTGCGTAGGTTGCTCACATAACTGTGTTAGTGGGCAGACAAAAACATTTGAAATAGAAAAATATGATGAGGCAAGGGCTGTCGAGTGTTATGCATATATTCTGTACCTTGTGTGCTGAGGCCCTGACCTACTTGGGGCCCCTGGATACTTCTGCAATATAAGTGTTTAGCAATGATAAACTGCACTGTCTGGCAGAGGGATTCAGTGTGCAAGAACAACACCTGAGAAAACAACCTTTAATCCTTTCCCTGAAACGACCCAGTTTCAAGGTTTCTGTTCTTTTGGGAGGAAGGAGTTGGACAGAGTGCTTCCATTCAGTGTATGCTGGCATGATATTGAGTAGCCAGCACCTTGTTTTAATACTTGTCAGCAAAGTAGTATTGATAGAGCTGATTTGACCTTTTTTTGTTTGGTTTTTTTTTTTTTTTTCTGCATGTGTGCTGCAGTAATTCTGAGTTTGTTGTTTTTTTGATTAGTTTTTTTTTTTTCCCAAAAAATAATCAATATCCCAGGAAAATCCCCAGTCACCAGTAATACCTGAAGACAACAAAAAAGAGCAGAAGACTGTCCCTAAACAACAAAATGAGCTATAGTGTGGTCAAGGAGAGTGCTGCTTGCAGCCAAGGGCACTTGCTAAGAAGAAGATGTGTTATGCAAACCTGACAGCTATCTTTGATTGTTTTATGAGGACAAATGGAGTTGAGTTCTCCAAATAAATGCTCAGAGCAGCCATGTTATTTAGTGTTCCATGTAATATTAAATGGCTGAGTTTCACAACTTGTCATAAAAGTCCTTGGGGCATATTCTTGGCTTTCTGGATAGTCACAGATGATGGAGCTAGGCAGGCTAAGGGGTTGTGGCATTTTAGAAAGAGATTCTCTTAAAAATAACTCGGTGACCTTTTAGAGTTGGAGGTCTCCCCAGGTTCAGCTGTTCCTGATTGATCTGAGGCCAGGGTTATGAGTATTTCTTCCTTATTAAATGCACCCAAAGTGGATAGATGTGTATAGGGTTAAAAGGCTGTGTGGATCAGAACTGGCTGAAAATGTTTTGTGAAGTTGGAATGGGTTAAACAATATTCCTGATGCTTCTTGACACCTTTTTTGGACTATCATCTACCATATTAAAAGTGTATTTCAGGGGTGGACTTGTTTTCATTCTGTACAACCGGAGGGCACATAAGGAATGTGTCTTGTTTTCAGACCAGCCATAGACCAGTTCTCAGGAGCTGACTCACTGTTATTTTGTAAGCAGAGTTTGCCTTCCTTTCATGCGGTTCTGCATTTTTCTGTTCCCTAGTCCATGGTAATTTAGATCTTAAGTGAGCTGGTGTCAGGAAGCCTGCTTCCTACAGTAGAATCTTATCCCTATGTACGTGATGCATACTCATCCTCATTTAATACTAGCAAACATAATTTTTGATTGTTTAACACCTTTCTGGTTGGGTCTTCATTAAATTATTGTACAGAAGTAGTTTTCCTGCAGTTAACACAATCATTAATAAATGATTATTAATAATTTAGGGGGTATTGTATTTAGCCTGTTACTGTCTCACTAGTATGGGCTTGTTTTCAAATTTTCCAACACAGTATTTGAGCCTTTCCTGAGTTGCAGATTAATTGACTTGTTCTACTTGCATTTTAACCAAGCATTGCTCTTGGGATGCCATGGTAGGGTGGGACTGGGACAAATGAGCCACTGGGAGGAATCAGAGGGAAGGCTGCAGCTCTGTACAACTTCAGCATTTAAATTACAATTTCTAGTATGTAGTGTGAAAGTTACAATTTCCAGTATGCAGCACACCTTGAATTATGACACTGGATTCCACTATTGACTTTCAAAATCACTTAACCTTTCACACCTTAGTAACACTTTGATTCGTGGCAGGTCAGGTATTTTTGTGTGATTGATAGTAACTTTTTATTACTTCCTTTTACTTGGATCAAGTCTTTATTTTTTTTATTAACTGGCAGCTTAGGAGGAGGTAAGGTGCCAGAAATCTTCAGCACTGCCATTATTTATACTTTTAGTTAAAAGCTTTTTGAAAAAAAAAACAAAACAACAAATTTCACACCAATATGTAAATCAAACTCTTTCAAGAGGTCTGCTGCCTGTCTCTATTTTTTTTATGTAGCTCTGCTAGGCTAAAGTTGGAAGGTTTGATTGTTTTAATTGATGTTTTTGCAAAACTTGTGTAGCTGGAAAACTGACAAGAGTCATGTGAACTTCATGTTACTTCTGCATGATTAAAATCAAGGGCAGCAGTGTGGGCTGCCACTAGAGGTATTCCCAGGAAAACCATCCGGGAGAGACTAGGGGAGAGAGAACCCAGCAGACTCCTTTTTCCTGTTCCTCCTTTTCCACTGTAACTCCAAGGCTGCACATCGTGAAAGGGAAAAATGGGTGGAGTGATAGTAGCCTGGATGGATAGTTTCCTGATAGCAGGGAGGCTGTGGAGAGGGGAGCAACAATAGGAAGCTTTTCATTTCCTGGGTGGAGTTTCGGATTTGACACTGGTAAGTGGGAGCCTGATGCAGAGGCATTGGGCTGATAGACAGGCAGCACCTTCCCTGGGAGCTGCTGGACTTCAGCCTGGGTGTTCCTGCAGGAAACTCCACCCTCTGGTTCTATCTCTGGCTGGTACGTTTTCTAAGCCTTGGTGGCATCGTCTTGTTACTGCTGGCAAAAAGTTGCATGTGTAGGAGATATGCAAATGGTGTTGTAATGCTCTGATATAATTTTAGTGCAGGAAAAGAGCAAGCACTGTACATAGGTACCACCAACTGAGCTCCAGTCTTGCAGCTTAGTTTATTTAATAGAGCTGTTAACTGGGAAAAGAGGTATTTGTGGATGTGGGGTAGAAGATCAAGTTCTTAGTTTTCTGAGCTTAAAAAGCAGCTCCTGTCGAGCCACGCTTCCATAAAACTAAATTCCTTTACACACAGTAGGAGCTGTCTGAATGAGTGCAAAAGAATTTGATCATTCAATGGTGTGATTATTGATGATTTCTGACGATGTGAATTCTCTCACTGCTTGCAGTGAATACCATCACTGGAATAATACTGGCTTTGCTATGAATAACTGAGGTGGACTTTATTTTCTCTTGTTTCTTTCAGTGCAAAAATGCCAAATACTGTTTTGCCTTATGGGAATTTGTGTGTGTGTGTGTGATTTTTTTTATTTTTTTTTTTTTCCTTTTGGGTTGAATGAGAACATGATCTTTTTGTGGGAGAGAGGAATGAATCTCCTAAAATCCTTTCTCATATGGGAGGTTAAGGATTGCACTCGGGAGGGTGATGTTCCAGTGGAATTGCAGTCTTCTCATAACAATTTAGACTTCAGTTAAGAAAGTGGATGAGTCATTGCAGGGGTTTGATGTCTGAAAAGCTTGATTAATAATTAATTTTGAACCAAGAAGCCCTTTCCTCTGCGTCCCAGCTTTCAGCCATTCAAAAGATCATCAGATTCCCACATCCAGTTTAGCATTTGAGTACTACGGATGTGTTTGTTTTGATGGCTTTCCCTGAACTGCAATTGTTGCTTTTTCTTTGCTTTGGCTTACGTGTTATTTATAGAGAAATAAATGTCAAATTTGGTCGAAGCGTTCTGATGAGGTTACAGTGCTTTGAAAGAGCCAGATGTTCCCATTGTTTTGCTGTGAGTGGTAGGGTTAATTACACTTGCTTCATAACCTTTTTGCATGCACCGCTGTACTGCGTGCCTTGCGGGTGAAGGTATTCCAGTTTTTCAGTGGTGTGGTTGTGTGCTCTCGCATACAGGTTCATTTTCTTTTCCTCAATAGGCATTTGTTAGTCGAAGCCTTGTATTTCTATAGGTTTGGGTTTGAGTTGGGTGTCTTAACAGGAAATCTGAGGTGTGCGGTCCCTTTTTGCCTTTGTGCTGGGATAGGGGTACAAGTGGAGAATGCTGCAACCTGCAGTGTGACCCTGAAGGGATGACTAACTGAATTCAAAGGGCTAGTTTTAATTACCATAAAGAAAAGCTTCTCAAATAGAGGTCTAACTACAGTAGACCAAAGACATGGCTTCAATCTAAACCAATTCATGGAAGGTGCGGAAGCTTCAGCAAGCTCTTGAAATCCTCTAAGATGTAAATGCCTTCCGAGTGCTCCTGTCTGGGGCAGTTCTTTGGTACAAGGCAGCTCTTGTGGCTCGGATCCTAGAAGAGGTAATAAACTGGCTTTTGTCTTTTGATTAATTAAAATCATGCTACGTGCAGTCCTGGGCATTTTTGATAGCAAATCTGAGTGCTGAATACACAGTGAACGTACATAGAGGCATTTGTTAGCTGACAGTGTACAAAAAGCCCCTCTCCAACCTTTCTTTCATGTTTATTTATTTATAAGTGTGAAAGGTGAATGAAAACATGTAATAATTTTAACTTGAGCTGCCACTATCATTCATAATTTAAATGTGAAGTACTTCACTTTTCAGTTCGGTGGTCCCGTTAGTCATTAAATCCTGAATTACAGCTCGGCTAGAGTCTTCTGATCAGGCCCTGGTAAAAAGGAGACGGCTGTCAGCTATTTGGCACTGAGATGTGACTACAACCTTCTGGTGTTGGTGCTTGTGACATGGCAATTTGTCAGATACGGAGGGTGCAGCAGCTGAACCTTGCAATTCTCAAGGCCTGAGTCTGCAAGGAGTTGTCTGAACTTTCCAGCTTGCAGATAACAATGCACTTCAGCCTACTTTAACCCTGAACTTTAATTTACCTCGGTCAGAAGTTAAGATTTTGTTGCACTGCTGTATAAATTCTTTATAACGTTTATTGTGTGGTGCATGAGTAGGGTTTTTAGAGTGGGAAGAGTGAGTGTGCAGGACTGCTTTGCAAGGGTAGCATTAAACTCTAGTTAGCTTTGAAAAAAGAGGGTTGGTTGACCTTTGTAATAAAATAACCCTGGACAAAATATGGAAGGGGAAGGTTGTGTGGGGGTTGTTTTTATTTGTTGGTTTGGGCTTTATTGTGGGTTTTTTATGTGTGTGTGTGGGGGGGTTCTTTTTTGTGTGTTTTTTTCCTTAGTTTGTGTTAGAAGGATTGGAAATGGGAAATGTGGGGATGAAGAAATTTTGGCTGCAGGGAGAGATACGCAGTTTTATCAATAAAACTAGACCTCCTTTGATGCTTGTTCTACTGTCGTAAAAATCTCTGTGGGTAAAGATCATGTGCAGGATTGATTTGGGTGTTCACCTGCTGGGTTGTAGAGAGAGGAGGGCAGGAAAGCAGATTGCTCTTGGGTGCTAAGCACAAGTGTGTGATTTTGTAGCTTCAAGTAAATAATATTTGCTCTGGTGGCAGTATAGGCAGTGGAACATGACAAGATGTGGGAGAGGAGAAGGACACGTGTGAGTAGGGTGATACTTGGCATCGTGGAAGGAAGAAGCAGGGCCTGGAATTTGGAGTCTGACATTTTTGAATGTGTGAAGTAAGCCAAAGGAAGCTAGTGGGTGTTGGGACATGACTGGTTTGCTCTAGTTTGTAGAGTAGGTGTGGGTAGAAGAAAACATTGGGCTCTGTTTTAATCTAAAAGACAAAAAATTGTGCAACTGGTCGGAAGGAAATGTCCCAGGGCAGCCTGGCCTGCTCTAGGTGTTTGAGCTTGGCAGTGCAGCTGTATTTGGTTCAGAACTCTAGAGCTGCTTCACTCTAGATTCCTGCCATTGGCAATCTCCTGATGCAGAGAAGGCTCTAAACAAAAGCGTGGCCGTTATTGTTTCTTTTCCTGTGGAATGACTGCAGAAGCCCTGGATGGATGAGATTGGTGTCAAGTGATGACCTGTGTTTCCTCCAGACCTGCCTGCAGAGAGAGGTTTGTGTGTTGAGCCCTGGTGCTGTCTGGGGATTCTGTGGCTGAGTGGGTGGAACTGGCTCTTGAAACTTGCCCCAAGGAGCAGGGCTCACCTGGTGTAGGCTTGATCCAGAGCAGCCTTTAAAGCACACAGTATATGTGGCTAGGCAATGCTTGTGCATTAAACCTCAGTAAGTTCTGTTCCAGTGCATCTCCTGCTAATTATTTACCTGCGGAAGAAGTGAGAAGTGAGACTGTGGAGTTTGTTTTTCTTTTGTCTTTTTTAAGCTGACCTGGAAATAGTTCCTAGAGCTTTCCAGGCTTGACCACAAGAACACTGCTTGTCATTTGGTGTCACATCAACTGAGAAATCCTCAGACAGTAGCCTGCTTGTTTGTTCTGACATTTGCCTTCATCCTGGTTTTGTCACAATTCTTCCATCATTCAGACAGACTTCTCCTGGATGTTTGGGTGAAGGGGGGGTCACAAAGCCTGGGCAATATTGCCATCTGTGAAAACTCTTACTCTCTAATAATCTTCCAGCTTTTCTAATGGAATCACTTTTCCCATGTACATTTGCATTAATAACAGTTGGCTTCTGGTTAATAAATACAGTGCCCTGTGAAAATAATGGGTTATTAGAATTGGATGGGTTCCTATAGTGCCCTTAATGCTTCAGCTTTCACTAGCTGGCTGTGCCTTTGCGTGTGTGCACAGCAGAGTTGTTTACATGTTAGGAATATGCTAGAGGCAAGGAGAAAGGAACAGCTTTAATGTGATGCAGCTTAGATGCTCTGTGGGGGAGGCCTCAGAATTGTTCATAACAGGATCAAATGTCAATCAATGTTTCAGGAAGAATAAAGTTACTGCTTATGAGAAAACTGAAGAATAGTATACTACACACTTTCCAGTCGTATTAAAGCCATCTATTTTTGATCCTGTCTAGGAAAAATGTCCCTCTCCTGTGGTTCTTCTGAGCCTTGTAGTTTATCAATGATGCCTAACAGAAGCATCTATACAGACCACTCCTGTTTGGCTCCAGATGCTTCTCTGGGCTGCCTTTGGTAACAAGTAAGATGCCAGCTTCTTTCAGCTCTTCTGTGAAAAGCCTGGTGATCGTGTTGTTGAGGGTGCTGCTGGAACATTGTGGTTACTATTAAATTTGTTTTAAAGACGGATCTGGGAATTTACTGGCTCTGTAGAGTAAGAAAACAGTTACTGTGACGTCAAGCCATGAACAGGAGAAAATGGCTTCTCCCTTATTGCAAGGTAGAAAAGCTGGAAGGAGAAGACAAAGAGGAAACCGCTAGAGAGGACTGGAGAAGAAAACAGCTGAAAACCTCCTCCTCTCCCTCCAGAGCTATTTTTTGTCAGTGACAGAGAACTGTGGGATGAGCAAAGCTGATCTGTATCTGCAGCAGGCCGGCTCTGATCTGAAAATGTATCCCCAGGAAAAACAAAGAGAGCCTGGCTGCGGGGGAGGGAGCATCCGAACTCAAGGCTCCTCTCTGCTGGTTCTGAACCTGCAATTCCTGTTCTAGGCTGCTTTGCCTTGTGTTGTGTTCAGGTGATGCTTGAAATCTTACTACAAGGGGCTGTCCTGTGTTGTGTTAAATGGTGGGGTGGAGGGACTGGGGTTTGGGAAAGAGCAGCTGGGGGATGCAGCTTGTGGAGAAGGGGTGAGGACCAAGGACAGGGAGGGAGGGAGGGAATGGAGAGGAGCCTTGGAAAAGTGTGTCAGAATAAGAGGCTTTTCAAACTAAGGCTAGGTGCCTGTTGGAAATGCTTCTCTGAAACAAACCTGGCCAATACAGTCATGAATTTATTTACCAGAATTCTGGCTGTTCTGAGTGTGTGGTTTCAGGCATTCTTCTTAGAATGGTTTGATGTTGAACCAGCATCCTGATGTGTTGTGTTGTCTGGGCCTGTCTCCCCAGGGACATATTTTGGACATTTGCTCCCAAGTAAATCTTGTGTGTGGTTCTGGAGTTAAGGGCTTGTCTTCACATGCCATTGAGAAATTGAGTCAGCTGAAGATGTAAATTTGAAGTGAATTGCTTCAACTGCCCTACATCTCAGGCAGAATAACTGAGAGTCACTCTGATTCTGGAAAAAGAGCATCTGAAGAGGGTCTCAAGCAGTTTAATCAATCAATTTTTTAATTTGTGTGGTTTCTGTCTCTTAAGAGGTAATCCAAAGGGTCTTATGCAGACAAGCCTTGAAGTGGATTATGTTGTATAGGAAGGCTGTTCTTAAGGATTTGGGAGGCTTTATGTGGACACAGATGTATTTCTCGTCAGGAATAGCACATGTATTTTACAGTCATTCTGTACTTTCATCTGAATTTAATATTCAAGCAGCTCCTTCAGACTCTAACCTTAAGCAGAAATTATGAGAGGAATGTGAGCTGACTTTAGCCTTTGGTTAGACCTTTGAAACTCTCTAACAGCATCTCAAAGCTGTCATTAACTTGTGTGATGACTGTGAGTTTCAGCAGAAACTCCTAGTTCATATATTTAATCTTTTTATAGTGAATTGAACGTTCTTCTTAGAATGGGTAAAACTGCTGATTTCTTGTGCCTTTTCTAAGATGATGGGGAGGAAGATAAATGGAAGAAGTCAGAGGGGTTACGAGCACTCCCAGCAAACCTTGGATTTGCAGCCCAAACTGAGATTCTTCCCATCCCATAAAAGGTTTTGTATGTTTTTTTGCTAGAGAACTCTGGCAAAATTTAGGTAGTAGGGAAAAAAAAGCTGAATGTTTTAGTATCTGAGGCTTTTGGCAACCTGCATAGTTATGTTTACCTCAACCTGGTGAGGAGAGGACAGAAGAATCCAGCACAGGGAGTGTACACCAGCCTGAAGTGTCTATGCAGGCTGGTGGTTTTCACTCTTTTCTGCCTAATTTAGGGGGACTTTGTTGCAGAAGGTATGGCTAGGGCCCTGCATTTTGCTTTTTAATGTACTGCTACAGCTGTTCCCCTTCCCCCTTCTGCTTTCCTTTCCATTTTACTGTTGTAATAAGAAATGACCCAACTACAGCATGTGCTTTTCCTTAGTCATTGTTGGTTGTGCAAAATAAGTTGCCGTGGCTGATGTAAGGCAAGCACCCTGATTATTTCCTTTTCAGCTACTGAATTTAGACTCCTGCTAAACCTCATAATGAATTTCTGCTCTAACTAAATGCAAGCAAGTGTGTGCTTCAGGAGCCACGTGGGACTCTGATTATGTGGAAAAATCATCATGTATGTTGAACTGCAGAATGACATCTGTAGACTGCTAACACCACACTTCCAGGATATTTAACAGATCACTGTGTATGAATAGTTAGCATGTTTATTTAAATAAAGTTGTGAAACTGGAAGGTTCTGCATGTTTTTCCTACTGTTGTGGAAATTACAAAACCAAATGTTGTGGTTTTCTTGTTGAATACATTGTTTTATTGCCCTGTGAAAGAATTGGTTCTAGGGGCTAAGGACTGATTCTGTACTGAAGTTTAATGAACTGCTTGTGCAAATGCAGGTAGAGTGTAGATGCTCTCACCTGGGGCCAATAAGGAACGTTATATCTACACTTCAGTGTGTGTGCTTTGCACTGCTTTTGCTGTCTGGTGAGGCTGCTGAGGAGCACTGGAGTTTCTGTGGTGCCCCACTGGGACAGGACTGAGGTCAGTTCCTTTTGCCCTGTTCATCAGACAAGCAGCAGACTGCTGGCAGTCAGCAGTAGCTGTTGTTAACCTGGGTGAGGGTCAGGCTGATGTGGAGGAACCTGAGCGTGTTCATGGACTCACCAAACTGGTGACTTGGTAAATGCCTTACCTTTACAGTCAAGGCATAGGAGGAAATAGTATAGATTGTTTTATTATTATATTTTATGCTTATTGGGCATGTCTGAAATGGCTAATCAGCAAACATACAGGTTTATTTCCCTTTACGCACACTGCGTCGTTGCTTCCGCGGTGCTGAACATCCTGTTGGCATCATGGGAAGGTGTTCAGTGCCTTGGAAATTCAGCCCGTTGCAAGTCAGCTCTTGTTTCAGCTTTTCAGTTGAGACAGCTACTGTGGACTTTGGTATCACACAACTGGAAGCTGGTGGTTGCCATGGGACTATCGAGTGTGACGCAGATACGTACAGGATGGACAAACAGAGCAGCCCCAAAGAAATTATCCTTAATGCTTCAGAAGAACATATTTGTTATCACAGAGAATTTTTGCTATTGTAGGGAGGAAAATAGCTCAAAAGCTGAAATTCTGGTTTAAAAAGACAACTGCACTAAGAGCTGTTTGGCTTCAGGACTCGTCTAGAAGTTTCAAAGCAAAATACAGTAATTAAGTGGACAATGGATACATGAGTATTAGCACCCATTAGAAGTTAGGAAGTTAGAAAATAGGCAGAGTTAATTCTGTGCAGCTGAAGCATGTTAGGAAACAAGTTAATTCCAGTTATTAGGTGGAGATAATAAAGTAGCTCATGCAAGAAAACTAGAAATATTTGTTAACACAGTTTTGTATTTGGGAAGGTGCAGAGTGGGATACCATGGATGTCATTCTGACAGAATTAAATCCATCTTAATGAATAAAGACTGTAATAACCTTCTAGGTATAGACACATGTAAATCAGCAGTGCTATGACTTGATTGTTTTAAGGAGCTTGCTGAAAAGTCTGCAGACACAATTTTTAATAACTTGGTATTGAGGGTCTTAATTAACTGTGTCAGAGTAGACAAGGGAGGGGTGGGTGACTGATTTAACTGTATTCCAGCTAGCTTGACATCAATCCTCATCAAAATATTGGAAAAGTTAATGCAATATTCAGTTGATAAAACATTATTGTCAGTCTGTATCACTTCAAGGGAAATGTGTCTTGGCAAACATGGCGACATGCTGGAAACTTGAGAGAAGCACCTACATGAGATGTAGTAAAGCCACGTCTTCAAAAGGCATCTGATGCAGGGGCAGGGAGACAGCCCAAGCTTTGCAGTCCTCTGCTACTCCCTAGCTCCTTCCAAGTGCTACCTGTAGTTCCCTTTCTCAGCAGCAGTGGAGGTAGTCAGTTAAGACTTTGACGTACCCCTTTGGGAGTCCTGTCTTGACAAGTTAGTGCGATGTGATATTGCAAAAGTAAATGAATTAAAGAACTGACTAACTGCTGTTTAAAAGTTAGTCATTGCTGGTGAATCATTATCAAATGGGAATTCTTCTAGAAATCTGGATTAAGGATTGAGGTGAGGCCAGATTCCACTGAACTTTTTCATCAGGTACCTGGAACAAGGACCTGATCTGTAACTGCTACAATTGGCAGGCCATACAAGGACAAGGCAGCTTGGACAGAGTAGTCTGGGTATCCTGGTGAGCTATATTGATCAAAAGTGCATGGTAATAGAGTGTGGTGCAAGATCATGGGGCCTGCAGATGTACTTCAATGCAGTGATGGAATAGGAGCTTGAGGAGAAGGATACAGTGAGTAAACAACTTTGCCCTCTTGCAGGATGGCAAAGGTGTTTGGGTAGGAAGGGCAGTGGGTGAAAGAAGGTGAGTTGTGTATGGTTCTGGGCTTGTGAACAGCCTCTTGAAAATGGGAGTGAGCTCACAAAGGTCAGAGGAGACACTTGAAGGCTGAGTGGTGTTCAGGTACCACAAGGAGAGGCTGAAGAGCTCATTCTGTTGCTGCATCTGTTGTTTCTTGATAGATAAATGGAGTGACTGGATAACTGGCAGGAAGGACCTTCTGAGGGCAAGCATGCTGGAGGCTGAAAAGCTGACACAAACAGGCGTCGCGCAGAACTGACTGATGGCTAGGAGCTGAAAGCAGGCAGTTGGAAAGAAGAGATGCATTTGTAACAGAGCGTAAGCACAGGAACAAATAAACAACAAAGGAAAGTTGTTTTTTTTAATGTTCCCAGGGCTGAAAGCTTTTCTGGAAGTGGTGTTAGGCAATCAAAGGTTTGGCTTACAGCTACATGTAGTGCTCTGGGCTAAAAACAGGAACAACTGAGTATAGTGGTCTGTGGTGTCCCTCCAGCTTCAGTAAGTCAGAGATGGGACCGTACAAACCTGCAAAACAAAATATTCCTCCTGTGCTGAATAACTGAACACCGCTGGCCCCTCTGGTAGAAAGTGTATGTTGTGTGTGTATATGTGCATAAATATACACACATACATGGGAAGCATAGGCACTGATAGTCCCTCTTGGCCTGAGATACGTAGTTCATCTGTTATATATTTCAAGAGCAGCAGAAGTGGTTGCCAAGAGTTTCTTAACCACGCATCTGATTCCTTACGGACTCAAATGGGGAATGATGGATGCATTTCCAGTCTGTGAATGCTCAGAAGTAATTCCTGTCTGCCAGGTGGATTAGCTTCTGTGTAGTGCTGTCTGAATTCTGCTCTCCTCCCTCCAGAACCATCTTTCTTGCATATAACCAGTTGGGGAAATTTCTGTGCTGCTCTTCTCTTGCAAAGCAGTGGTTAGGTTCTTTCTGTTCCTCCTCTTGAAGGTGCCTCTGAAGAATTGATAAGGAAAAGTGAGATGGAGTTAGTGCCATGGGAGGCTCACAAGCAATGAGTTTATAAGCAACATTTTTGAGGGGTTTTGGATGGATTTTTTTTCTTTTTAGAGTGGACAGTTAACCTCTGGAACTCACTGCTGTGTGATACCATTATGGGTAAGAATTAATATGATTCTAGGAAGGATTAGGCACCCCAAGAAATTAAATTTAGTTTGATATAAATCTATAGAACCTCTTGTTCTAGGGTTTTAAAAATGTTGTAACAATAGGGTCTATCACAGGGAGCAGATTATTCTGGAATTAGTTACTAGGAAACTCCTTTTGCTGTAATGTCTGTTTCTGGCTGCTCTCAACAGCAGGAGCAGGTGACAGAGAAGCCTATATCTAAATTTCATATCAGGAGGAGTGTTGTGCTGGCTGAAGGAACACTGAAAAGGGGAGGTGGAGGTAACATGTCACCATGCCTCTAATTTCAGGGCATACATGCCAATTTACAAACAGAATACACATGATTGGGAGTAACAAATGGGTTTTGAGCATTCAGCTTTTCAGTGGTCATACCTGTACAGTGTCTCTGTGTTGTATTTAAAGAGAAAATGCACGGGCTTTATTTGAGGGTTGATGTGGGCAAGACACATGGAAAGGAGCAAGGAGATTTAAGGTGTGGAAGGATGAAGGCCTAGTTGTCTGGGGGTTTTTGTCAAGCAAAAAAAACAAACCCCAAACAAATTTCCTTTATTAAACTACCTCCTGACACTTGTTTTGGAGGAAGATTCTCTCTTTCATTAAATTGAGTTACAAATGTTTCAATCTGCATTACTTTTTTTTTCTTTTCCATTTTTTCCTCTCAAGGTTACATGCAGAGACATACAGGCACAGCCACATCTTTGTGTAGAACAGTTTTATCTGGTAGAGACTAGTGCAGGGAAATTGATTATAGGGAGGTACAGGTACAGGCACAGTGACTGTGAGGGCTGTTTCATTCACTCTTTCTTCCCTTTCATGGTCTCCAAGCACTGGGAAGAGCTGCTCAGCCTTGTGGTCAGTGTCTGCCTCAGTATGCTTCTGACATGTCACTTGGAAGAGCAGAATCTTTCTGCATTTGTCACTGTGTCCACACAGAAACACATGTACAAGCTCAAAGAAAACCAGTCATCTTCTGAATATGTCTTGTCACCACATCTTTGCACCATCCAAGAGTCTTGGTGGAAAAGAATGTAGGGAGGGAAGTCTTAAAACAAGATCAGAAGTATGGTAATGCAATAAAAGCTGTAGAACTTGAGCAAATGCAGAGGATTAAGCATTGTAGCATCTCTGTTCTTACAGGTAGGAATGGCTATTCCGTGGTCAAGCCATCTGTGGTCCAAAGATTGGACCACTGAGTTGGCCTTCCTTTGAAGCTCTCTGCAAGGATAGAAGTAACAAGCTCAGTCCCATCTCCTGGGGCTGCCTGTCTAGCTTAATACAGCACTTATCTGGCAAAGCATAAAGTAGGGATAGTGGGCCTCTGAACAGAGGAAAATACAATGTTAAAGTCACACATACTATGCTTTCTTAAGAGCTGCATCAAGAAACACACTTGATAAGTGTGATATTTTGTGGCTCTTGTATGAATGCCATATTTCTTCCCCGCGTGCAGCCATTCCAACACAAATTCTTTGTTGCAGAAAAAGCTAAATATTTTGGAATGCTGAGCTGAAACACAGATGATATACTGCAGCAAAAGAGTCCCGTGGGACTTTTTTTACGAGATGGATTTTATTTGTTAAATGAGTTTTCAGTAGTTCTTCAGTACATGCTATTGTATTGCTTGCATGATGTCTTACAGTGTCACTGGTCTGATCTGGGCTGTGATGACTGAATAAATCGCATCATTTGCTAACTGTGGAAAGATGGCTTGATCCGTAAGACACATTTGTGCTTATGTGCATTTTGTAATGTAATCATAAATCATAAATTAAAGATGTTCAGTGAAATGCAAAATAGAAGCTGTAGTCATAGCTCTTGGTGTTCTTGTCTACCCACAGGAGTTCCAAGAGGCAGAGGGGATCACAGAGGAAACTGAAGCTGCTTTTGCACTTTGTTTGGGGAGGGGGGATTAATAACTTATGTAGTCCAAGACATCTTGAAAATTGAGACTTTCAGGCTTCTATCAAAGAACACGCTGCTGCCGTTTTGGTTTTGTGCATTAGAGGAACAAAAACACAAGAAATGCCTTGGCTTACAAGTATAGAGAAATAACTGAACTTTGCCGCTACATTTTGGCCATATTGGTTTTTGTCATGGTTGTGGTAATTTATAGAATTATATTCTGTGGGGTTTTGGTGGCTTAAATTCCTAGGAAGAAATAGTTTGTCCTGTGGTGATGGATGAGATGGTGTTACAGTTGGCAGGAGGACCTTGTCTAGAAGTTGGAGGATCAGGCGTGTAGGTGGTTGTCACTGTCATAGCCACAACTGTCTCAAAGGAGGTCTGGAGAGGACTATAGTAGCTGGCTGTGGTGACACATGTTATTCCTTGCTGACCTTTGCTTTGGACTATATAGGTGTAGAGCTCCTAATTAAAAAGCTTAAATGCAAGTCTGACCTCTCAAGTTTTTAATATTCCATGTTAATCTTCTTAAGCTTATGCTCATTGCTAATAATATTGCATTTTGTCTCTGTTACAGTGAGGGGGTAGAAGGGTCTTTATTCAGATTTGTTTTCAAATGGCAGCTATTCACAAACAGCAACTCGGAAGCAAGAAATAATTTTATGTAACTGGATAATTTCAAGCATACCATTGTCACACAATTTTTTTGTGTGTTTTGTTTTGTTGTTAACTGAAGGCAGTCAAAATTCCCTATTAAATGAGTCACGATACCGTTATGGCTCTCATTTATATAACTTGAGATCTTGCAGTCTAAGCTTGTTGGCCTTTACCTCCATGAATGTTTTAATGGGGGTTTGGTTTTGTTTTAAAGCCACTTCATGATTACTCATTTTGTTTTTCTTGTACATATCCAGCCAGTGGTATCTTCTCCCCTTAGGGGTGGAAGTAAAGCTTCTCTTAATTTGTCAAAGCAAGTATCAGTGAATAGGGCCAGCTTCAGCAAGTAAATCTTTGCAGAGCACTAAGAAGCCTTATCCCCAGATTAACTCCATGTAGAAACCTCAGCTACACTCCCCGAGGAACAGTTTCAAAAGCTGCAGAGTAGTTTTATTTGTGAATTGTACACTCGCATGGAAAGGGCAGAATTTCCTGCTAACTTGTGTCCTTCAAGGATACCTCTGATATATCACTTTTCAGAATAGAGTCACATATTAAGGAATGATTCCAACACACTGCTAATACTTGCAGACTTTGTTAGGATGTCTTTTCTTTGAGACTTTTCCTCTGGTCGAAGTGTTGCCACTGTAGAAGATAAAAGGATATTTATTTCTGTTTCTAGTCCACAGCATAGACTGTTCTTCCCTTTCTAACTGATCAAGCTCCAAACTTTACCTTCCTCAAACACTCTGCAGTGTCATACACTATGAAATCTGATGCAATTCAACTGAATTTTGGGGCTGTAATCTTTTTGAGACAGGATTACACAATGCATAATGCTGCACACCCACATGCAGAGGCAGTAGTCCAAGTGTGCAGATGAGATAACAGGAACATAAATAAAGTGGTTGGTTAGTTGTCCTAACATTCTTGAGGAGATCCTTGTTAAAATAGTGCCAGTCAAACTTATGAATAGATCTGGTGTATTGAAGATTACTCACATTCAGCTAAGACAGGGTACAGGTCACTGTGTGGGCAATTTGTGGCCACTTTGTGTTTTTATTTTGTGTTGAGTCAACACTTGGAAATGCAAACAGAGAGCTCAAGTAATCTCTGCTGACCGATGATAGTTGCAGGTTGCCTCCAGGCCACCCTGTTCCAAGAGAGGAGCCTTTGCAGGCCCATAGGGCTGTGCCACCTAATCACAAGGTAGGCAGAGACCTCCTCAAGCTCACTGTGGGAGAGGAGCGCTGTAGCTGGCACTGTTACAAGATAAAAGCAACGTTTCTCCAGTGCTTCTGCCTCGTGTACGTGAGTAGGTGATGGNCCCTGTCCAACATCACCACCACTGCACTGCACCTGGTGCTTTCTGGCACTGTTACAAGGTAAAAGCAACGTTTCTCCAATGCTTCTGTCTCGTGTACGTGAGTAGGTGATGGCCCGTCCATCACACGTGCCCGTAGAAATACTGCTGGAAATTGTGTTGAAGAAACACTTGCTTTTCCCCATTTATTTTTTTTTTATCCTTGTATGCTGGTGGAAGAGCTAAACAGATGATTTAGAAGGAAAGGACCCTTCTTCCAGGTTAGTATGATGCTAGTGCTGCATCCTGAACTTGCCTGGCTGGTTACCCACACATGCCCAGAACCTCCTGGGGACCTGACTGGGCCCTGCTGGAGGATATGAAAGTTACCTGGCTTGGCTGCTTTGAAACAAAAGCAACAGTGAAATCTGACTGGTTTATTTTCCTCAATTTAGGGGGCAACTCTCCTTTTGTTTCTGTGTGACTATTGTGCTGCTTGAAGTAATGAGTAACTTGCCAAAACAAGTTCAAACAGCAAGCACCTGGGGTGAGGGGAAGCTGCCCCTGGACTGATTTCCCCATTTGGCCATCCAAGCAGATAAGTTGGCTGTGAAAGTCAGACAGATGATGACATGGTACATGACTGCATGTCTGTGAAGGTGGCTGCCAAAGGAGCTATTGCAAGTGCTTGGGGAAAGCTGTAGTAATCATAACAAGGTGGTAAGTGCTGGAGCAGGAATGGCATCTGTCAGTAGATGAGATCAAATAAAATGTCACCTTTCTACATTTGTGTTTCGTTTATTTGAGTTGAAGTGAAGTACCTACTCAGAAAGCTTCATTGTGTGTTTTAAAAGTTTTGCCTGGAAAGGAAAGCTTCATTGTCTGACTTACTGGCAAGGTAGGTTTCAAGAGCTGGTAATGTTTAGTGCCTTGGTTTTGAGACAGCACCATGCTCAAGCCAGGGGAAGGAGTACAGTTCAGTGTATAGGAATGCTCTAACTGGATTTATCCAGTTTAAAAGTTAAGCCTTTTCAAGATAGAAATGCATTAAAAATGTTAAGTTTGATTATACTTTTAATCACCCTGCTATTCCACTTTTGCTATCATTTTCTGGAAGCCTGTTGGGTTTGGGTGGTTTTTTTTTGCTTTGAATTTTACAACCACAAACATACTTGTCATTGCCTAACAAATAATCACTTTTAGATTGTAAGCCTTCAGGGGCAAGGGTTGTCTGCCCATTCCCTGCTGGAGAGCCCTCAGTGCAGAGGTTACAATTCCAGCTGGAGTATTTGAGTCAAATCATAATATAAATTTAGCAATAATAAATATTTAAATTGGAGGTTGTATGGATCTTTTTGGTGCTGGGGAATGGCAGCGAGCAACACAACTGAGCCTTGCTGAATCTTTTTGCAGAGCTGGAAACTTGCTTGTTAGAGCAGGAATGCTGCAGTCTCAGGGAAGACATGCAAGTCTCTTGGAACATGCTTTCTATTCTTAAGACAACATTTTGACTGGGATTTTGAGAAAATAAAGCATAAAGAGGAAGGAGATGATCTGATCATCAGCAAAATTTCAAAACAACCTCAAATATTTGTTGTAAGCATAATTCTTTTTTATGCTTAAGTACTGAGATTGAAGCACACACCCTGAACAAAACAATTATGGGACTAGATGGACTAACATAAATAGCTTACTGCTTGCAGAAAGCAGCTTAAGTTTAGAGGAGGAAGAAGAAATATAGTAAACTTAAGTAAATCCTTTTGAGGATAAATGCTTCAGCTGCAGGCATTTTTCCTGGCATGAAACCACTGGAGATTCAGCTATTGGAAGCTTGGCAGGAATGCAGTCACATTAATAAGTCATCCTTCATCTGTTGATCAGAGTTTTATGTGAGAAGTCGTTGTTGTTGCCCATCTGGCGGGATGTCTGAAGCATAGGAGATCTCTTTGCTTGATAAAGAGCAGGTAAGGTTGAGAGCAGGCTATCTCTTGTGTGGTGTCTGCCCAGAGTGAGGGGAGACTGGATGGTGGGAGGGGTGTTGGAGGCTGCTCAGCAGTTACCGTGAGGAGTTTCTGTGACATGGCTTTACAGCTTGGACTGGATGACGAAGTCTCCCCTTCTCCCGGGGGAGAAAAGAAGCTGTGTGACATTTAAGTAGGAACACAGTTTTCCTATTGTCCCATGGAGAGACTGTGTATTTGAAAACTGAGGGTGCAGCCTGTTTATTGGAGCTGTAAACTTGCCTCTTTTTTTAATCACGGCAGCTCTATGTTGGCATAGGGGATGAAAGGAAAGGTGGAATTAAAGTGTGCTTTTTCATATCCTGATTCTCAGCTGCACTTGATGTACCTTCCTACTGCCCTTGCCTCCCCAAAAAAAGATCTTGTCAGAAACAGAGGAACTCTGCTGTGTGAGGAGGAGGCCAGTGTTTACATGTAGCTTCTTGTGTCACTGGGTGCTTTTGGATGGTGGGGGTTTTGTGCGTGTGTTCAATTTGCTTTTGTCATTTTAATTTTTTAATTTAAGTGTGGCCGTTCCTCCTTCACTTTTAGCTAATGGATATATGCAAGTGTCACTGTAGGTACTCAAAAATACAGCAGCTCCTACATGTACAAATCTTGTACATGAAACTTGTTTAATGTGTAACCCGGTGAGAGTCCCTGTGTTTGCTGTTCTGTCTAAAGAGATGAACCAGCTCAGGTAGGGAACAATGGAGCCTGGTCTTAGTTAAAGGAACTTTTTATTTGTTCTTGGCTCTAAATGTCCATGAAGATGCTGTAAATGTTCCAGTGCAAAGTTGCTGGCATGTTCATTAAAAATCAAAAGTATTAATTGAAAAGAACTTTAGTCAGTAAACTTGCTTCCATTTGGATTGAGCTACAGTTTAGAAATTAAGTAAACCTAGAATTTATTACCATGATTTAGGGTGGAGAGGTCATTTTGCCCTTAAGAAGGGCTATTAAACCCTACAGCAACATGAACTTCAGAGGCACAGTTCTTTTTCTTTGGTAGGCACTTCTTCCTATTCTTTAGGTATGTTTAGGGTGTGTAGTTAAAGGTACTAATATATTCTGTATCAAGATTCATATCTTTACATTCTGTGGCTTAAGATCACCAAACTAGCAGCTCTGTGCCAAGTTCAGCTTCTTACCGCTTTTGAAGTTGCCCCAGTTCCAATTGAATCCAGAACAAGATGAGACAGAGACTGGCAGCATGTGTGGCTGTAGATCAGAAAGGAGTATTTTTCAGAGGAACTGTACAAGTCTTAGAGTGCCATCTCTACCCAAGATGAAGCCATTTCCTATAACAGACTTTGTAGCCATTTATTTAAATTTGCTTTTACAGAAATAACATCTCAGGGTCTACATTGGTTTTAGCTGTTTTTATTTCTGAACTAAAATGGAAATATAATTTTGTTACATTATTTATCTTTTTCTCTTCCAATCCCTTTAAATACTTTTAAAAGCAACAACCCAGTGGTACATTTTCTTTTTTAAATTATTTTTTTTATATTGATAGAAAGCAACCTCTAGGGACTAGAGTTACCACATGTGCTTTTATTTTGATGCAGCCTGCTTTTGCATCTTAACAAATTCCCAAAGTGCTCTGGTCAGTAGAAGTGCCAGATGTTTACTGTGTGTTCTCTACTTCTGATAGCAGTTGTGAAAACACTGCAGAAACGCCGCTGCCTAAAAGATAGGGAACAGCAGATTTTGAAATGGCAAAGGGATTAAATGTTTAACAGTCGAGCACAAGCAGCTGTTCAGAGTTTATTGGATGGTGTAACTTTTTAACTGCGTTGTACATCTGTCCGTCCGTGTTAGCACAGGTTAAAACAACTGCAGTAACTCCAGTTGTGTCTGTACTTGAGTGTAAGTGCTTAGTGTTAAACTGGGGGTCTTGCACACACACGTTAGACTGTCTTTTCAAGATTAAAAGTTTGGGGATGTTTTAGGAATTCTGTGGAATGAGCTACAACATGTCCACTTACTGCTTTTGCTCTAGTCCAGGTAGATCAAACAGAAAATCCTGTTGGAAATCTAATTGCTCAGCCCTAGCAGTGCTACTTTGATCAGTGGTAATGTGCTACCTGGAATAAAAGAAGGGTGAATCAGTATGGCATAAATAACAGCATAATGATTGCATGAGTAACAGCAACCTAAGGTTTGGAGTGCACGTTCCGGAGTACACTGAGGCATGTTCTTTGCCTTCATCTGTCCTTATTCCTCTGTTGTAGGATATCTGTTCAGGCAGTTGTGGTGTGTGAGAGTCACATTCTTCCTGAGAAAAATTGCCTGTGAAATGCATGAGCTGTTACTTACAGTTATGAAATTGTAAGCTCGCTCTTCACCCCTGCTGAGATCTACCCTCATTAGCCACTTCTCTTGGTTTCTTGCATGTTGCCTTGCTCGATGGTTTGTTTTAGAACTGCAAAATCACATGTGGTTAATTGACTTGAACCGTAACACAGTTACAGCTCTGTACTGTACTCTCTGCTAGCGATGGAGAACCATGCAGAGGGATGCTCAAGGATCACTCTCCTTCTCCCATCTCTCTCATGCCTTTTATGGTCTCCAGTGCTACTAACCTGCCTGAAGTGAAGGCAGAGCAGTGTTGCTGGACATTCAGCTTAGAATCTCTCTAAGCTTTTCAGGGTCAAAAACTGGCAAGTCATACTCAGAGAGACAGTGAGCACCTGCACTGCACTCTGAAGCCTGGGGATACATGTGAATAAAACCTGAAGCTTGTCATTTTGGTCAGAGCAGCCCTCTCGTAAGAGCACGATGGCTCAGGAGCACTGCAGTAGGCAAAGTGGGAAGTTGCTCTTTTTCTGTGCGCCGTGGACACAGAACTTGCGTGTGGTGAACGTGGAATTAATTGTGTTGATAATCTTTGGGTGCTTTGGGGAGCTAGTCAGAAGTACAACGTTGGACTCCTGTTGTGGAAGTCATCCTTAAATGGACCTCTCTGGTCATTTACAGCAAGGCAAGAGTGACGCATGGTTTGAGAGTTTATTGTTAGGGAAATTATGGCTGCTAATACTGCTTTTTAAATATCACATCTGATTACAAAACCATCTGTGTAGGAGTGGTGTATAGCACTAGACCTTCAAAGAGCTGGTAAACAAGGAAGATTCAGTATAAACACTTAAACAGCGGCATCCAAAAGTAGGTTAGAGTGTTATACAAGCTGAAAAAGCCCAGCTTTGAAGGGCAGAATTTTTGAAGATTTAAAAAAAAAAAAAGTTTATAGAATTCATTTTGGTAAATGGGCACTAATTTGACATTGATTATGTAAAGGAAGGATCTATTATTTTTGTCTCTGACCTGCTAAAGCCTAATATTTCTGTATGCAGCCTGAGAGGAATTAGATTTTGATAATTTTTTGGTTATCAGATTACTGTCAGTCAGGTTAATGCTGGTCATAAAGATGATTCCTTAGTTGGGGAATTATTTACAGTCTGTATCAGAGATGATATATTCCCTTTAAGGGAAAGTCCAAACTTACAGCTGTGCAGTTTGGACAGTTGAGAACTGGGGAAGATGGGTTAGTAGGGGGGGACAGGACACTGTGGCTTTTTGGGGGGTGGTGGTATTTGTCTCATTGTTTGTTTTTTTCCTCAAGTAATGAGTCAATAAGTGGTGTTGTTTAATCCTTGTGTAAATATGTTATAAAACAGCATCACATTTTCCCTTATATATAATGGAATTATATATACAATTAAAAGCTATTGTAGAACTTTTGTTCCTTAGTTGGAATGTTTTTCTTTATAGGAAATCTTTCAGCTTTATGTTCTTGGCTTTCTCCTTCCTCAGTTATCCATTACTCTCTGAGCACTTGTGGTACACTATCTCTAAAATACTGCCTTCAGAGTGACACGCAATTAACTTTAAGAAAGTTAAATCATGCAGATAAATATCCCATCCCATAGAAATGTGCTTAGCCTGGAATACCAAATAGGCCAAACAAATAAGAATTTGCTCAGTCAAGGAGTAGCCAAACAAAAATAAACTAACCCAGATCTTGCAGATTAATCTAGAATGGGTAGATTTGGTTGCTGTCAGATGTTCAGGGAAGAAATAGTGAATGGGAACTCTTACCATTATAATGTGGTGGAAAAAAAATAACAGAAATCTTTTTCCATACAGGCTCTTTTAGGTTAAATCTGTTTCTGATCTTCCTGGAACAAAAGCATTAATCGGGAAGTATCTGGTACCGTAATCTGCACTGTAGTCCTTGCGTTCTGGTGTTAGTTCATGTTCTGCAATGCCTTCCATCACTGAAGAAGTAGCAAAACATTTCATAAAGTAGAGAAAAATGATGAAAATGCCTATGTTCTATTCTGTTGTGGAATGTTTTCTGGGCTTTTCAGGTAATAGGGGCACTCAACGTGCAAATCCATGCTTAGCTGAATTTGGGGGTTTGATTTGCAGGATGCTTGAGAAAAGAAACTGTAGTCACAGTTGTACCTAAAACTGGTTTTGTAACTTGAGTCAGGTCAGGTAGAGCAAAACACAATAATCCCCATGGAATAAAGCAGCAGAGTTAAATCCTCTTTTTCAAATGGACTACTGCTTTGCTCAGCTATCCAGATGCAGTTCCTCAGCCAACGTAGTAGGAGCTGCAAACCAGGCTAGGAATAGAAATATTCCCAGTTACAGTAGCAGGGACAATTTCCCTCTATTATTAGGTCCCAAAGCCTACGGGTGTTTTGGTTAAACCTCCTTCAGTTTGTTTTAAATTCTCTTAATCTCAGGATCTGAATAAGCAATGCAGGCAATGAATGTGTCTGTATGCTTGATAGGCATTAATTCATTCCTAGGCTCTTTTCTGAATGCCTTGATGCATTATTTTACAAGGGCTCTGAGGCTCCTTACACTTGGTTCTGGGGGTGAAGGGAAAAAAAAGAAGAATTATGCCATTTTTTTTGGTCTTTGCAGACTGTAGAACAACTGATTTGCAGTGTCCTGGCTAAGAGGAATCTCATAATCTATTCTTATCATATTAAGATCTAATTGCCTGCCTTAATAGGATATTGCAGAAGTAGGAAAACAAAGGAAGTGGAAATGATTGGTGGAGAGAGAGAGTAAAATATACAGTGGAAATAAATTTAAACTTATGGTCACTTGATCAAAAGCAAGCTAGCAAAGCCTTTTAGTTATGGGAAAACTTTTCTTCTCCTTAATTTCCTGTGGGAAGGGAGAAAACAATTCTGTTCATGGTAGTACTTCTTCTTTTCAACTAGAAATGTGTTGGGTTTCTTTATTTCTTTTAGGAAATTCTTGACCAGTTGTGGTGACAAGGCTAATTCAAGAATCTTTTTGTTTCCTGAAACAAAGTGGGCTTGTTCAGAGTCTTGGGAACCTGAAAGTAAAACGAGGTTCATGTGATACAATTCTGGGTTTATTTGTTTGTTCTAACTTTGAATTTGCTTTAACTTTGAATATGCTTTTAAAACAGGAGGGCTAGTGAGTTACAGGGGCAGGCAGATGAGGTTTTTATCACTGAGTACAGGAAGAAGTAGGATGTAAATAAACATTAGTGACATACCAATATGCTGCTTCCTTTTCCTCTCCCTTCTATGTTGAAGTTAGAACAGTTTCTTAGAAAAAAAAACCAATATGTCCACCTTGTATTTCAGCATTTATAGCCTGAAATATGTCATAAACTCAAACCACCAAGTTAATCACATTCTGAGCTCTATTAGAACTTTTGCTTAAGACTAATGAAAGGATTATAATTGGGCATGAAGTATGATTTATGAAATTAGTTGTTACCCTTGCTGATTTACTGTGGGCCTGTAACTTAGAACAATTGTATTGTCATTGTCAATTTTTTTCTTTCTATTCTGTTTTCACTGTAACTTATATAACTGCAAAATAACCAAAGTGGTTTTAGTTCCAGAGCTCCATGTAACATTAACAATGAAAGAGGAGGTAGTACCGTGCTGCTTTCAGAACTTTAAATTTTTCTTCAGAAGATAGCAAGAAAAAGTTGTGTTTAGAAGAGCTGCAGTTGTTTAACTTAAAGAATTATACTTTTTTTCTTTTCCCATGATAGAGAATGCACCCAGTAGATAACTGCAGGTAATAGATGGAGCTATGAGAGGTTAATGTCATCCTAGAGTGTTATCCAAGTTACAGAACTGGAGACAAAGAGGGTGGGAGGAAAAGGGATTAGTTGTTAAAATAAAAGGTCTTATTTTGTGTAGCTGTGCAACCATAAAAACCATACAGCAGTATTGCAGGAATAAAATCTATGCTTACTAAAACTAGAGTAAAATATGCTATTTTAAAAAGAAGACTGTGTCCTGAAATTCCATATTGGGAATTAAAATTATTTCTCTTCAAGAACTGCAGTTTTCCACTTTGGGGTCTAGATGAGGTGTATTAAAACCCCAAGCTTTGCTGAGCATCAAGGTCTGTTCGGTACCTTGTAAGGCCTGAAAATAGCTGAAAGAAATGTGTGTTTTCATAGTTGGAAATCAGATGTTTTGGCTTTTCAGCTGCAGAATACTTTGTTCTTCACTTTGAGCTATCTGCTTACAGACTCTGCGTCAGGGTTACGGGGTTGTGAATAGAGCATGCATTGGTCTTGTGGGGAGACCACCTATGGCAGGGAGTTGCCATCTCTGCCTACCAGCCATCATCATTTACATGATTTCTTTTCTTTCTCCTTATTCCCCAATCCAATCCGGCAACCTTAAAAGGAGGTTGAAAATTAGGGATGAAATACTCCCTACCTACTCTAAGGAATATTCTGAACAGCAGGCTTTAAAAGCTTTAAGAAGTTTAAAATTACACGTGGACTAAAAAAATCACAATGCAGTAGGGCCCTGTTGTTCTGAGTATCTATTAGTAGTTTGATTTCTTAGCATCTGCAAAAATAAAAGTGAACTGTGTTTATTAATCTAGTAAAATCTTAGACCAGTACATGTGAAGATGGACTTAAGAGCGAAAATATCAGATTTAATTACAGCCTCTCAGAATGTGGCTTGTACTGTGTGTAGGCTTCTAGTTTTTCATTTTGGCTTTTAAGACTCAGAGCATTTAAATATCTGTAAGGACAGAAACCTGTTTTCAGCTCCTGGAATTGATTGTGGCAGCTAGAAAAATGTCTGCCTCCCTTTTATGAGACACAGTGTTAGACGGTAATGTCACAGAGGGGTTTTTGTCTTTTGTAGCTGTGAATCTCTGCCAAAAGAGCAGCTATTCTGTGAATATCAGGAACTTGAAAGAAAATATATGTTCAGAGCATAGAATGTGGTACTTCTTGGTGTAAAGCTCCTGTTATACCATGCTGCCTACAGCTTCACAAAGAGGATTACACAGGCTCTGTTCTGTCTTCTAACCTTTCTTTGAAATAATTTTGTGTGTATGCAAGGCAGAGGTCTGGTAGAGGTGATTTTTAGCTTTAGTTTTTTTTTAATTGCTCTTTCTGTGTCTCTGTCTGGAACCACTTTTGTGCTCCCTTGTTTATTTTCTATTATTTCAGTTGCTGAGAGCAAGCCTGCAGCAAGTCTGCAGCACTTGAGTTTTGGTGCATTATCTGAGTGTTCTCATGGCCGAAGCACAATAAAATAAAATAATCACCTTCATTCCGTGAAAGGAATTCTGCAGGTTGTGCCCCAAACCACAATGAAGTAACTCCCCACGTAATTAGCTGGTGCAAAGTTGAGGGAAAGGCTAGCCCCAGAGGAACAAGCAGCAGCAGCTACCTGTTTGTTAGAGCAGTCAGCTCGTTCCTCCTTCCCATCTTGCTTGTGGCCTCTTGCCTGCACATTGCCCAGCTCTACGTGCAGGAGCATGGCTGTAGGCAGTGTGCACAACTTCTCCTTGCTAAACCCTTAACTCTGTGGACTCTTGTTGAGATCTTGCACTACTAACCTCGTAGAAGAGATGTTCTTGTGGCTGCAAAGGTGAGACCACGGTAGACAGAGCCTAGAGATCTGGAGAGCACCCCTTCCAAACAGCTGCCAGGAAAAATAAACCAAGCATGAAGGTAGGAAAAAAAACCAAACCAACCAACACTTCTGTTGCTGTTCTGTGGTTCTCCTGTCCTGGACAGGTGGCAGTTGTGCCTGAGGAGTAAGGAGAGTCCTTTTCTATCCATCAGTTCACATTAGTAGAAATGACTAATGCTGTCCTTTTGCACAGGGTTCTTATTGCAATGTCATAGGCAACAATTCTAGGGCAAGAGTCACGCCAGAACTCAGTCTAGGAGAGCACAGGGAGACTTTAGAGAAAAATGGGAGTGTTTAGCTAACTTCAAGTAAAGTGCTGTGAGGCTTTGATAGCTGTGGGGTGTGTTACTGGCCTGTGTCCTGCAGCACCTCCTATAGCAACTACAGCCCTGGGGAGGTGTGTGAGGAAAGGCTCATGGGCAATGCTGCATGGAGGAGGCTCTTATGGAGCTGAGAGAATTGTAAGACCTCAACAGCTTGGGTTACTGATGAGGGAAGAGCATTTTGCCCTCTGGAAAATAAAGAGCAAGCAAGCTGGAAGTTTCTTCTTATCTTTCTTTGAGAAACTGAGCCTTAACTTTTATGTTTGGCAACTGTGCCAAAAGCACCGACTGAGATGAGTGCTGCAGTGAGATAAACCCCTCTTCTCTCTGGCTGCCTTCACCAAATCCCAGGCTAGGTATGCAGAACGGGAAAAAGTTCTCGAGAGGATTGCGTGGGAGGCCAGGGGTTGGATCCCTCCCCGTGGTGGAGGAGATGCTTTCATCGTGAGCCCCGTGCCGGCCTCTGTAGTGGTGACCGCTGACCTTTCCCGTAGACCAAGATCATGGGAGCTGCTTGTGCTGGTATGGGGAAGGAGAGGGGCTGATGCGTGCTTTTGATCATATGGGCAGTAGAACTTGAGTTCTGCATCTAGAAATGCCTGTTATCTTCTTCAGGAAAAAAATGTAGGCTAGAAATAATCATACATATATTGTATATATGTATTCATTGCGTGAGACACTGTCCTTTAGGGTTTGTAAGGCACGGGTCTGTATGAATTGGTATGATACAAGTTATAAAGAGGCATCAGATTTATTATTTTTATTTCCTGCTTTGATCTCCTTGTGCTCTGCTAAGCTGCTCTTCTCCCAACCAAGGGGAGCCAGACTCTGGTAATGAACATCCTGTCTCTTTCTCCACTCCCTGCGTGCGCATAAGCTGCGTATTTTACTTCAGAAGTAGCAAATTTGGATCACAAGTTCAACAGTTAAAATGATGATTTTATCACATCCTGCTTGCACAGGAAGCTTATTTTTTAAAAATCAGATAAAGTCGAGTCCTCTAGATTTTGTCAAAACAAAAAGAAAAGCAGGCTGTTTAAAGCTGCAAAGAGGTTTGGATTCTCACACCGTCAGTTTGCGACCTCACAATACAGACAGATGTTTAAATTAAAGTGAAAGCCTTGCAGCAAGCTCCTGTGTTACCTGGACTAACCAGCTTCCTGTCTACACCAGGCTCTAATGATAATCTGAAAAAAAAATTGTTTCTCTATTCTGTTAAGAAAGGTTTTGTTTTTTCTTGGTTAGCTGGGTAGGATTTTTCTGAGGAAGGTTTATTTCTTGATTAGTTGAGGGGGGGGATGGACCCTTTGGTCCAATGAATAGGTAATGACTGTTTCTCACTGTAAAGCATCCAAACACTTTAAAAAACAAAAAACCAAAGTACCAAATAATCAAATAGTAACTTTGAGACTTTCACCTGTGCAGGGGTACTTGGGAGAAAGGATCCAACCTGGTAAGCAGTGTGGATGCTCAGTAGTAAGGAAAGGGAGACATTGACTGTCACTGTGTTGGATGAGACTTTGCTCATAATTTAACAAGAGACCTAAAATGTGCTCTGCAAGTCGTGAGCAAGATGCAAAGCACTTAACAAATGCTATTTTGCTTAAATGCAAGGTACTACAAAATAGTATCAGTGCTGGGTTTCACATGTTCAGACTTCAGTCATCTTTACAGAACAGACTGTGCACTGTAATCAGTTGTTGCTATTCGTGTTATTAATACATATCAGCCACAGCACTTCAGCTTTCAGATATTTCAGTTGTACAGAACAGGCCGTGGTGCTTGTGCTGTGAAGTGGCAGAGATGTAAATTATCATTTGGCCTGAAGTAAGACTTTTTGTTTTCATGCTAAAGCATTATTTCAGTACGTAACCTTTGAGCCAACAGTGTTGAGGGGAATGGTGGACAATGTGTGACGGGCAACAAAACATAAACTGAAACCTTCTGAGGATTTGTATGTCATGACTATTAAATGGTAAAATAACCTGCTGCCCCATCAGCAATAGTGATTTTGTCTTTGTTCTCTTGTAGGAATGTTTACCCTTGCAGAAGTTGCATCGCTCAATGACATCCAGCCAACTTACCGTATCTTAAAACCATGGTGGGATGTGTTTATGGATTATCTAGCTGTTGTTATGTTAATGGTTGCCATTTTTGCTGGAACCATGCAGCTGACCAAAGACCAGGTGGTCTGCTTGCCAAATTTGCAGTCTACTGCAAATTCAAAAGCACAACCCAGCACGTCAGGGAAGGCTGGCTTTACCACTCTTGAAACAACCACGGGTCAAGGAGAAGCATCAATGAGAACGGTTACCTTCAGAAATGCCCCTACTGTAACACCTGACGTCCTGAGCAGGGCTACCTCTTCTCAGTATCAACCCACCGAATCGGGCCAGGAGCAGAAAAAGGAGCAGAAAGATTCTTCAGGCCGTAAAACAAATTTGGATTTTCAGCAATATGTATTTATTAACCAGATGTGCTATCACTTGGCTCTTCCTTGGTACTCAAAGTATTTTCCCTACCTTGTCCTCATCCATACCATCATTTTAATAGTCAGTAGCAATTTTTGGTTCAAGTATCCCAAGACTTGCTCAAAAATTGAGCATTTTGTGTCTATATTAGGGAAATGCTTTGAGTCCCCTTGGACTACAAAAGCATTGTCTGAAACAGCATGCGAGGACTCGGAGGAGAACAAGCAGAGGTTAACTGGTGCCCAGTCCCTGCCCAAGTATGTTTCCACTAGCAGTGACGAAGGAAGCCCAAGTGCCAACACTCCTATGATAACAAAGTCTGGCTTCAAATTTTCAGCTGACAAGCCGATGATCGAGGTTCCCAGCGTCACTATTTTGGATAAGAAAGATGGAGAACAAGCCAAGGCGCTGTTTGAGAAAGTCCGTAAGTTCAGGGCTCACGTGGAGGACAGCGATCTGATCTACAAGCTTTATGTTGGCCAGACTGTCATCAAGACCGTCAAGTTCATCTTTATTCTCTGCTATACCGCAAACTTTGTCAACACCATTAGTTTTGAACACATCTGCAACCCCAAAGTGGAACACCTGATTGGCTACACGCAGTTTGAATGTACACACAACATGGCTTACATGTTGAAGAAGCTGCTGATCAGCTACATTTCCCTCATTTGTGTCTATGGTTTTATCTGCCTCTACACGCTTTTCTGGCTCTTCCGAATACCTTTAAAAGAGTATTCCTTTGAAAAGGTCAGAGAAGAGAGTAGCTTCAGTGATATCCCTGATGTAAAAAATGATTTTGCATTCCTCTTGCATATGGTAGATCAGTATGACCAGCTGTACTCGAAGCGGTTCGGTGTCTTTTTGTCGGAGGTAAGTGAGAACAAACTGCGGGAAATCAGTTTAAACCACGAATGGACTTTTGAAAAGCTGCGGCAGCACGTTTCTCGCAACGCCCAGGACAAGCAAGAATTGCATCTCTTCATGCTCTCGGGGGTCCCCGACGCAGTGTTTGATCTGACCGATCTGGATGTTTTGAAACTGGAGCTGATTCCTGAAGCGAAAATCCCGGCAAAAATTTCCCAGATGACAAATCTTCAGGAGCTTCATTTGTGCCACTGCCCTGCGAAGGTCGAGCAGACCGCCTTCAGCTTCCTCCGGGACCACTTGAGATGCCTTCATGTGAAATTCACAGATGTCGCAGAAATTCCTGCGTGGGTGTATTTGCTCAAAAACCTCCGTGAATTGTACTTGATAGGCAACTTGAACTCTGAAAACAATAAAATGATAGGGCTTGAATCTCTCCGAGAGTTGAGACACCTTAAAATTCTCTACGTGAAGAGCAATTTGACCAAAATTCCCCCCAATATCACAGATGTGGCACCACATCTGACCAAGCTGGTCATTCTTAATGACGGCACTAAGCTGGTGGTACTCAATAGCCTTAAGAAAATGACTAATGTTGCGGAGTTGGAACTGCAGAACTGTGAACTGGAGAGAATTCCCCACGCCATCTTCAGCCTCTCTAACTTACAGGAACTGGATTTAAAGTCGAACAGCATACGCACAATTGAAGAAATCATCAGTTTCCAACACTTAAAAAGATTGACTTGTTTAAAGCTGTGGCACAATAAAATAGTCAACATTCCTTCTTCCATTACCCACATAAAGAATTTGGAGTCTCTTTACCTCTCCAATAACAAACTCGAATCCTTACCAGCCGCAGTGTTCAGTTTACAGAAACTTAGGTGTTTAGACGTAAGCTACAACTCAATCGCATTGATTCCGGCAGAAATAGGTTTGCTTCAGAACCTGCAGCATTTCCACATCACGGGAAACAAAGTCGACACTTTGCCTAAACAGTTGTTTAAATGTGTTAAATTGAGGACTTTAAGTCTGGGACAAAACTCTATTACCTCAATCCCAGATAAAATTAGCCAACTGTTGCAGCTGACTCATCTGGAACTGAAGGGAAACTGCTTGGAGTATCTGCCAGCCACGCTGGGGCAGTGTCAGCTTCTCAGGAAAAGCGGGCTCGTGGTGGAAGATCACCTCTTTGACACTCTGCCCTCCAAAGTTAAAGAGGTGTTGAATCAAGACACGAGCATTCCCTTTGCTAATGGGATTTAGGCTGAGGTGAAATGCTCGGTAGCTGATTTCCAAACGGCAATAGCTAAACAGGATGGCTGTTGTGAGACCCTGCGTTTTAGAAAGTCCTGGGAAGACAGGACTATTAGCAGAATTAGAAGAGGTATAACGGAGTGGTCAATGTTTGCAGTGTTTTAAAAGATTATTTCCAAAATTTTTGAGAGGATAAAGAACCTTAATAATCTCAATTCTTTTTTCCTTAAATTGTTTGTAACTTGGATGCTGCCGCTTTTGAATGTTTACAAATTTGCTTGCCTGCTTAAAGTAAATGATTAAATTGATGACCTTTTCTTACTATGCAAGTTATTCCTTAAGGTCTGGATTTACTTTAGTGCATTATTGGGGGGGAAACAAGGACAAATGTTGTATACGGTATGGTTCTAACAGCACTTGAAACACATGTTGATGTGTGGCGTTAGTGATTAGCCATCCTCAGCAAATGAAACCAGTTTGGCTCTGCTTTGAACTGCAACAGAACCACCATTTTGCTGCATTAAGGTACGTGGTTTGCATCAGGCCAAGTGTGCTTGCCTTCATTCTTCATCCTCAAGGCTTCATGTTGCTGGGTGAGCTTTCTTCTGTGGTCCAGTGTGCTTGCTTCTTCACACTGGCAAAAACTGGTCACATTCCCACAGCTGGTCTTTCCTTCAGCTTCCATGATGCTCCCTCTGTCCTGCACAGCAGTGGGTGGTAAAAGGGAGAATGCTGCCACTTGGCTTTCAAGTCGGGGATAGTTTTGATATGTAAACTGTTTGCAAGGTGACTGTGAAAGCCGTTAAACACCAAGTGACTTTACTGCTCATGTATTTCTTCTCTTGCAAGCTTTCATCTGGGAAACTCAAGGCATTTTATGAGTTGGTGATTGTTGTGTTTCACAGCCCTTGCTTAGGAACTGATGTATCTGCTCCATTTACTAGACTAATGACAGAGACATGAGAGGTACGATTACCCAAATGTGATTTAGCTTCATCACCTATAGTGGTGTGTCTTCCACACCTGGACGTCAACCATAGGACCACCCTTCTTCCCCAGCCCACTTAATTTGATGCTTTTGAACATTTACACACTGTTAGAAAAGCCTAACTGTGTGCCAGATAAGTCATCAAATAAAGAAAAAAGCAGTCAGCAGAGAGCGTGGGATGTTTTTGTTGTTGTTGGGTTTTCTGTTGTTGTTGTTGGTTTGTGTGTTGGGGTTTTTTTTTAACTGAGTTGCATTGCCAGGACCATTAAAGAAATATAATCCATTAAATCTGCAAAATCATCAGTTGTAAATCTTGGCCATTTACATTCCATGTGTGCAGAAAAGTACTATGCTGGGAGATGATTACATGATTACTCATGGTTTAAACACAATTCCCTATTGTAGTGTGGTCAGGACTGAACTAGCCTGTAGTTCAAGGGACTGTTGTTCTCATACAGAAATCCTCATGCACAGTGATTTCTACTGTAAGTTCACCACAGCTGCCCTGACTTACACCACTGTTGGCGAGGGGATAGTTTAGGCCTGGGGGCATTGAGCAGTCAGGAACGTTGCAAATACTGCTCTTCAGAATCTTGCACATTTTATTGTTAATCATTTACTGTTAGTCATGCTGAGAGGACTGTTGGTAGCTGTAGGTAGCAGTCTCTGAATACATACCTGTGCCATTAGTTTATGTGTATCAGAAGACCAGTTTATGAACAGGGGTTTCCCACTTTTTCTGGGGATACAGTCTGGTTTCCACTTGCCAGCAGGTAGTATTCTTGGGATGTTGACAGTTCTGCAATACCAAGTCACAGGTTTTGCAGAATACTTACAATCAATAATCTGTCCTCTACTGGGAAATTAGTGCTAATCCTCAGATTATTTTAAAGTAGAAGTTAAGGCTGCAGTGGATTTTTATTTCTTTTTTTTTTTCTTAAAGAAATGTTCATGTGTTTTATTTTTTGCACATAGATCACTTTAAAATTGCTGGACTATTGACTCTTTAGAAAAACTGTGGAATTTACCGTTGGTGTATGTTTTGTATTTGCTGTTGAGTGTCATTTCAGCTTCCAAGAAATTGTGTGTAGGAGCGAGGAAGAGTTGGAGGATGACCAAGTAATGAAAATATTTAGAAAAATAGTTCTATTTTTAATCTTTTTTTGTCTTTTAATGGTGGAGTCACAGAATGTGACTCTGGATCGATCCATTTTTTAAAGCTTTTTTTGGTGTTTCCAATTCTTCTCCTATTCCTACCGATGTTCAAAAAAAGAAACCCATGTTCAAGTCATAGGAGTATGGTATACATAATTTAGATGACTGTTTTGACTAGCTATTAGCCAATTCTTCTACTTTAGACAACCTCCTCCAAAATAAGTATATGTTAAGGTTAATTTCAGGCTTGTGATGCTTGCTCAGCATAAACTTCATTATTGTTTTTTAGGAGATCTTTCTCGCTGTCTATTATCCCCACGTTGCCTCTCCCCCAGTCCTTCCTCCTCTTTGTGACTGTTTATCATGTTCTGATTTCCTGCGTGTCAGCGGACACCATCTTGCTTTAAAGTCTTGGAATTAAATCTTTCTTCCTTGTAAGGCATGTGAAATATATTTTGCATTTCTATTTGATTTAATAAATAAGATGTTTGTATCTTCCTCTAATCTTTTTTTTTAATGGGACAGAAGTGTGTTTCTGTAGTAAAATCTCAGATTTCAATTGTGTTGAACTTGTTCTGTGGTGCCTATAATCTAAGAAGTAAGAGGTATGAGTTGCTACTCCTAGTAAATCCCGTACATGTGGTTTCTGACTAGAATCCAGTATTTAAGGATAGATTTGTTTGATTGGGTTTTTTAATACATAATCTAAATGACCCCCCACTGTTTTTATTTGCCTAATGGAGTTTTGCAGAATGAATGTATGGCCCTGGAAGAAAAATGACTATTTTCATTCAAATGAGAGGAAGCAGGAAATTGCCCATTCTGTTGCTTCTGCGACTGCAGTGCATTTCTGTGAAGATCCTTTAGTTTTCCAATAAATTGTCCCATTGGAAGATGGTTCCTGTGATACAGAGCTCTGGATGTCCTGAAGAGTCATCAGGCCTCAGAATAAGGGAGGATGGTGACATTCATGAAAGGCTCTCTGCTTCTTACTGAATGACTTTGCAGTCCTGAACTGCCCGCCCTGGTAGCAACGGCACAAGCCCAGACACTAAGTCATGGGATCTGTTTTGTGGACTGTAGTTTTAATAAACATGAAATAGCTGTTCACAATTGTGTTGCAGTGGATGTGCCTAGAAAATAGTGGTGTACAGTTATGTGAAGGCAATGGACTAGACTGTGGTTCTTTCACTTGGTCAAGCTGAACATGGAGGTGCTCCTACAGCTGTGGTGTTGACTGTCCTTCCAGTTTCTTGCAGGAGCAGATTCTGGCTTTCAGACTTCTTGGCCCTCAAGAGAGTGAGCTATGCAAGAACCTGACAGTCTCAAGTGTGATTCCTGCAGCTTCTTGTGAACATGAAAATTGAGGCTTCTGTCAGGTCTGTGGGATGTGAACCTGGGAGATGAGAACAAAAGCCTCAAATATGCAGAGACATCCCAGTGTTGGTAGCAGAGCCCTAGGGCACAGTGGCGGTAGGCTGAAGGTAGTTATCTGGGTCACTGATGGAATTATTGCCTGTGCAATGACTGCTCTTGAAAATCACATGGAGCACAGCAAGGAGGGAGGCTAAACCTGTGACTTTAAGACTACTTTCAGTTTTGGCACAACCTTCTCACCTAGGGAAAAGGACATTAAAAAGACTTAAATTTCCTGGCTATAAGCTGGGGGTTCTTTAATTGAGGTAAAATGCATGAATGATTGTGGAAAAACTCCACTAGAGATGAGGTCATGTAGAAGGATTCAAGAGGCACAGGCAGTCTGGTTATTGGCTGTATGGCAGAACCCTATTAGTGCGTTTCTAATGTGTGATCCCGGAACAATTTGACAGAGCAAACTATCACAGGCAGGACTAGATGATATTTCAAGAGGTCTTTTAAGCTTGCCACCCTGCCTCATGCAGAAATAACTTATTCCTGCCAGTTGTTTGGCGAATTGTAGGAATGGGTTAGACGGTGGTGGAGATTCCAGCCTCTATACCCAAGCTACTTCCTTAACTATCTTCCCTGCTGAAGGAACACAGCTAGAACTTTAGCCATGCAGCAACTGCTGATGCTCTGCTTAGGTCAAACCAAATTATTAGAAAGGTATCCATCTATTTGCTTACAAAAGTACAGACTGAGACAGATTTCTACATAGACACAGTGTGTACTGAGCAGCTTGGGAGGACTGAAGGTTGAGATTCCTTTGAAAATTATTCTGAGGGGCAGCCAGCATCAGTTTGATTACAGATATAATGCATCCTCCAACGATGGCAAGGTCATCTGCAACCATGGTGCAATGCATTTGTGACTGGTCTGCTTCATCCCGGGCTGGTGGTTGACCTCCTTGCCCTTGCAAAGCTGAGCAAATCCTGGGTGATGTGTTCAGAAAGGCATTTTCTGAAGACATTTAAATTCAATGTTTCTTAAGCAAGTTTGCCATAGGAACGTGCAAGGTGATCTTTAAGAATTCATAGAATCGTAGGGGTTGGAAGGGACCTCTGAAGATCAAGTCCAACCGCCCTGCCAATTCAGGAACACCCAGTGCAGGCCACACAGGAACAGATCCAGGTGGAGCTTGAAAGTCTCCAGAGCAGGAGACTCCACAACCTCTCTGGGCAGCCTGTGCCAGGCTCTGTTACTCTACAGTGGAGAAGTTTTTCCTCATGTTGAGGTGGAACTTCTGTGTTTCAGCTTACTACCATTACCTCTCAACCTATCACAGGGCACAAGTGAAAAGAGACTGGCCCCTTCTACTTGACACCCACCCCTCAGATACTTGAAAACATTCATAAGATCCCCTCTGTCTTCTCTTTCCCAGGCTAAACAGCCCCAGTGCTCTTAGCCTTTCTTCCTAAGATGATGTTCCACTCCATCATCTTTGTAGCCTCTGGTGGACTCTCTCTAGTATTTCNGGTGTTTAAAGAATTGAGACAAATTCACTAATGTTTTTAACCTTGGGATTATCCCCATGCTTCCCACTGTGAATTGACAAAATTTGTGGACAAACTCCTGATCAGCTCACAGGGATTCACCAAATTCGAGCACTACAGAAGCCGTCCCAGTTCAGGGTGTCCACTTGTGCTTGTACAGTGTGTTCAGCACTTAAACTGCAGGCATCAAACATTGATGTTGCAAAAGCCTGCAGGCTTATGCTGTGACCAATTTCCCAGGACAGCAAATCATTCCCCACACTAGTGAAGGGAGGGGAAGGCTGTGTTACTGAGTACAGTTGTTTCTGTAGCAAAGATGAGGTTTTAGAATTAAGCTCAGAAACAGATTTTCCAAGCTGATTACAAACATGCATCCATTCCACGATAAAAGTCATGAGAGATGTCATTTCTGACTGAGAGATGCTGAAAATAGTTCCTGTAACCCAGCCAGCCATGGGTGCAGAAGTGGCAGCTCTTTAACACTGCCCATCAACACAATACAACTCGAGCGAGGATCTTTAAAACCACACGCACTGGAGCGGGGCCAGGCTCCATCTCTGTCCCGTCCCTGAAGAGAACAGCCCCTAAGCCCTTTTGCAATTACTACAGCCAGGACCTTTGTTCTGTCTTGCCTCCAATAGCACATTGCCCCTTGATGCTGGAGGTAACGTAGGGTTATTGGTTTAATAATGACTGTTTGGGAAGAATGCCATCTTCTAAATTAACACCACAGTTGCTTGCAGGAAGTCTTCCAGCACTGAGCAGGTCTGTTCCCATAAAATGAGCATGTTGTGCCCATAAACAACAACATCTTGAGTTGGGACTGGGTTGTGTAGACCATTAGGAATAAATGCATGAACATGTTGCTGTTCTGCTAACCAGTTCTGGGTAGTTTTGGTGCTTCAGGTAGTCTATAAAAGTGGATTTTAAGACCTTTTCCCTAACACCACCCTGCAGTGTCTGTGGAGCCAATGTTCTTGGCCTGGGGCAGGCTGACTTGCCTGAGAGAGTGTTGCTGGAGCTGCCCTGGCAGAGCCAGGGTGGGAGAAGGCCTGAGTGCCATGGCTGCTGCATCTTGTGGAGGCTCCTCTCTGCTGTGGTGCTTGAATTGATCTCATTTCTCCTGGGGCATCGTCTATGGGAGATGCCACATGAGTCTCTACTACCAGCCCGAAATTGCAGAAGCTTTAGAAAGATGATGTAAAATCTGGAGTGCAAATTACAGCTGCTCCTGCCTACTGCCAAATTCAAATCCTCAGGGCACGGTATGACTGCCTTTGTTTTTTTTGTTTTTTTTTTTTCCTCTCATCTTTCTTCCGTCCTCACAGTCACAGACAGGGCCTTAGGGTGCCTGTGTTGGTGCCACTTGTGTTCTCTCCTTCCCTTCCTGCTCCAGCACAAGTTCCTGTGATAAGGTCATGTCTGCAGAACCGTTAACACTTATCCCAGCACTGCCATACCCAGGGCTGCCACCTGCCCAGGCTGTGTGCTCGGCAGAGCTCTGCAGGGAAACCTGGGGTGCTATCAAGGGCCAGCCTAATCTTGGAGCTGCAGCTTCCCCTCATGAAGGGATTGTCCGTCCCCCAGCTGGCAGGTGATACCCAAGCAGGGCAGAGCCCTGCCAGCACCCACAGGCTGAAGCTCCCTCCCAGCTCCCCGTCTCCCCCTCCACGGTCACTGCATGGAAAGGTTGCAGAGCAGGTGATGCTGGGGCTGGTGGGGTTCTGTCCACCTCCAGCTCTCGCATAGCCCAAAGGAACCACGCTTTTCCTCCAGTCCTCTGAGGAAAAAGTTGCCATAACATCCTTAAGTTGCAATTTCCATAGGCATCTCCTGCTGTTGTGTGTCAACGGTCTCCCTTATCTCTGGAAATTGGAGTTGTGTGTTTCTTACCCTGTTCCTGAAGAACACAGAGTACCTGGTGATTATCACAGCCCCCTCTGCACCGAGTGCTTCTTCATCACCCCCTTTTTTTTGTTTGTTTTTTTTATCTCTGCCCTAGGTTAAACCCCTTCCTTAGCCTTTGTGCCATTTGGGTGGGTTTGTTTTGCACCTCCTCTTGCTCTCCCTTCAATCTTCTCGGTTCAAGTTTGGTAAAATTAGTGCTGTCTGTAATGGGATATAGGACCTGGGCTGAGGCTTCCCAGTGTAGAGCCCAGGGACACACGGACAGAATGCAGCTCCTCAGGAGCAACAGTGTCATGCTGTGCATCTGGGTGAGCAGATGGCCCTGCAGAAAGCCTGGCCAACAACTTCCTGGCGTCCTCTGCAGAAAGGGAATTGAGAGGCAGTTTTTCAAGGTGACTTTAATCTGATGGCTGAGCAGGGGAGACTGGCAGAGCATCACACGGCCACAGAGTGCCTCTGCTCCAGTGCAGGTGACGGCTGCTCTCGCTTGTTGTTTGGCTTCTCCGAAGTCCAGAGGATGTATCTGAAATGAAGGTGGTGCATGGTCTCTAATCCCTTTAAGTTCTTGTCACTCTCATGAGAGTTTTGTTGTGGACTTCTCCCCATACTATAGCTGTAAGGGTGTCCTATGGATGTAAAATGCTGGAGGCTGGATATATATCCAGATCTGTAGGGCTGTAGTGCACAACAGAGCTAGAAAACAGATGCCTCAAGTCCTGCTAAAATTGAGAAGCATGCTTAAAGAAAGGCAAAGGCTGGCTGGGTTGTAAATTGATTGCTGCTGGTATGAATGTTTATGTGTATTTGAGACCAAAGAAAATGGTAGCAAGAACCTAGGAAAATGAGATACGTTTCTAGCCATCTTTGTACTGAAGTCTGGTTAATTAAATTGGCTTTAAAATTGAGTGCATTAAACAGGTGCGAGGCGATGCTGTCCCTGCAAGCCAATACTAGTGTGGATGAGTGATTCACACAAAACTTGGTTCCTCAAACCTTCAGAGCTGTTTATGGCAGAGTGCACATCCCTCACCACAAATTTCAACTTTCACAGAGAGCGTGGGTGTATTCCCAAAGTGCTGGTGGTCTGAAACCCCAGTAATCCAGTGCTTCTCTGCTAGACAGAGGTCAGTTCCAGGAGTCCACACAGGCACCATCTAAGCCTTAGTGCATCCTCTCTCAGGGACCGTTCTTCTTTTAGTTTAGGACCAGTAAAGCTGATGGCCTGCGGTTTGAATTAGAACTGCAAAGAAGAGGCCTTGATTAAATAATTTTTCTGAAGTAATTAAAAGATTGTAAAATGATCATGTGGACAGCAGTGCTGCATCATGGTTCGAAACCTGCCTTTCTCCTCCCTGCCAGGCAGCCAAGCTAAGTGTGGTCATCTCTTCCCCGGCAAAGCAGGTACGCTCCCAGCTGGGGTGTCTCTGCAAGAGTTACTCCACAGAAGAATTACACCCACAGAATTACACAGTGAAAGGTAAGTGCATCTTCAATGGAAGGCATTCCAGGTTGCTGTGCCTTTGGAGCTTTGTTTATCTTTGTGCTTGCAGCCTTAGCAACGTGTGCAACTCTGAATATATTAATTTAATTAAATGCTTTTAACATTCATTATAGGACTGCTAATTGCTGACTTCCCTAGAGGAGCTCCACAGCAGACAATGTGGGATGTGAAACACTAGTGAGCATCCTGGGTGGGGCTCAGTGTCCCAAAATAAGCATTTCAGCTTTAAAATCTGCTGTGCCCCTCACAAGACTGAGAAAGGGCTGGCTTGGGGGAGATCTCAGAGATCCAGCATCGCTGCAGTTTTGTTAGGCTGCAGTCGGTGCTCCTGGAAGCCTGAAGGGCTGCTGCTATTATTAGTAAAATGTTGGCAGTGTGATTAGCTCTGTGCAGGACTTAAGTTCAAAGAAGCTTAAAGGTTGAATGGACAGATACAGGCTGGACTCAGGCACGACATATTATAAAACTATGGCAGTCTTATGTGATGTGGAAAAAAATGTGTAGATGCTGATTCTCTACTTGTTATCCTGGCTTCCAGTGCTTAGCAGCTAATGGGCTTCAGTGTGAGCTACTGCTCCTTGGTGTATGAGAGTGGAGAGGGCCAGGGTGGCCGGGAGGGATTCTCCATGCTGGTATGTGAAGTGTGGCTAGGCAGGTTTATGAGGACTTGGGCTAAAAATGTCCTGAGCCCCCAGGTCATTTGCTCTCAGCAGCCCCAGTGCCTTCTGGGCTGGCTATGTTTCTGTCAACAGCTGTGAATTACACATCTTGATGAAGAAAAACAATGCTAACACTTCTTGGTTTAGCACAAAAGTTTTTGGCGTGATGCTGTTTTGGAAGTTTGCAGCTGTGAAACTCCTTGCTACAGGATATTTGGGATGCTATGAGTTTTTGCAGTCTCAAGAGGATGCAAAGGAAGTTCATGGGAGAGAACTCCACGGAAGATTAGTGAATACATGGAAACCACCCCTGCCATGGCATGGCCCTGGCTTTTGCCCTGATTTTCCCGTTATCTGCAGCACCTCCTTTGGCTGCTGCCGGAACAGGCAGATCTCCAACAAAATGCCCTGGTGGAGAGCAAATGGCCACAGTGCTGTGCAAGCCTCTTTCCTCCCCTCTGGACGGATGCATCTCAACTACAGCATCTGCTCAGGCCCCAGAGCGTGGCAGCATGGCTGATGGCCACAGGCATGGCCTCAACTCCTCTGTCATGACAGCTTTATTACAGGCTATTTAGGATGACTTTTATGATAGACAACCTAATTTCTCTGTCCTTCTCTGCTTCGCTTTTGCCCATCTTCTATGGCACAGACCCCTTTTTTCCCTGCAGCATTGCCTGGGCACAGAGGCATCAGCCATTTAAATAGGAGAGTTGTTACTCGGTGTGAGCTACAGTCTTCTGACAGATACATCTTTGCTTGTGTCACACAAACATGTCCAGACTGCAGTATGTGTCCCAGCTGCTCACCTCCCCCCTGTTTGGGGCCCTTCTTGCTGTCAGCAGCCCCTCTCCTTTCTGCCCTGTGCAAGATGTCCTGTGGTTTGCTGGCTCCTGAGGCAGGCTGAGCTCGTACAGTCACAGCGTGAGATCCTCTGCAGGAGGCAGGGAAGGGACTTCAGCCACTACTGGCAGAGGATACTGGAACCCCCCACCTGCTTGCACAGGGGGGTGAGGGACTGCCGAAGAGTCCCATCCTACCTGGCTTTTGTGCCAGACAGGTTATGCCTCTGGTCTGACAGCTGGAGGAGAGGAAGGCCAAGGGCCTGGTCCTCCATTTTGGTCACAACAACCCCAGGCAGTGCTACAGGCTTGGGGAGGAGCAGCTGGAAAGCTGCCCAGTGGAAAAGGACCTGTGGATGCTGGTGGACACCCAGCTGGACATGAGCCAGCGGTGTCCCAGGTGGCCAAGAAGGCCAAAGCACCCTGGCCTGGATCAGAACCAGTGTGGCCAGCAGGAGGAGAGAAGTGATGGTGCCCCTGTACCCAGCACTGGTGAGGCCACAGCTCGAGTACCGTGTTCAGTTCTGGGCCTGTCACCACAAGAAAGATGTTGAGTGGCTGGAGAGAGTTCAGGGAAGGGCAGCCAAGCTGTGGAAAGGTCTGGAGAACAAGTGAGGAGCAGCTGAGGGAATTGGGATTGTTTAGTCTGGAGAAGAGGAGGCTGAGAGGAGACCCTTCTCGCTCTCTACAACTACCTGAAAGGAGATTGTAGTGAGGTGGGTGCAGCCTCTTCTCTCAAGTAAATATTGACAGGAGGAGAGGAAATAACTTGAAGTTGCTCCAGGGAAGGATTAGATGAGGGATTAGAAAGAATTTTTTTACTGAATGAGTAGTGAGGTGCTGGAACGGGCTGCCTTGGGATGTGGTGGCGTCACCATTCCTGCTGAAGGTATTAAAACGTGTAGATGAGGCACTTCAGGACATGCTCCAGTGGGATGGTGAGGTGGGATTTTGTTTGTTTGGTTTGCTGTTTGGGATTTTTTATTTTGTTTTTTTTTGCTTGTTTTTTTTTGTTTGGTTTGGGTTGGGTTTTTTTGCTGTGATTGATCGTTGGACCCAGTGATCTTAGAGGACTTTTCCAGTGACAGTTCTGTGACTCTGTGAGGGGTCGAATGGTTGATGCTTAGCTTTTGCTGATTTTGTGTCTCTCCAGAGCATTGTGCACAAAAGGACCCAGATTGAGCTTCTTCGCCTTGCCTGCATGCTGGGGGTTGCTGAGGGGTGTGCTGCATTTTGGGGCAGAGTGAGCTGAGCATTTTGGAGCTCTTTGGAGCTGACTTTAAAATACAAAGATGTTTCCAGCCTGAGCAGAGTAGGGTGGCTCTCGCTGTCTCCTGAAGCAGTCACCAAGTTTGAAGACAGAGCTCTTGTTTCCTTCTGAGTGCTCACACAAAGGCAGCGCCTTTATGTCTGTCAAAGGCCAGGCTGGTGGAAATCTCTTGTTTCTAATGTTGCAGTTGAAGTCAGGCACAGCTTGTGAGATTAATGTGACAATTACAAGGAGTTTGGAACTGGTCCTATCAAAGCACAAAAAAAAAAAAAGTGAAGAAATCCTGCAGCTCAATGTGCTGCCTGTTCACAGGACTGTTCTGCTGTTTCACCACTCAGCAGCTGAAGCTCTGTCATATAAAGGGTAGGGTTAAATGAGCTCCAGTGAAACCATTCTCCAAAAAACCTGGGATTTTCCTCAGAGCTTCATCAGTAGCTGGGGTAGGGGTGACCTGTTTCTGCCCTGATCCATCTTAATGGACTTTTTTTTCCTGTTCCCAAAGTGTTTATTCTCAATTCTTTTGGCTTCACATCCAAAACAATTTGAAGCTTGTTTTTTCCAGATGCCTCCTTTGAAAACTGCACACTTGAGCCATTGTGCACAGCAGCTCTGATTGCAACCTGCTAAAAGTTTGACAACAATCTCTGCAGTCTTTATTTTCTCTTCCCTGTGGCCTTGGTTTTGTTTGGTTTTTGAGGATTTTTTTTTTCTTTTTTTCCTGGCAGAAATTTCTTTGTCATAGTCAGGCTGACAGTTTCTTACACAATTGTTGGGTTAAAAGACATATGGTATTTGGAGTGGTCTTTTCTATGTTTCTGAATCCCAATTATTTCTCTGTAAGAAACTACAGGCTGTCCTGGAGCTGCTGAAATGACTCATGCAGGCGAATGCTTTTTCTTCTTTTTTTATTGCTAGTTTGAAACAGTAAAAATTCTGGCTAAATTCTTCCTCCCTAATAAAATCTGGTGCAAAACTTCCACTTGTTTGGAGGAATCATTCTACTGCAGCACCCTATCGGTATGTGGGAACCATTTGCTTCCTGAAAGGATTTTACTGTACATCTGTGTGAACTTTATCAGAAAAAGACACCCTCTAAAACTCAGGGCTGAGACCTCAGCCGTTTTGGAGATGCTGCTGTCCTTCATTAACTGATTTGCTGGTTTACTGAAACCACAGACTCGTGGGGAACATTCTGCCAGACCTCCTCAATGGGCTGGTTGTGCAGGTAAGCACTCAGTTCTCTAAGGGTTGCACAATCCAGCCTTTCAGCTTCTGTAAGAATATCCTTTTAGAAGCTGTAAGATCAGGAGAAGTACCTGCAATATTTTTACCTTGCTGTAGTTCTCTTTAGCAATGAAGGGCTGTGTGGACTGGGCAAACAACGTGGCTTCTAAATCCTGCAAGTGAAACTGCCTTTATTGATTTTCACTGTCCTGGGCATGCCAAAAGACAATACAAATGGAGTGAATCTCCAAATGCCATTCAGGGATAAATGTTTACAAGGACGTGAGTAACAGGCAAAGAAATGTGTTTGTGGCTGAAAATTTTCCAAGCTTTATGTTGTCCTTGTCTTTGCTGATCTGGTTTAGCCAGGGACAATGTAGTGAATGCCTGGCCACTCAGCCCTTCCCTAGTGCCCAGATCCAGAACTAGGCAGGGAGGAGGTGTAAGGCCAAGAAGACAGGTCGTCCTTGTATCTGCTTTGTGTTTTGCTGAAGCCTCAGGAGGAGAGCCACCTGGTGATATTCATTCTGGTGGCGTTCAGAAGTAGACACTAGCCTGCTGGGAAAAGATCCAAGACAATCACTTCATTTTTGTTTTCTATGCATCAGTTAGATGGTGAGAGTATTGATTTAATCTGAGAGCTAGAATTGACAAAACCATAACCATGGTTGCTGATTTATAGCTTTGCTTTTCTTGTGACATAGAGCACCTGGGAAGTGGATTTAAATGGACAGCTTGTGTATTGTCTTTGAGGAGGACAATGGTGAAGGTCTGTGGTGAGACAGCTGCTCTGGCACAGCTCTTGCAAGGCTAGATGGATCATGGGCAAGTGGGATATTACCTCGATGGCTGTGGTCAGTTTACCAATTTCTTTAATTTGCTGAAGGAATTAGGCTTAACAGGGCTATAGGATTTCATAAACATCTTCAGGTTTTCATTTCCTTACTCAGATCCTCAGGTGAACATAATCTTGAGGAGCTGTGAAGGTCTGGTTCAAAGCTCCACATCCTACAGCTGACATCCTGGGTGACCCTGTCCACATTTAACAGCAGTTTGGTATCTGTGTTTTAAATAAATACGTGGGGATTTCTAATCTTTTCACTGGAGGTAAACATACATGCTGAGGGAGAATATGATCACGATGCAGGGCCAAGTTCCAGTTTGACTGGTCTGATTAGCAGTGGCACAGATGTCAGCAAGGAATGTTGAGACTCTACTTCAAGTGTCTGTAAAAATACCTTTCCAAATGTTGCTGGCATGGCCCTGACTGCACACACAGGAACCCCACCTTCACTTGCTAGTAGGTGGCTCTGATTCTCATGCTTCTGGTGTCAAGGAATTTTGCAATTTTTTTGGTGTAACTTGGATGGAAATCGTGTTTTGTTTTGTTTTTCCATGATTGCTACTTACCCTCTCTTTTCCCTGGTATATATCTCAGAGGGTTAATATAGCTTAATGAAATTATGCAAGTTATTGCCCAGAAAAAAAGGTGAAAAAAATGATACAAACTTCCCAAAATAACATGGAAATTTTTTTTTTCCTGTAGTACTGAAAGCCTGTTCTGAGTAAATGAGTAAATTAAATGAGTAAATTAAAGTTGCCATCATACACTGAGCAGACGGGTCAGAGCCCATAGCAAAGCCAATTCACCAGTGCCCATGGCTCGAGGTGACTTGGTTGGGTGGTAAATGCCAGCAGGAAGGGGGATGTATGCACTGGCATTTCTGAGAGGCAGCCAACGCGGGTTTCAAAGCGGTCCCAAGGATTGTGGAGGAAATGTTGACAGGACACTGTGATCCTCACGCTGATGAATGTGCTCAGGATGCGGAGAGCATCTCTACATTCATGCCAGGACTTGAGACCCAGAGTAACAAGTGCAATGGAAGAGAAGGAGGAGGAAGCAGAAGCTGATACTTAGCAGATGCTTTTTATCATTTTCTTGGACAAGCTGCTTTGGGTTCAGCAGAATCCGTTGTTTCCTGGCAAGGCAGAGCCACTCTGTGGAGCAGCACAGGCAGAGTTACCAGGGCAGAAGATGTTTTTCAGACCTTGAAGTGAAGCTTCCCAAGGCAGAGCTGGAAGCATTCAAGACCTCCTCCCCTGCCAAGCTGCTCCTCAGGGAGCCGACACGTGTGGGACGGTGGTGAGGGCTGGCACAGCACCCACCTTTTGCAGTGAATAAATCTCCCCCCTCTCTCCAGACCCAGGCTCCAAAGCAGGTTTAACAGCACAATTATTGAGCTAACAGTGTGTAATCATCAGATGTTTCTCAGAAACCAGAATAATTGGATGGGAGGCCCCTCAGTGCAGATTAATTCAAAACACAACAACTGGGAAGCACAAGGAAGCTTTCTTTCCAGCATTAAATTTTCAGATTGTACTAAGCACTCAGTACATGCAAAAACCTGATCCAGAAACAAGTGTGGCCTGTGAAGATGAGTCTTGAATGGTACTTCTCTTACCCATTTTAAAGGATTCTGTTTATGTTCCTTGTTTCCGTAAACCCAGGATTTCCCTATAAAATGTCAGTAACCTGGAAATAAACGGTTACATGAAAGTTTGTGTGCTGCAGTGCAGACGCTGTATCTGTCATAAATCCAGCAAAATCAGAGGGAGGGTTTCCTTGGCAATATGGGAAAATATCTTCTGCAGACCATCTCCTTCAGTAATAGTCACTAACATAATTTAAAGAAAAAAAAACTGCTGAGTGTTCTCAGGGCAGGATGTATTGAGCCATGTGGAAATTGTTCCTGGAATGAGCTGCTTTGGAAACACAGGAAAAAATATCTGAAATGTCAAACCGTATGTTGACATTCTGGTGATTGTCACAAATCTTGTAACAGTTACTGTTTGCTGTACACCTCTGCAGTCTGACTGGAGAGCGTGGAAACATGAGCTTTAAATAACAATAAACCCAATAAATTAAAAATGAGATAAAATGTTCCTCGGGGTCACCCTGAAAAGTTTAAGAAGAAGCCCAAGTGCAAAAGCTCAGAAAGTCATCCACAAATGCAAATAAATATGTCCTCTGTCTTTTTATTTCAGCATGGAAGAAAAGGAGACAGGCCCTCTTCTAACCATCTTCCTAGATGATGACATCCTTTTTGACATCTCTTGATTGGCATTCTTGTCTTCAGTCAGTTTAACAATATCCTAGTTAATGAGGACTCTTCTTTTACAGGGGAAGCACATGAGCGTGCCTTTATATTCTAAGTTGTCTGACTGCTGCTGTGTGCTACAAGTGTTACCTTCATGCTTTTTATCCTGGAATCACACAGTTTCTCATATATGCTGCTTCTGTCTAAAAAGTGTTTCAGATGTACATGCACGGGCCAAATCTAGGAAAGCAATGTGAATAAACCCTTGCTGTGAATGGCACATTGCTACTTCAGCTACTCCCTGTGTATGAGACGGGCACGTGCATAAAATCTCCTTAGACACAGAGTTGGGAGGGAACTGGGTCTGAGCCCTCTCTGATGCATAAGTTTCAGAACTTATACAGGTCATACAGGACTGAATAACACTGGCAATGACTACGTATGTTTGGGTTTGGCTGTTGTTTTTCAGCAGGTTAGGGAGGGGGTATGGCACAGACATCTCTAACACTGGGGTAAATGAGCATGTAATAGGCAACTGACAGAAGTGCTCCAGGACTGACTGCCTGTCAGTCAGCTCGGTAGGCTGACAGTGAAAGGGCAATGATCAACGACAGCTCCAGTTCTGTCATTTTTAGGGCACCTATGCAGCTCTCACTTGCTCAGTGTGGTGGCTACAGGGCAAACAGCCCAGCCAGAGTCCTCCAGCTGCACTTTCCTGCAAGATTAGATAAGAACCAGAGCTAGCTTCCAGGGAGTGTAGAGTAAAAGCAAGTTGTAAATCTAAAATGCAACAGGCATAATTGCTTGTAAGTGTTTGCATGCGAGAAGAGAAACATTTCACTGATAATTTGCCAATTACTAATAAATTGCTCTGCAAAGATCCCTTTTTCTCCAGGGCTGTGTGGTAATAAAGCTGCTATCTTGTCTCTACTCCCAACCAACCAGCAGTTGGAAACCATGCCAAAAAAACCCAACCCCAAATGAAAGCCTGAAATGGGTTCTGCTATCCTCACTTCTTTGTTCCACTGTGACCCAAAAGTTACAGAAATCACTCTTTTCAGTGAGTGCCCACTGCTGCTGTTCAGGCTCCAGTGGGTCCATAGCAGCATGTGAGCTCCAGTAGGTTTGCATATGGCACATCTGAAAACTTCTAGTCTTTTAAAGGAGTTGTATGAAGAAGTTTAAGTTTGTCTGACTTTTAATCTATATTCAAAGTGATTTGGGTTTTTTTTTTTCCCTGTAGGAAAAGGTAACATGATTAGTATGTTTCTGCATTAGCACATTTCTACCCCCTCCTGCTAAATTTTAGGGCATTTTTTTATGCTTGTGTTGTACAATACACATATAGAGGGGCCATAATATTTCAGCTTTGAAAATACTTTATTATGGCTCTGATTTGTGTGGTGATGACAGCCGTAAAAGCCCACTGAAATCAGTGTGGCTCTGGATGGTTACCATGGTTCTTCTGCAAGGCTTAGATGGATGGATCTGCTTCTATGTTAATATCTAGGAAGAAACAAAAGGAATTAGATTTTGTGTTCTACAAAGAATCAGTGCTATTTTCACGTTCCTTCCCTCTTCCCTGTCATCCTAAAATGCAAAACAGCCAAATCTGGAAATTCTGAAGTGTCAGTGGAGATGTATGTTAAAAATTAAATATACATACTCCACTTAAATATACATATACCACTTTCCACATGCTGTTTTAATGGCACTGGAGAGGTGTGCTCCTGTCACTTCAGACATTATGTCAATCACACTTGGTCTAAACAGAGGTGAGATAGAGAGCTTTCATCAAAGGCTAGAAGAACTTCCCCCCCCACTTATTGTTGATGAAATGTAGGTAAACTCCACTGCAATGAAATGCAGAGGATTTGTTAGCATTAGGCCTCTGCAATGGCTGGTGCCTGGTTGCTAACACTCTTAGCAGCATTTGATAGTCATTTTATGGCATTACTTCAGGTTTTAGACAATGCTTTAAATGAAAGGGTAAAAGAAAACACAGCACTTGGAGAGAGGAGGAGAGGGTGTGGATAGTTACAGTACTGAACTACAGAAGGAACTGTATTTCCCAATAACCTTGCTGCTGCGTGTGCTTGGAGAAATCACTGATTGTTCTCTTATTCCTGTACCACTCTGAAGAATTCAAAAAAAAAAGCCCAAGAAAACAAACCCAAGGAAGCAGCAGAACATGAATTCAGAGCAGAACGGGATTGCACAGGGAGATTCTACACTGAACTGAAACATTCATGTTTGGATCATCGAGAATGAATAAAGTACAATACTGGTCTGTTCCTCTTTTCTTCTTGTCTCCATTTTGCTTTGCTTTGCTTAGCTTAGATTTTTCCTTTTTGGAGTCCTGCAGGGAGGAAAGAAGGAGTCTTTGTTTTAAAAAGCCTGAAACCAACAGTGGCCCATTGATCATAATTAAGTCTAAAATAATACGCTTTTGCTGACCTGTTTGTACTGAATCCAGAAAATTCTGTCTTATACCTGCTGTAGCCTTGGTCTGCCCCCAGATCTTGTTTCTTCTCCCTGAGCTTTTAGTTCTGGGACAGTAACTTTAAAAGCCCAAATATACCTGTATGTTTGCAGGGCTGCATGTGAAAGCATCTCCTCTTCTGTCTGGTGCCTTGAGTGCTTGTTGGTATGAGAACAACATTTTTGTAATCGGATGTTCTTTGTCACGTACCCTCTTTTCTTTGACAGGCTACTGTCCCCATAACAACCACCTCTGTTGTCAATAACTTCCTCAGGTGGCGAAACAACACCCAGGGTAGCGGTAATTCTCATAATAACCCTGGGGGGTGGTGTGCAAATTATAATTAACTGTGCATGGGCCAAATTCAAAGCTTCCTGAAGTCTGTATGAATCTCTCTGGTAATTTCAATGATCGTTAGTCTCTTCAGGGGCTGCTTCTAACCTTTTGATGTCAGATTTTTAATATGACAATATGTAAAGGCTTAACCCTGTGACTCTTGGTAGTCCAGTGTGCTCTCCCGAGTAAATATGCTGATGGATTAGTCACAGAACAAATGCACTTTAGGAAAATAGTGGAGAGATTCACAAGAAAGATGCCTTTTTGGCATCAAGTCATTAAGGCTCAGCTGCACAAATGTACTGACCAGCAGCCTGCTTGCATGAAATAGTCCTTTTTATTCCCCTTCTTCAATGCACCTCGAACTTTTTTTGTTCTTCCCTGATCTACCTTCATTGCTCCCTTCCTTGTCTTTGGCCTTTTCCATCTTATAATACTAATCCTAGTGTTTCCCTCTCAGACATCTCATTACAAACCCTGTTCTCCGTTATGCTGTAGTCCCCTGAGGTTGCACAGCCTACCAGAGAGTTTCATTTGTTGAATGCCTCAGTAGATTTTGCACCAGGGCGACAGCTAAAACATTCACCTTTGATAGTCAAAGAGGCAGCTGATTCAGTGAATCAGGTTTTCTGGATCTTTGTGTTTATTTTGAACAACCATTAGCCAAATATTCTTACAGTGATGATAAAACTATCTATTCTGCGTGATTTCCTCTCTTCAGAGCTGCTTATTCAACAGCATTTTCATTAGCCAGCTCATTTGGCCCAGACAGACTTGTTGTAAAGGGGCAAGAATCCACTTTGTGTATTCCTCAGCAACTCCCCCTGCAGCACACACTGAGTCCTCAAGCAGAGATGGTACTTCACAGTTTTGACTGATGTGTGTTTCAGTTCATCTGAGAAAATCAGATTATTCCTATCGCATTGGTATTGAATTGTTGCCTTTGGATTCTGTGCACAGATATGCTGTTTTTTTTAGTTCCTCACTTATTTTTATTTTGCAAGATGCATGTAGTTGTGCTCACGCATTTTCTTACATGGGAATAATCTTCAAAATAATCTTCAAATATGTTTTTTTTTTCCTTGAGAACAGACAGCATCTGTGCCAGGTTGAGATCAAGGGGCGGGCAGGCCCTTGGCAGGCTTGCAGAGCAGATGCCCAGCGAAGGGTGCCTTCCATCAACAACACATACAGCGTACAGCCCCCACGCAGGTCTGCTCCAATCTGCAGGGCATAAATCTCCCGTTCAACGCAAGAAACTTGTCTCATCTGCAGAGGGGTGGGTGTACAAACAAGTCTGTATAATGGCTGTCTGGACTTTGGAATCACTGCTCTGCCCAAGCATAACGTGTCTTTGGCTGCGAAGTCAGTGAAGCTGAAGCAAAGACTCTCTTTGGCAGGGAGCTCCATGGTATTTCTCCTGCGATGCTAGGGAGAGAAGGCAGTTGAGAGCTACCAGAGGAGAGCTCATCGGGGAAACCCGCTGGCCGTGGATCTTTTCCTTCGCTGTAGCCAAAGTCTGTGTGCGAGTACATTCGCATCTGCTGCCATCCAGAGCTCGGGAGGGAAAGTGTCTGACTGCTCTGCTGGACTTTTAGTTTAATACAAAACTTTCCCTCTGGACCTGGGTGAGTCAAATCTTCCTCTCCTGTAATGGGGCTTCTATTATTTTTCAGACGGGGAGAAATTAGAAGTTATTGATGCCATCCTGTCAGCCATCCAAGACCAAAAGGAGCTGTTTCCCTGACAAAATCAAGCGCCAGGAGATAGTGGCTTTGCCCACCCTTATAACCTGGAAGTTCACCCACAGCTTGTCCTCAGAGATCTAGCCCAGATCTTACCAGATCTGAAAACATTAAGAAACAACAAGCAATTAAACACTTATGTGCATATGATCCTCAGACAGGACTTGGGGGTTTTTTTGGACAGCGAGGTGTCTGGGGCAGTCTGTTTCTTCCTCAAATCTTTGGCTGCATAGAGGAGCACACACTGTTATCTTGCAGCTCACATCCAGAGAAGCTTGTTTACTGTCAGCCTGTTTCAGTACAGTCTGCTAGAGATGCTACAATACTTTGCCTTGGCATTGACAGATAAACCGGTGTTAATGCATTAGGTTCATTGAGGGGAGGCGTTGCGTGGGCGGTATTGCTTAAAAAACCGCTTTATTTTGCAAAATCATTAGGTTTGCACCACACAGCAGCAGCTGCCGTTGGGACCTGGCGGGGCTCTGGGACAAGGCTCTTCACACCCGGGGCTGTGGAGCTGCAGGGAAGGCACCCGGGGCTCATTCCTGCTGGGCACTGCCCTCCTTCTACCTCTGCGTAACGGCAATTTTCACTGCTTATGCGCCGAGGGGCGCGATTTCTGCAGCGGCCGCTCCGCCACGGCCCAAGGGCGTGTGCGCGAATGGCTTCAAGAACCGCAACACCCTACGCCAGAACGCAAAATGGCGGCTGCCCGGGCCCGACATGGCCGCCGCGCAGCTCTCCCTCTTCGTGACGCAGCCGATCCGGGTACTCTGCGCCAGCGCCTCACGCGGCGGCGTCACGGCCGGTCCC
>VWZY01010398.1:134099-231053 GCA_013399075.1 Chloroceryle aenea
CTTGGGCATGTCAACATGAACTCCTGCACGTTCCAAATCAAAATTGTGAGATCGAGGAATGGGGATGGGAGGGGGAAATACAGACTTTTCTGGTGATGATGCTTTTTTTGCATAAATCAGTATTTTATTTTCTTACGGAGTACTGTACTTGATTCTTACTGCTATTGAAAAGAAAGGGATGTGTCCCCCTCCCTTTTATAGAGACATGGAAAAACCAGAACCTGGAGCTGCTTGATTTTCATTATTGTTTGTGTTTGGTTTTTTTTTTAAACTTTATCTTACAATTTGGGAAGGAATATAGAAAGCATGTAAAGTAAATGTGATACAGCAAAAGCCAGCTCTTGCTTTTACACCATCAAAATTACAATGTAGATAAAGTGAAAAGGAATGTATATTTTTGTAAGATTAAGTTGGAGTTTAGTAAGACTCAAGAAATGATTTTACATCTCTTGCCAGCATGCAAGCAAGTTCTAAACCAATGTTGATATAAAACCTTTTAAATAAACTGTACCCAAGCTTCATTTACAGATTTCATCAAATAGGTGTTTGCTGTTGGATCTCTTGATGCTCTTGCTGGCTGTTACATGGAGATAACACCTTGGATTACATTTTTGGTTTCAGTATGATCTTTTTTTTATGATGCATTCCTTGAGTCTTAGCTTTTTTTGCCAATTATTTTACTTTTTTTCTTTATTCACAGTGAAATAAATAAAAGTTATGGCCCTGTTTTTAATCCTTTATAGTGATTCCTAATTAAATGTCCTTTAGTAGAAAGGTTAATTGACAGTTTATGTATCTTACTGGAATATTCACTGTAGCCATTAACCAGAATCTGCTTTTCTGAGGCCTGATAACAGTAGTAGTTCAGTTAATCCAGCCCCAACCTATGGCAAATAACTACTTGGATATACATTGCATAATTAGATTGTTCCTTTCGTGTACTTCTGTAATGATAATTTTTATTGAGATAATTAAGCTTTCTATTACTTGTAATTATTAGTCAAGTTTAATTATGATGTATGCTGCTTGAAATCTTTAATGTCTATGTGTTGTATGTACATTAGGAAGGCCCATATAAAGCTTTGTCATCCCCCAGTTGTGTACAGCGGGTTAAAGGATATTTTGTAGGGGTCCAGCAGATGGCAATAGAGGATGGATGTTGAGAGTTTTCATCTTTGCCCAGTTTTTGATTGAGTTCTTGGCAAGGTTCTTCCTGTTGGAAGCTTAGCGTGAAGCGCCTTTCATTGGATGGCTGGTGACTGCTGTAGGTCTGCCCTTGTCCCCTGCTGGTGACTTTAGTTTGAGACAGAGATGACATGGCCTGTAGAGTAAATTCTGTTCATATTATTAACAGAAATATTAACTATTCATGTTAATATTTTTATTACCCTAACTGTTGCCCTTCTAACCTGGAAGAGGAAATTGCTTTTGCTGCTCTTTCTAAAATTCCTCTACGCTGTTGGATTGATTCCTTGTTCTGTGTGGGACTATTTTTTTTATTTATTACTGCAAGATCTTTTTCCTTTCTCATTTCCTAGTCTCTTCGTATGCTTCACATGAAGAACACTACTGAAAAGTATTTTGTTTTGTTGTGCTGTGAATGTGACTTTGGTGTTCTCTGATTAACCTTTTTTCTTCTAAATGGAGTCCTTTGTATCAAGAGATTCTGAGTCTTACCTACTACATGTTCAACTTCCTAGTCCTTTTCCTAAGGAAAATTTACTTTTTCTTTTCTGGCTATTGAGATTTATTTTGCAGCTATTTTAAATGATCTCCCCACCAGATAGGACTTTTTGTTATTTTTGTTTCTTAATCTGAAGGTATGCAGAGATTTTAACATATTAATTTGTAAATTGAGCTTTTCTTCTAGTGTCCCATTCTTTTTTTTTTAGAGAGAATATATTGTTTCTCCCTTTGACACGCTTTTTATCCCTTCTCCATTGCCCAAGTATGATCTGGAAACGAAAAGTGAGATTGTTCTATGCAGTTCTGTTTCTCTATTTTAGTTCAACAGCTCGTTCATCCACACTGTATTTAGGCAAGAGGGTCCAGATACCAAAACCTGATTTATTCCTTCAACAAATAATTTATTTCAGATACTATGTAGAAGCCTTCATCAGTTCAGAGATGTACTCTTTTTAAACTTCAAGAAATGTGAACACCTACTTTGTTTTTTGTTTATTTTTTTCCCCTTTTTCACTCCAGTATTCATAGATACACAGATACAATATTTCTTCAGAGGTTTCTTTGATAAACAGTTACTATTTAAACTTAAATAAAGTGCTGCATTTTTGAGTTTTCAGACTGAGACACTGCAATACAATTCCTGGTTGTTTTTCTCTAGTGTTTAAGCATGTGTTCTCTTACCATGGGAAAGAATTCCATATTTCATTGAAAAGTTTGCACAGACAGGTGACTTCTGCCTGTCTCCACCAGTGGTCACCTCCGAGCTAGTGTAGCAGTGAACAAGGAGCAGGCTACAGGCAGAGGAAATAGTGCTGTGTACATACAGCTTTTTTTAATGCTCCATGTCCCCCAGTCTTGCTTTAGTTAGGAGAGGAAGAATCAGAAGCGTGGAAGAGGCCAGTGTGACTAGATTTAGATGTCTGTGTGTGTGAGGTTTGTCAGCTAATAAGCTATTTACCTCGAGACTGTAATAAAGTTGCCAGAGTGCTAATTATTCAGCTACTACAGTCAAAAATTGGAATCCTTTTATTTTGGTTCACTGAAGTGAATATATACTGCCTTGTACATTTTCCCTCTTTCTAGGATAAAGCCAATCTGGAGAACAGATTTTCAGAGTAAAGAAAAGCTTAATGCCTGAAGAAATATTGCACTACTTAATTTGAAAGCACTACCTCTTACAAGCTCTGGGCATGAAGTACATAATGTGTAAATCTTTGGTCAACTTTGCTGCTGGCAAAATGACTGCAGCTGACAAGAAAAGGAGGCCAGTGGTTGGAATGATAGGTTAACTTCTCAGCCATCTGGCACAGTTAATGAAATAGTTGGAAGGAAATCATAAGATCATTTTAGGTCAAAGATGTGTATGTGCCACCTTACAAGTATCCTTGATGTCACTGTCCCTTTGGAGTTGTGGAAGGAGTAGTACCAGTGCTGCCTTCACTGGTTTGCAGCTTGGGGACTCTCTGAACTAGAGACATAGTCTTAGTGTTCAACATCCTTTGAATTTCTTGCAGTGAATTGAGCCAATTTCCTTCATAAATCCATGTATATCTATTATAGCACAGAGCAGTTCCAGGTCTTAAGTATCTGTTTTGTGAAAAAAGATCAAATTAATTTTTTAGCTTTTTATTTTTAAGCTTCATTTTCTACCTCTGGTTTCTTGCAATAGAAAATCATGTGGGTGATTGTCCCTCTTGTTTTTTTTTTTGTACCTTTTGCATCCCTTCTTAAACATTTTTATTATAATGTAGTGCCCTAAATGCAGTGATTGAGGATTTAAGGACTGGCATAGCTCTACACTTTAACTGACATCACCAGTCTTGCTGAACATGCATGAGCAAGGAGAATGTTGAGCAAAAGTGGATGTCAGAAGATATCCTATGATTGTATAATATATAGAGTATTTGCTTTCATGCTAAGAATGTTAGACTAAACATTTTATTTCAAAACTATGCTTCAAGCAATTTTTTGGAAGAGTTCTTTAGCATGTGAATGTTTTTGTGATGATTTTTTTTCTCACTAGAAAGTTTCTCGCATATGGACACCACCAGTCACTACTTCCTACACTGTACTAGAATTGGATTGCAGGGGCAGGGATCTTGACAGTAGGTTGTGTTCTTCCTTGTTAAATGATTTGGTTCAGCTCTTAACCTAATTAATTTTGTGGCATCTCAGTGTCTGTAGGTAAGAGGGAGCACGCAAAACTATGGTAAATAGAGTGTTTTCAGGTCAGATATTTGAGTTTTCAGAATATCAGTGTCTCTTGATTACATATACTGTACTTAAAAAACCCACACAAAAAGTCAGCCTTGGGCCTGAGATTGGCCATGGGATCATCTAACCTTAATTTCTGTGAAATTATTTTTACTATCTTACCCTTTTTACTGGCCTGCAGCTTTATGTTGGCAGTTTTGAGGGTACACCTCTGGATTAGATGGTAGGTTATTCACGCACAGCAGCGAGGAGTATTGGAGGCTTTTATCAGAAGGCTCAGCCACTTCTTTAAAGACTGACTGCAGTTCAAGCTGATGCTCTGTGGTGCTACATGATCTGCATTTCGAAGAGCTTGTTTTGTGGTTTGCTGCAGAATTTTGATTGTATGTTCGAAATGTGGAAAGGTACAGCGTGACTTCCATGTTCAAAACAGGGTTTTGTTTCAGAAGTATCATATTCAGGTTTTTTAGAGAGTACCTAATGGTCATAGGGGACGTTCAGAATCCACCCGGATGTGTTCCCATGCAACCTGATTTAGGCAAACCTGCTTTAGCAGGGCTTTGGACAAGATGATCTCCAGAGATGCCATTCAACCCCTACCATTCTGTGAGCATTAGAAGAAAAATCATCATATCTTCATTTGTTGGGCTCTCTCTCTAGGCATGCTAAGAACATCTGTAGGAAAGTGATACTGTTGGCTCAATACCATTTGCACAATTCTTGTTGGCAGATGTAGGAAAGTAAGTTACAGTGGCAGCCTGCTGCTAATAGGAAGCAGTACAACCAGGAAATAGTGTATGTATGTGTGTGTGTTTATATACACTTTACTAAGTTACTTCATGAAATGATATCCCCAGAGTGATCATGTTTCCTTCCAACAGGAGAATTTATTACGACTTTGGGTGAACTTCTCGTGCTGTTATCTTCTGGAAAGTCAGTGGTTTACACTTGGAGGTTTTGGAATACATAAAATAGTGTCTTATCAGAGTGGACAAGTCTTTGTGTGGTTCTGTTTTTATCCTTTCTCTGTCACTGTGTTTTCTTTCTCTGAGTTACCTTTTCTGTGGGGCTTTACTTGCCAGATTTTCTCTGTGTTATCCCAAAGTTAGTGTCGGTTGGTACCGGGAAGCAGTTTCGGTCATGAGAAAGTCAGTGAGGGGCAAACTGTATGTAAAGGGAAGACAGTGGATTACACTTTGCATTTCTATGATGTTGTTTTATTGCTTTGAATTCGAGTGGTTATTTAACCAGAACTTTTACATACAACTCCCAACACTGGGGAAGAAGTTGGTCCTTTTGCCAGATTTCACTGCAACATATAAAGGTGTCACAAAGTGACACCTTAGTGCAGTTAGTGAACTGCAAGTCAGTGCTGATTTGGGTGGATTTCTGTCTGAGCTGGATGCAAGAGAATTCTCTTTTTTTTTCTTTTTTTTCTTTTGCTTGTAAGTTTGAGCCAGGGTGTCTCTCAGTGTGAGTGAAGGTTTTTTGAGGTGTTGGATAGAGAAGGCAGATGCCTGTCAGCTGTGTGTGTTTTACTAAAGGGTGGGAAGTGGTCTTAACTCTACTAACTTCTGACATATTCTGCATCAGGCTTCTCTATTTAATTCTTTTAATTTAACTTGCGTCTGAATTCCATCTGATGGAACAGTAACTCCAAGTTATCTGCTACTGGGAAAAAGTATGAACCTGATTTCAGTTAAGAGGTGCTCAGATGACGACAGACACACGGCTTCCCTAAGCACAGTGTCGAAATTGGTGTGCAACTGTCAGTTTTGTATTTTGTCTGTAAGCACTGTGGCAAAGAGTAAACCTTTTACTTAAGAATTTAAACTAGATTACTTTATAAGGCTTCTTGCTTGCTTGCTTTCTTTATAAACATTTTTCTGCTCTTTTTTTAGACATGGACCGTGATTATGGGCATGGAGGCTATGGTGGCCCACGATCCATGGACTCTTACCTTAACCAATCCTATGGGATGGAGAGTCATGGAGGTGGAGGCGGAGGAGGTGGTGGTGGTGGTAACAGGTAAAATAATCCTTCAGTTGTCCCAAGAATTGCTCAAATCCAATTGAAGTTTAAATCATACTGTTTTCTAACTTAAGTGTTCCTGAGGCATGTTGTTATGATTTTGTATGAACACTTTCATTCTGAACCTTCACGTTCGATAAGTACTAAACTGTAAGAGCTGGATTCTTGTCATAATGAGCACTTTAGTGGAAAAAGTTTGACAGAGAAACAATGCGCCTTTGAATGAAAATGGAAAAAGTTTTATTTTTCAGTAATGGCTAGCAATTTGTAGCTGATTGGCCTGACATACCATTTCTGACCTAGCAGACTAGACCTAACTGGTTTGGTGCCTTAGACTGAATCTATCAACATTCCGTTTTCAAGGAACATTTAGGGTATGTGTTCTTTGGTTTGAATGTGCAGTGCTCAAATGATCTTGGTATTGAATCTTAAAGTCATGTCCAGATTATTTCATTGGCAGGTACTGATTATATTCAAAACTGTGTGCATGTTCTGGGCTGCTTTGTAAGATGGATTGGTCTAAACCCAAAAATTCTGATGCAGTGGTCTTAAAGTTGTGTATTTAATGCTAGGATACTACTACTGTTGCTCTTTCGGATAAAAACAGTAGGGAGCAGCTGATTTGATTTAGGTCTTAATATCGTATTCAAAGAAGCATGCTTTTCAGAGTAGTGATTCTATCTTGGAGGAAATAAAATGTGAAGAAAACTTAGATAATCTGATGGTTTTCTTGTACGCGCCCGTGAATTCCTGTCTGGCTGTAGTCACTGTGGTGCCACTGGGCAAGGACATTACTAAGTAGGAAGGCTGGAGAAGTGTTGTGTTTTGCTTCACGGTTCTGTTAAACATGTTAGTTAAGTATAATTTGCTTAATGATGAACACTAAGATTGACTTAAAAGTTTGAGCAGAGATTCAGGAATGAGCTGTACCTACCATCTAGTAATCTGCATATGATTGAGGTTGAATGACTACTTGAACACCAAATGTCTCTTGCCATGTAACATTAATGTTGTGCATGGGCTCTTTCTGTAGATAGTGTCATTTTCTGTGTAGCTTTGGGTCTTCTGAGACTTAACATTTCAAAATGAAGGCATTCAGTTTACTGTAGATACAGTTTGTAATTGAAGTCTGTTCTAGTTATGTTTTATCAGTCAAGGGGTTGTCTTTCCCAACTCCTGCTGAATCACCCTATTACAACTCTGCAGGGACACTAATGTGTTTCCCTTCCAAGTGGTTACAAATATTGATGATTTCTAGCCTGACCCACCCTTCCAGGCAAAGCAAACTCTTGGTAAATGCCTAAAGATTTCAGCTCCTTGTTTCTCTACTCTGAAATTCCAATTACTGTTTTTGTGTACACTGTGCATGCATTGGATAGATTTTCAAAATCCTGAGCTGCTAGACTTAATGGTCTGCAGGAGAAAGATGGATATGCTGAAGGTCAAGAACTTCTTGACTAGGAGACTGATTTTTCCAGGGAAGACAATTTCCAAAATGTACAAATATGAATGGAAGAACATATCTTTCCTTTAAAGTGCGATCTGTTGGGTGTTTAAGACTCAAAACTGTACCACTAAAAAAGGCAAAACAAAACAAACCAAAACTTTTTTATTTTTCCCCCTCAGTTCAGAACTAAGCTACCTTTTAACTGCTGTTAAAACTGTTAGAATATGAGGGCATGATTTTGAAGAAAGGAGAGTTTGACTAGCCTATGAATGTCTGCAGGTGATTATTTTTGTGAGACTAGGGCTGGGCTCTAATAATGTTTTAGTAAATAAATGTTGCTGAAAATTTTAAGTAAACAAAGTTCAGGCATACTGAACTTCAGAATTCTTCGTAGCAAAAATGGCTCAGATAGCTTTCTATCTGGTCATAGTGTGATCTGCCCAGCCCTAATCAAGTTTAACCAATAACACAACTGTACAGACCAGTATAGTAATAAATTGATTTTAGTTGATAAATGTCAACTGATAACTTGTCTTTTGAAATGTATAACATTAGTAAGCTTACTTTTTTTTCTCCTCACTGTGCAACTTTTCCAGGTTTGGACCTTATGAGTCTTACGACTCCGGGTCTTCTCTGGGTGGGCGAGATCTGTACAGATCTGGCTATGGTTATAATGAACCCGAACAAAGCCGCTTCGGAGGTAGTTATGGTGGTCGATTTGACAACTCCTACCGGAATAGCCTTGACTCTTTCGGAGGTAGAAACCAGGGCGGGTCTAGCTGGGAAGCACCTTACTCCCGTTCAAAATTGAGGCCTGGGTTTATGGAGGACAGAGGAAGAGAGAGTTACTCTTCCTACAGCAGTTTTTCTTCACCCCATATGAAGCCTGCACCTGTAGGCTCTCGGGGGAGAGGAACGCCTGCTTATCCTGAAAGTGGATTTGGAAGCAGAAACTATGATGCTTTTGGAGGACCATCAACAGGCAGAGGCCGAGGCCGAGGAGTAAGTACAGAATCTTTTCAGATTCTTTTCACTAGACACTCTTTTAAACCCTTTCAAGACCACTGCTTTAAAATGAATGCACTGTTCAGTACAGTGTGGGGTTTTTGTCCAAGCAAACTATCATGGTTGACAATGTTGTTTACCCTTGCCCCCTTGAAGCTGTCTTCAAGTAGAACCCAGTCCCTCTTTCTGTGGAAAGTAATGCGTAATAGAAGACTAGTTGATGAGGTTTGTTAAATCTCTCCTTTTGCTTGAAAGGTGAAGAAAAAAGTAATAGGTTTGGTCTAAAAGGGATTAAAAGGACTTGCATTTTTTTTCTTGTAAACACTAGCAGCTTTGCTGGTGGGGAAATTCTTGAATATCGTAAAAGTTTAATTCAAAGTCTTGAAGTTTTGAGTAGGTTAAAGGTGCAATGTATAAGCAAAAATTAAAACCCAGGTTGTGAATGCTAGAGTAGCATGTTTCCAGTAAAGGTAAAAAAGTTGAGAATTCTTTAACATGTTGAACACATGCTTTATTAAACAGCAAGTCTTCTTTTGAACTTAATTCTTACTCTGACTTGTGTATTGGAAGGGTGATGGGGAGGAAATGGCAGAGGTGGGTGGTTAGCAGTCTTAGTGATTCATTTTCAAAATGAAAGCATGGTTAAAGGGTCATCATCAACTTGAAATCAGGTCTTTTCACAGAATTCAGATGAATTTCCAGATAGTGTGCTCAGTCCTGTTACTGGTATTCATTTTGTTTTGAAGACTTGTGTTCTAACTCCTTTTCAGTGGATTCCTTTCCAGTGTAGGATGCAAAACCAGTCCAAGAATCAGCAAGATTAACTGTTCACCAAACTGTGTTCCACTACTTTGTGAAGTAATGCTTGATATTAAATGAGCTAGGGGAAAAAATTACAACAGAAGAGAATAAAACCAAGTCCTGATGAAAGTGCTGCTAACTTTTAAGTTGATGGTGTCCCTTTATCTTGGTTTTATAATCCCAATTCTGACTCTGTTTGGTTTTTTGAAGCATGAAGAGTTCAGTGAACCCTTTACTGCCTGTGCCTTTAGGTGTAACTTACCTTTTAAAATTCCTAGCCATGCCATATTTCTTTGGGAAGCAATTCTTTAATTTTAAACCATACAACTTGTTTGTAGCTTGAAGTGTAGAGGAAGATTATTTTTTTACTGGGTCTTTTAAATGTATAATTGTGTGGTGGTTTTGTTCCAGAAAGTGTATTTTGCAGCTTTCTTGAGTGCTGTAGTTGCAATATTCAAATTTTAGCTCAGAGTTGCACATGGCTGTTAGTTAGCATGTAGTGTGGTATGAAACATATCTTTGTTTCTCTGCTTGTGAAGCTGAAAGTGTTAGTTTCTTAGGCTTGGATGCCATCCTTTCAGAACTCACAGGTCTGAAAGTTTGGGTGCAGAGTTACAACCAAGTAGCCTTATTCTTTTTTTGTTGTTGTTGCTGTTTTGTTTTGCTTTTGAAATTTATCTTTTTAGTCTTTTATGTAATAAAGGAGAATGTAAAGGGTAAACTACTTACCATATGTAAAATGCATTGCACCTTTAATAGATAGACTGTGTTTAAAAAAAAAAGTACTTGAAATTACCCAAGTGCCTACGTCATGTCAGCTTTGTGCATACAGTGTAAATGTACAGGCTAGTTAGCTTTATAACTATCTCAACTAAATAAATTAACATGGAGAACCTTGTGCATGGACTTCTGATAAAGAAAAGTGCCTGTTTTGGTACAGTCTGTCATTTAAATTTTGCTTTAAAATAAGTCATACTTTTCATGGAAGTTATGTTGAAGTTGGTTTGGTTTTTTAAGTGTAAAGGAACACTTTTAACTTTGATAGTGTAATATTAATTCTCTTCTTATGGCAATACCAATATTTCTGCTTATCCAAGTCACCCATCCAGTCAGTGGGCTCTCTTCTGCCCTTTATTAATCAAATAACTGAGTTAATATTAAGTATGTGAGCACCTTTGAAAATACTGTAGCTACCAAAATTCTCTCTTCAGATTACTCATTTATTCCATGCCTTCAGAGGGGTAACTTCTGTAAACAAGTGTCCACAAATGACTGTACATCCTTTTAGGAATTATAGAAAGGTTTAGTGCTTCAACTGAATTTTCATTCCTGTAGCTGCCATGTTTTTATATCATTCCCTGCAGGCCCAACTTTTAAATTTTAAGCATATCAAATTCAGTGAAAAGATATATAAAGCAAAGAATTAGCTTCTTTCAGTTAATTGCTGTTCCACACTGGACAGGTGCCTTTACTCACTTTTTGAATCACTGTTAAACTTTTGGCATGAAGAAGCCTCTTTGGTTTAAAGACTGCCAACTAAGATGTAAAAACTGTGTTGGTTAGCTCTGTTGTTTTTTTTTTCCAGAGAGAGAAGTCATTCATCAGTTAGAGAATCTGAAGAGAGGAGCCAAGACATTAGACTGTGTTATGAACTCTGATAGACACATTTGTCTGGACAATGGTTCTGAATAAGCAGAAACAGTTTATACATATGTTATATATTCATTCTACTGGGCAGACACCCACTAAGCCATTACATAAAAAAAAATCATCAAACTGGGACCTTATGTTTCCCCTGCATTTTGCTCTAGAAGGCAGTTTTTGTTTAGTTTACAGTTGTATTATACCAAGTAATTGTTTTATTTCTACTGATTTCATATACTAATACCTTTTTCTTGATTTCACAAATTTTCAGCATATGGGAGACTTTGGAGGAATGCACAGACCTGGAATTGTTGTTGACTATCATAACAAACCCAGTCCTGCAGCAGTTGCTGCAAGAGGAATAAAAAGAAAAATGATACCACAGCCATATAACAAACCCGGTGGGACATTTATCAAGAAACCCAAAATGACAAAACCCATTCTGAAGTTGAGCCAGAAAAAATCACCTAGTAAGTAACAAGTGCCAACATTTTGAAGTTAAATTTATTAGGGTTTTTTATTCATTAAGAAGGAATTATTTTTAATATTCAGAAGGAGGGCTGTGTACACTGTTTTGTAAATCTTCAATTCCTACCTTTGAAGTACTCCACAAGATATTTTACAGATTTACTCTTCTAACTTTTCTACTGCAAAGATAATTTGTTGAATGAGCTGGAATATTTTGATGTGCTAAAATATGTACTGCTGAAGACTGTTTAATTCAGACTTTGTATCGATACTTCCTCGAGGCAAATTTTCATCACTGAAAATAATTTCATATCTCAGGTTGTCTTAAGTGATGATGCCTGAAAAATATTAAAATATGCCCTTGCATAAGCCTGGGCACTGCTGTCCAAATAACTTTGACAGATAGAAAAAGCAGTGCATCAACTGCAGTGCAGCTGAAGTAAAAGCAGAAGGTACGGGTAAAGAGGAGAGGGAAAGGGAGACAAATTGAGAAAGCAGTGAAAATTATTACAGAATAATTTATGTAAGGCAGAGAGATTGCTCCTCTGTGTAAATGAAATGATGTGATGAAGAGAACTGGAAATACACTAGATAAACTGGAAATTTAAATTGCAAATTAGTGGTGCTTGGTTTGTTTAGCTTTCTTAATGATGTCCTGCAACTCTAGTAATTTAATTTAGTAATTGCAGGAGAAGCTGGAGAAAAAACTCTCTAATGAGGTTTGAATAAATTGCTTGCTTTGAGGGAATGTAAAATTGAGTATTAAATATGAACAGCATGTACAGCAGTCAAATTTTAGTTCTCTGTGCTTCTGATTTCTTTGGTAATTATCCAAAGTGCTTATTATATAGTTTGGTTTACCAAACCCACACCCTGCTCCTGCCACCCCCCAGATCACACCTGAAAAATACAGGGATTTAGCAGAAACTTCCACATGAATTTATTGTTGTATCTATTTTTTTATTTTGTAATTCTAGTTACATTACTGTGTATTATAAAACTGTTCCCTTAAGGAAGTGCTGTAAAAATTTCAGGCACTGGGTGTATAGAACATGTTCCTCTCTGCCTTTTGTATGAGAAGTGTTATTGCTGGATTTGCCAGCTTTTTCGTGAGGAAATGGGTCTGTAAGATATGCATCCAGGTATATCAAAGCCTAGCATCTCAGAGGTCTCCCTCTTAGCTCTTCTTTCATTACTTTTGGATGTTCTCTTTTTTTTTAAACTACCTTCAGACAGAGCACTTCTGGTTTGTCTGTTTCCTCTTGCTGATGTCCACCATCCAAAGACCAATGCACTACCTAATATTGAAGTTACTTTAAGTGGAGTAGATAGTGCCTCCTGGAATGCACTTTTTATTCAACCTGCCCCGTGGCTCTGAGACATGGGGGGAAGAAACTGTTGGATAGCTTAACAATTTTCCAAAACTTGAACTGAAAGATGCTCTAAGTGGTATCATGTAGTTGAAAACTGAGAAGTGAGTGACAACTAACAGAAAATAGGATGCAGTTGTTGTGCAATGTATCTATGAAACTATTTCTCAAGATTTTACTGTCCTTTCAGTCTTGACTTTTTTGTTTTGTGGAAGTGGATGTAGGCAATGACTCTCCCAAGACTGTTCAGTTTATATTCCGATAGATAACCAATTACACTTAGAATTACTACTAAAATAGGATAAATTGTAGATGTAGACTGTCCTAGCTACATAACGAGCTGATTTTTTTTCCTAAATATCTTAATGTCTTGAAATGAATTGACAGTACTTCTACATAATTTATTTCTTCCTCATTTTGTATTTATAGACATGAAGACGTCTTTCCAGGATTCTACTATAGAGGTAAAGAATCCCAGAATTGGAAATGTTTGATTCTTTCAGAAGTTTGCACAGTGTACTTCAAAATGAATAATTATTAAGCTAGAGTTATGTAGTTAAGTGCTTAATTTTCATAAGTTTAGAAAAACTTCTTCACTTTCTCTAAAACTGTCGTCTTTTGATGGCAGTCTGAAATCCTTACTGATTTGGAGTGAAAGTTTTATAGCTTGTGCAGATAGCTTGGAAAATGAATTTCGAAGTCTTTGCAGATCCTCTAATGCACAGAAAGCTGTCATACGAACACTTCTCATGTTGTCATGGGTAGTCAGCTTGAATTCATACACCTACAACCTGCTTTGGGTTGAGAAATAAGGTACAGACTGACTGGGACACTACTAAACAGCAGTGAGGAAGCATGGATAAGATCTAGATCAAGGAGTGAAGGATAAATAATAACAAAAAAGAATGAATGCTAACAGCTGTTCCCTTACAGGGCTCAAAGATTAGTTCCCACCTACAGAAAGTTCAGTTGTTACTATGAGGTATGGTTAGTAAGCTAAGCATGTATGTGTATCTGTGTCTTGGTTCCATCTTGAAAGACTGGCATGATATTTTCCTTCATTTTCAGTGGAGGTACTGCCACATTCTCAACTAAGTATTTAAAAGTCTGGATTGAAAGTCAGAATATTTATGTAGGAAACAGAATTTTGATGGTAAAACTAATTCAGGAAGACTTCAAGGCATTAAGAAGAAACATAGAGCTTGAAGTGTTGGTACACTGAATCTAACTGGGTCCTCAGTGTACTTTCTTCCACATTGTATTTGATAAAAACAGCAAGTAACAGACTACTGGAAATAAAGTTGCACTGTCTTTTTNCTTGAAAGACTGGCATGATATTTTCCTTCATTTTCAGTGGAGGTACTGCCACATTCTCAACTAAGTATTTAAAAGTCTGGATTGAAAGTCAGAATATTTATGTAGGAAACAGAATTTTGATGGTAAAACTAATTCAGGAAGACTTCAAGGCATTAAGAAGAAACATAGAGCTTGAAGTGTTGGTACACTGAATCTAACTGGGTCCTCAGTGTACTTTCTTCCACATTGTATTTGATAAAAACAGCAAGTAACAGACTACTGGAAATAAAGTTGCACTGTCTTTTTCTGAAGTTAGAATGGCATAATTTTGGTTTGCTATGTTTATTTCCTTACCAAATTTATGGAATTGACTTTATTAGGAAATTGAAGTGGACACAAGTGGTGCAGTTGTTATCTATGAAGACTTTACAAGAGATGCCTATGATCTCGGATATCAGACTTTTGGAGGTAAGTCAGTCTGCATTCTGAGGTAAGGTACTGTAGGTACTGTATTTGTGTGACTTTGAGTGAACAGATTCAGTAAGCCTCTATGTATGTCCTCTAGTTTCTGAGTAGCATGACTGTTTTGGGGTTTTTTTTGTTTGATTTGTTTTTTTTAAGAGTTTATAAACTTAGGCCATGGAGAAGATGATTGTTTGTAACATCCATCCCATCACTTGTGGTGTTCTTTACGTGCTTATTGTCTCTCTTTCCAATCATCTCTGTATGTTGTTGTGTTTTGACTTGTTTTAATTTTTGTGAAATTTGTGTTAATGGTCTTCCATACTCACTGCCATTCCATTGCTTAGATGTTGTTTACCCACCTGTTCCTCACCCATATCCTATTATTTATCCCACTAGCTGATCAACCTCACCCTTAAATCCTAGGTGAGTCATGCTTATGAAAGTGGATTGAATTAACTCAGAGAGCTGCTCACAAGAACACGGGGGCTCTTTCATGTGCAGTCTTAATGAAACAGGTTAATTATTATTTTACATAAAATCAGTTAAACTGTAACTGGTGATTTCAAACACCTACACAAAGTAATCCAGTGTTAAGGCTGAAGCTATTTTATGCCCCTTTCCCTTGTGTGCTGCCCTATTGGGTATGTAGTCTAATCTGATAGTAAGGAATGCTGGAAATTTGCAACCAAGTGACTAGTGTTTCTTTTCTTGAAATAATAGTAATTTGTATTTTTTTTCCAAATTCTGTAGTTTTTTTTTATTTTTAATTTTATAAGTGTGTGTATGTGCACTGAAGGAAGGTGGGAGCTTCACTGGGGAGTCCCAGTTGATATATAGATTCAGGGTTCCATTCCCCAGCTTGTAACAGGGTGGCCACTTGAATTTGTGAGCTTGAGGGGCAAGATATAAACCATTTCACTCCACTCCACTCCATGGACTGTCATGCCAGATGAGTTTTACAGCAGTAAAATGAGTGATCCTTTGTGTATTTTCAGGGTTGATGGTAAAGGCACTAAGTGAAATTTCAGTTAGTAATGGGAATTGGCTTTGTGGCTGGATGGTTGTTTTTTAAGCTTTCGAAAGATTTATTTCAATTTGGAAAGGAGTTTTTTCCCCTTTCTGGATCAGATAATTTTTGAAATTCTTTTCTACAAAATGAAAAACCTTGAAGTAATCAGGAATAAAGTGTAAGCCAGTCAGCGGGAATCTTTTCCAGTACTCAGTGACACTTCTAGAGTCACTGAGCTTTTTGCAAGACATCTTTTTGTTTGTTTTTTATTACTATTATGCAGCTGTACATTCCTTTTGGTAGTTTGAGTGGAGGCAGATTTCATGGAGGCTGGCCTCTTCTAATGTTGAACTGTAAAAGAAAACTAAGTTACGCTCTTTTTATTCCTCCACTAAAACTACTCACTGAAGTGACTCCAGTTGTTTTCCTTTGCCCATAGGCTTTTAAAGCAGATGTAGGAAAGGCAAACTTAAGTAGACTTATGCAAAAAGTCAATGTTCTTAGAAGTTTTTAATGTTGCAAAGCTGATTTCTAGTCTTTTATTTGCTAGCACTCTTCACTTACATGCCGGGTGATAATGTTCTTTGAAGGTTTTGTTGGGTTGTCATTGTGTGGTTGGTTTGGGTTTTGTTCTATATGCTTCTGAGCTAGTTCTTCCTTCACTGCTTTATTTTTTCATCTGAAAATCCTCAGAACATTTTACTGTGAAAAGCAAAGTCTGGTGGGGAAAAAAATGCTAAAGTTGTTGAAGTTTAGGTTGGATACCATCACACACCTTAATGAAGCACTACCATGTCTGCTTTATGAGGACTTCTGCTTTTGGAAACTGCTTTCTCAGCAGGAGAGAATGGCTTGAGATAGTTTATTTTTATGTAAGGGGATTGTAGCAGTGGTGCTCTAAAACCAAGGAGAGTTTTAAATAATGTCTTTCTCCCTGTGTAACCCCAATACCCTTTCCTGGTCACTTTCTTCAAGAGGCCTTTAATAACTGGACACAGCAGGGCAGAGTTTGCTTTAACTCTGCAGTTCCTCACTTTTGTGAGTTTAATCTAGAGTCTAATCCTTGATCTACTAAGCTTGTTTTGTTGGAAGCAAATGCTTAATTTGGTTGTCTTTTTATTGTACTTTTTATTTTTTTCCTCCTCTGAACTCTTCTGGCATTTAAATGAGCCATTAAACCACTTTGATATAGGCTCTTTTTCTGCTTTTTGAGGTATTTGTGGAGGGAATGGGGAAGTCAGATACTTTGGCGATTTGGTTTTGTCTTGGGTGTGGGTTTTTGGTTTTGTTTTGTTTTTCTTTTTCTGGTGTTTGGTCTTGCTTGGTTGGTTAATTTTTTGAACACAAAATTTAAAATTCTTCTACTGTATGTTAAGATGGCAAAGGAGAAGCTAAAAGTGAGGAGGAAGAAAAGCGGCGAATTGAGGCCAGAAGAGAGAAGCAAAGGCGCAGAAGGGAAAAAAACAGTGAAAAATATGGTGATGGATACAGGTTTGTGCTTGAACTTTTGCCATATGCACATACGTGTTTTTCTGCCCCTTTATCCTGCTGTAAGAATTTCTCCTTTCCTGAAAGCACCTTTGGACTGATTTTACAAAAATAAAAAGCAATGGGGAAATGAGAAACAACACACACCCTGCCCTGCCACCTCCAAAACAAACCCTTAAAATGAACCCAAACACATAAAAAAACCTCAACCCAAAACTCCTCACCCAAATCCTGTGGCTGTGAAACTGTGCATGTATGTCAGAAACTGGTATGTCAGAAAATACCCAATTTCCTAACACCTTCTACCCAACAAGTGCATCAGTGCACACTTAAAACAGCTTAGAATGCTACTGCTTTTGGAGCATGCATTTGGAATAATTACATATTCATGTTGACTTAATGTGAGAAATTGACTTTGTTCTGGTTTTGTATGCATGGTGAACAATTTTGTAGCAAAAACAAGTATACAGTTCTGTAACTTTCCTTGGTCTTGCCCCAGCCAAGCGGGCTAATGGCCAGACAGCACAAAACTGTTCTGTGTCAGTGCAGTGGATGATCAGAACATTCTTGCCTTTTCCTCACTGTAGTGAGGAACCCACATTTCCTTAAAAAGATTACAAAGTTTTTGTACAGAAATGAGCTTTGAAATAATTTTTTGACCCTTTGTAGTTAGGAAACTGTGGATGACACAAAAGATGACACAAGTTAGAGAGCTGTGACAGATACACTTGCAGAATAATGTGGCTTTTCAGTGGCAAGCTTCTGATTTCAGCAGTTTTCATCTTTGCATAGATAATTCATTGCTCTGAGACTGGTCTGACTTAATTTTTTTTCTTGCAACAGTTACCCTTCATAATTGTAAACACTGGATTTTTTGATTATTGTTTTTAATTTTTTTGCTTGGGCTTCTTTAAAGAATGCTTTTCCTATTCCTTTCCTGATTAGGTTTGTCATGCCCTTGTAGTTTTGAGAAGAGAGGGAAGAATGTTTCTTAAACAATACTACTATTATTTAATGTATTTGTTTTGACAGAATGGCATTTACTTGCTCATTTTGCAAATTTCGAACATTTGAAGAAAAAGAAATTGAGTCACATCTGGAAAGTGCAGCTCACCAGGAAACACTCGATCATATCCAGAAGCAAACCAAATTTGACAAAGTAGTGATGGAATTTCTTCATGTAAGACAACTGTTTTTCAATCTGTATAATGTTTTTTTCATTAGAATGTAATGACAGTTGACCATTTATCTTCAAAATATGCTGAACTTAAAATTCCTTTTGCAGATAACTTTTGGCACAGATAACTTTTGGCACAGCACATTACTACAAGCAAAATTGAGTCTGTAGAATAATGTTACTTTTACAGTTAAAAGTAGTGCCTTAAATAACAGCAATTAAAAGCTATTTATTACAGAGCTATTATAAGTAGTGTTTTAAGTATAGGTTCCTATTGGAATAGAAACAATTGTACATCAAATGTGTTACTTTTTTTCTGGTTCTCTGTAGGAGTGCATGGTGAATAAATTCAAGAAGACAGCTATGCGTAAGCAACAGACGAGTAACCAAACAGAAAATGCTCAAGCTGCTGAAAAGGATATAATGGAAGGTGAGCAGTGTGTTTCATGTGACTGTGCACACTGTGCAGGTCTGCTTGTCTTTTTTTTCCTTTGATTCTTCTTTGAATTTGATAAAATGTTTGGATTAAAATGATCCGTTTTCACACTTCTGTACCTGGTTGGGATTCCTTACTTTGTTTCTGATCTGATGTAGTGTGTAATCACAGTGGGAGGTAGCAAACCTCATTTATGTTTGCTATCCAGGTAGCCTAGTGAGAGTAAGATGCCCTTGTGCTGGGTACTTGACAGACAGGAGTGGATGGGGTTTGTGGCGTACTCGGTATAACGGATGAGAAGTGGCAGCAGGTGGGTGCAGATAGACTGGAAGAGAGCACGTAATAAAGCAGTAAGGTGACAATGGTCAAACACTCCGATCCCTGCCATCATAAGTGGAATAGTTGCTTGCCTGAGGGATGCTGACAAAAGTAGGAGCTTGAGTACTGTCTTGGCTACCCAAGGTACACCCAACGTGAATTTTTTCCACTGTGCTACACTACAGGCAGTTTTCTAGAGCATTTTCTGTGTCCCTGTTTTGTTGCCTCTTATTCTTCCACTTTATCCTTTGCTTGAGCGATTTCAAAAGATATGTTAGGGCCACAGTACCTTTACTTTAGGTAATAACTGTATTTGACTATAGTAATTTGAATTTAAATGCCAAAAGGTACTTAAAACCAAAATGGTTATAGCCATTATCTTAATCTCCCAAATTAATTCTGTATAGTTTCCTTAAGTATTGGAGGGCTTGTTTGCCTTTTGGATCAAAATGCTTTGTTGGTAAGCTCATATTTAAATTTGCAAGAGGAATTAGATTCATTTGCTGCTTCTTGGTCGTGAGGGGAGGCAAAGAAATAAAGTAGTTGCTCTTATGAGGGGTAAAGTAGATCCAGCTACTTTGAAACTTTGTTTCCTGTATTAAAATATGCATTATTAAGGGTATTAGTTCTTGCTGATTTTAAGTAGATGGCATTTTTGGACATTAAATAGTTGAATTTGATTGTTGTGTCATTTTTATTTTCCTCTATTAGGCAGTTAGGTGTTCGTATATCTTAACCTGTGACAGCAAACATAATTGCCTGGGTCTCATACATAGTCCATGGAGAGGAGGAGATGAATTCTCTGAATGAAAAACTTCCTCCTTCAACATTCCTTTCAGAGAGCCTAATTTTGATGCTTGAGTTGGGGTGTATATACCCCCATGGTTCAATTTGACCTGTTTAACAAATGAGAGCTCTGTTTTTCCAGAATAAAGCAACCAATGCCCTCTTCCCCTTTCCCAAGAGTAACAGAATTTGTGTTACTGACTTGTTGCATCTTCTCTGACAGGGGTTACTGCTGATGACCACATGATGAAAGTGGAGACTGTTCACTGCAGTGCTTGCAGTGTCTATGTTCCTGCATTACACAGTTCCGTTCAGCAGCACTTAAAATCTCCTGATCACACAAAAGGAAAACAAGTAAGATACGACATTATTAAAAAAAACAAGTGGGGGAAGCATAATCTAATAGTAGGTGAGAAGTGTTATGGTACTTGGTGCAAAAAATGTCTATGTTCTTATTGGTATTACTTGTTCTCTAGAAAGCTAGAATGTCCTTGTTACACTTGGTAAACAGAATGTCTTCTGAAGTAGCCAGTGCTTAGAAGGGTTGAGAGTAGTGAGATAGGAAAAAAACCCCACATTTGTTATAGTGAGCAAGATTGACAAAATAATGTGCTGTTTATACACGAGCTTCTGTGACTATGAGCATCATAGAATCATAGCATGGTTTGGGTTGGAAGGGACCTTTAAAGGTCATCTGGTCCAACCTCCCTGCAACAAGCAGGGACCTACTCAGCAATGTTAGGCTGTGAAGGAAGAGCATGTGTGTTATCTGTAAATGAGAGCAGGTAACTGTGGTTGTAGAGAGGTGTGTGGCTGTATTTCATTATCCAGGAAACTCATGACTGTGTCTTATAAAGCAACAAACTACAAACACTACCAGAATCAACTGAGCTTATTATGTGGTTTGAACTTAAATGGTAGGAATAAGCATTTCATGCTACAATATGTACATTATTTTCCAAAGAGAAACTGACCATGAATTCAGATATGTGTGGCAATTGTAACAGGTTTATGATAATTACTCACTGTAAAATTTGCTTCCTAGGCCTACAGAGAACAAATAAAAAGGGAGAGTGTTCTTACTGCCACCAGTATCTTGAATAATCCTATAGTCAAGGCACGATATGAGCTGTATGTGAAGGTAAGAAGCTACCTGTAATGTTTGCTACATTTGCTTTACTGCTATTTCCTCCATGCTGGAGTTTAACATCAGTGCTGTGTCTTCTCTTTCTGCCTTCTAGTTCACTCACAGATTAAATGTACTTCTAACTTATTTTGCTAGTCTCAGATAACTGCAGAAAAAAAACACCTTCAGATTTACCAGCTTTTGGTTTACTATTCATATGTATGTCTTGTCAATTTGTCATTAGATGCTCTTTAAAAAAAACAAGCTTTAGGAAAGCAACATCACTGTCTTTAACTCTACAGGTAATATTAACTGCAGAGCACAAAACACTTTATCAGTTCATCGGTCATTATGATTAGAAACAAAGGCTTCAACCTTTGTACTGAAGCACAGTGCACACTCTACTTAGATGCTTTCATTCCATAGAAGTTCTAGGATTTATGGCAGCATAAAAGAAATGAAAGCTTACAACAGCAGTTGTTGTGAACAGATAATATAAAAGGCATGGCAGCCAGTGATACATGGCCTGAGAAACATGTGAAATCATTTTAGTAAAATGTGTTTTGTGTTGGTGGGTGTTTTTTTCTTTCCTTCTGGCCCAGTGTAGTGACTTTTTTTTTTAAAAGTACTGTTAGCTGTTTCTGGTAGTTACTTTTAATTGGTTAATTATTTTGCCAGTTCCCAAACAATAGACTCTTTCAGATGTAGCAATAGTGTGCTGCAGAAATAGGACAAGGTATGAGCCAGTGCAGCAGTCAATTGTGATTTTTAAAATGTCAAATTAGTCACATCGTGCAAGCTTCTGTATGGTTGGGGGTGTGAATCAGTTTCAGACAACTGTTCTGTATCTGTGAAGAGGTAGCAAATGATCTGATAGCGCAGCCTGGAATGTGTGGATGTATTTCCAGCTCTCTTCCCGTGTTCCTTATGGCCTGCTATCCACGTGTTGTCCCGTACAGCCCCCTAGTGGGAAAACAGTCGAAGGGGGAGTGGAAATTTGCCAGCCATCAGTTGGAGTAACTGCTGTCTTACTTGGGACACCTTGGCCTTTTCCTTGGAGTAAAATGACGTTTTATCTGGGGCTTAACTGCTCTATCCAGTGCTTAACTGAAAAACTCTTCTGCCCTTTGATTTACTCTCTCCAACTGGAGGCTGCTCCACAGGTTGTTTGCTGTAGGTGCAGAAAGAAAGAGGGCAAATAGATGTGTCCATTTTAAGTAGACTTAATTTCAAATTATGAAGTCAGTTAAGAAATAGATCCAAACTTAGTATTCACCTGTATGTGCATGCTCACACATAAATCTTTCAGCTGATTCTATAGGCTCAGGCATGTCAAATGTAGCAAAATGTTAAATTACTCCTGGTAATTTTCACTGAGTTCAGGTTGAGTGGTTTTCTGTGTGGGTTTTGTTTGTTATTTTTTAATTATGATTTTTTTTTTTTTAACATGGTAAAGGTGTCTGTCATGTCCCCTGAAAATGGAAAGATCTATATGGATTTAGCTTAAAATAATCACTTGCTTGTTGTGAGTTTTATTTGTTTCAAGCCACTTGCAAGTCATATGCCAGCTCTAGGGAAGTCAGCTTCAGCAAATGTGGCTTTAGAAGAGCTCCTGGTGGTCTGTAAAGGCTCTGACCTTTGTTGCAGTCCTGGTCAGTGATTACAGTTGCAAAGGGAAAGGAAAAAACAAAGTTGCAGATAGGACTTGACAGCAGTTGTTAGTGTCACAGCTAATCAAGAGAGCCACAAGGATGATAATGGTGAAGAGTGTTTCTTGAACATCTCCTTCTTAATTTACTAATGCAACTTCTTTGGATCTATTAGTATTGGAATAATTGTCTTCTGCTGGACCCCACTGCTAGGACTGTCATGTTCTGTATCATGGCTTCTGTCACAAAGTGTGTTTTCTGCTCCCTGTATTGCTGCTTTGGAGCTGGTGTTGGCAGTGTTGGAAACTTCTGAATTCATTTTCCAGGAAATTACTGCACCAGAACTGATTTTCAGTTGTCAAAACATATATGTGATCTTTATGATCCTAATGAAGTTGGTGACTATTTTTTACACTATCTCATTCCTTTTTTTTTGTAATTCCTATAATTGAAAATCCAATTCAGTGCTTAAATTAACAGCATATTGTTTGCTTCCTGTCCTTTGCATGCAAGAAGCCTTTCCTTTTAATCTGTTGTTTGATATCTTTGCCAGAGAAACTTTAATTGAAGAACCTCAAAAGGATTGATTACCTTGGCCATTCTTTTAAAGAGCCTTCTCTTTTCCTGGTATTGGTCTTGTGTGGTACCCTTTCATGCTTTCAGTGTACTCTTTGTATGCTTTTTAACAAGATCATTTCTCCTCATTCTCCTATATCCATATCATAAAGAGTAGGGGAAATCAACAGCCCATCTGCTGGCTACTCTGAAACAGTCATCCTAGAAGTGTTATAAATCTGCATCAAGTCTCTTTATAATGAGGAGTTAAAGATCAACTTGTTTTTCAGGTAGAAAGTTGTCACTTGAAGTCATGACTCTATCTCTCTAATCATGGACCATTTAGAAAAACTTCCTAGGTAGAATGATGTCTGTGATGAAAACCTGCGTGGATATTGCTGGCGAGGAGCATCATGGTGGTTGACATTTTCTACCACTGCATCCTGGGACTGTTTGATCATGTGTATTAATGGAGGCATTCTCAAGTACCAAAGTCTTCCTAACTTTTTGGGGCAGGTTTGTGAGACCTGTTCTAAATAGATATAGAGAGTGGTTTCTGGAGACATTTGGATCTCGAAACATTGGTTGTAAATACCAGTTCCCATTCTTAAGCTTTCTCTGCAATTTAAATATTCTAGAGACAGGGAACCCAAAGAATGCATCTCTTGGGAATAAACTACTTATCTGCTTGTGTCTTTATGCTCTGTAAAGTGTCTCTGCAGCAGTTCAGTGGTGTGCCCGTGTTCTTGCTTTCTGGGCTTTTTTTGTATTTTTTTTAAAGCCAACTGGGAAGAAGGGACCAGTGTGACTGTCAAAATCAACTAGCATCACAATTGGCTCTGCATGCTGTGCTGGATGTCTCTGATGCTACATCACTGGAAAAGAGTGCAGTCATTAAGATCTTTCCCTTGAGGGCTGTAACTTTTTCCTTAGTTGGAGAACTTGGAAAAGTGCAATTTTCTCTGAACAAGTAGTTGAGGATAGCAGCTGATTTTTTTTTATATATATATATTATTGTATAGACATCTGTTCAGCCAGAAGTAGTGTCCTGAGTCCAGTTCTGCTAGGTTAGCCAGAAGAGACCTACTGTGAATGAAGGTAACAGTTTCTTGTAGCTTGTCCCGAAGAGTCAGGGACAGTCAGAAGTTGTCGTCTGGAGTGTGGAAATAGTCTTTTCAGAAGCATATTCTTTAGCTACAATTCATCATCATGCCTAGACATGAGATGATTTTAATCCTTCCTTTGATGTCACACTTATAAAAGGGCTTCTGATGAAGCTTCTTGTGAATCATTTACAGAGAAAGGCCACCTTCAGGGTTTCTTTTTTTCACTAGGAATCAATGCTCTCTGAGGCCATGTGAAAGGCTCACCATACCTGTCTTCTCACAGTAACAGCTACTGATGAGCATGCATTTGAAGCTAACCAGGTGGAGAATTAATTCTTAACTCAGCAATTTGTCTGTCTCTGGAAATCCTTGTTCCTGTACCCAAATGTGATAGAAAACCTAAGAAAATGGCACTTAGAAGCCTTGTAGTCAGGATGTCTTTCACACTTCTGCACTAAAAGGGAAGTAGATGAGTAGGGTTTGGGGGAGTTGCACTAATCCTTATTGAATTAAGGTTTGGGTTCTCATTTATTTATTACTTTTATTTAGCATAGAATCATAGAATGGTAGGGGTTGGAAGGGACCTCTGGAGATCGAGTCTGACCCCTGCCAGAGCAGGGTCACCCAGGGCAGCCCACACAGGAACAGATCCAGGCGGGTCTGGAAAGTCTCCAGAGCAGGAGACTCCACAACCTCTTTGGGCAGCCTGGGCCAGGCTCTGTCACTCTACAGTGAAGAAGTTTTTCCTCATCTTAAGCTGAACTTCCTGTGTTTCACCTTGATACCTCTTGTCCTGTCACAGAGCACCACTGAAAAGAGACTGGCCCCTTCTACTTGACCTCCACCCTTCAGATGTTTGTAAACATTCATAAGACCCTCAGATCTTAAAAGTTCACAATGCTTTCTATTGATGTTGGATTTGAATTGGTTTGGGCCCTGTCTTTTCCCTATTTTTTTCATGAACCAATTTACTTAGTTAATAAATATTTTGGGTATTTCAGTGTCTGACACTTAGATCCTCAGTGAAATACTCCATGGTGTTTTTATCTATGTGACCCTTACGTGAGAATCTACTTCTAAAAAACCCAAACTTAGTACCTTAAAGAAGTTTAAATACTACTATATTCATGAGTTTGATATGTGGCAGTGATGTGTTTGATGTTATAAGTTGTTTAGGCTCAACAGACATTACCATCAAACCACTATGGGCTGGACATGACCAAGTGTCTGCATTAAATCACCCTGGGCTTGGAATAACATGGTCTCAAAGAATCCTGCTTTCTTTGGGTTATTCTTTAAATCTCAGTTTATGCCTATGTGGTTTCTTTTGGGTTTTGTTGGTGTTGGTTGGTTGTTTCCTTTAGGATAATAATGAACCCAACTTCGTTTATAGTGTCATTTGCTAAAAAAAACCCTCACATTTGCTAAATGTTTTTATAGCTTTCTAATATTTTGGTGATTTCTAGGCTACCTGGAAAACCCTACTGGGAAAATGTAACCAAAGTAAAAATATTTAAGCTAAAAAAGAAGGAGCCTAGTACTCAATTTTTCTTCTGGATCATCTTTTAAATAATATTGTTGACAACCCAGTTCTGCAGTAGTTAGTGATTGGTCTCATCTCTTTGCATCAGATTTGCTCTCCGATGTTTGAAAGTGAAAGGAGCTTTAGTAAAGACACTCCTAATACTTCATGTTGTTAGTCTTTATTGTTTATTGCTTATTTGTAGTTCTTAAGCATCCGAAACAAGTGATATCTGAGGTATATCTTATACTGAATTATTGTATGAATAGAGAAAATGTAAAACTAGAATGCTGAAGTATTTAAAATACTGTGTCTGAAATCTGCTTGGTATTTTTTTCTGGGTCAGAAATAGTATGGAACTTTATGGAATAGTATGGTATGGAATTTTTAACCATGGAATTTTAATTAGCTAAATGTTGAAGTTAAACTGAAGTTTGTGTGTAGCATACTTAGGCTTTTTCTCAATGCCACCTGTCCTTTTTTTTATTGGGATCCCAGTATACATAAAAATGAGGATCACTAATTTTAAATTGAATCTGGTTTTATCTTCTTGTGGAAAAGTAACCCAACCCCCTCTCTAGAAAGCTGTATAAAACACCATAGCATTGCTCAGTGGCTGCCCTTTTCATTCACAGGAATAAGTAATATTTCATTTTGTTTGAAATAAATATTAAAGTGTTTGTTTTCAATCTCCTCCTTCAGGGTGAAAATCCTTTTGAAATTAATGATCAAGCTCAGGAGCAGCAGGCAGAAGAGGAAGACAAAGCTGATGAGCCAGCTGAGGGTGAGGAAGAAGAGGAGGAAGAGGAAGAAGAAGAAACTGAAGAACAAACTGACTTCACTTTAGATCACACTGAAGATAATTAAGTGCAAGCGAATGAAAATATACTGGGAGGGAGGGGGGCAAACCAGCTTTTTATTTCTGCTCTAAAGTGGCTAAGACTTTTTAACAGTCTCAAATGAAGTGGAAGATTCCCCACCACATGCATGCATTCCATTCTGTGGAGAACTTGTTTATATAATTCCTCCGTGTTTCTGATTCTGTTTAAGATCAAATTAAGACTATTTTAGTTGAGCTTTTTATAGAAAATTGACTGTTAAAGCTGATTAAAACATCGTGTTGTATATTTTTTTAAGCATCCTATTTTTTGGTGTGTGTATTGAAAGGTGGATATAATAATTTTTGGTCTAATCATTTGGAAGGAAAGGCGGGTCTGCGGGGTAAATATTTTCAATGCTGGATGGCATAAGCATATCATATTTACCTCTTAGTACAGAGTTGGTACCTTCAGAAATGACGCTGTTGAGTGTGGCTGTTTTGGGGACTGCATTGCACTCTGTATAATAGAGTTATGTGTTATAATATGCCTTGTAGCTTTTTGTGATAAAATGTACCAGTTTGTAGCAATAAAACACTTAAGAAATGTTACTGTTTAAGGTGTCTACAGTTAAATATTTCAAATACTTCCCAGTGGTGACTGATGAATTGGTTTCAAATCAAATCTTGATTGATACTGTGATGGATATGATTTAAAATTTGTAGTTGCATCCTAGTGACTGGTGTTATTTATTGCTGATATTTGATGTACTCAGACTGCACATACCAGGGCAGACAAGCACTTTAGCCTTCCTAGTGTGCCTAGGGGAAGCATGTTTTCACTATATTTTCATGCAGTGCACTGTTGTCTATTTTAGCAATTGTGTATAAGTACAGTTTTGTTGGTTTTTTTTTCCACAGTTCCTTCTAATCTAGCTTTTAACTGGAAATATCTGATTTAACTATTTCTGAGTACAGCTGAGGTAATTTGCATTATTTTCCCCTAAGTGTGATAACTTGACAGAAGTAACTACTATCCCTTGTGGTCATTATGGGGATTTTTTTATTATTATTGTTTTTAATCTCATAATTTGTAATTTGTGCACCTTTCTTTTGGAGAAGCTTTGTGTTAATTTGTAGCTCTTGCTGTATACGGGTGGTACAAGGGGTGGGGGGGGCAGAGGTTAGATAGAATTAAAATGCTTCTAACCAATTTGCTTTTTCAGTCATCTATTGTAGAACTGAGGAGAGTGTAGAAAATACAACGTTGTGAGGAAAGAGGAAACCAAGTTTAGTGCCTTGACCTCTTGTGGCTTATATTTTTCCATTTAAAAAACCAAACCAACATGCTGTAGACTTGATTGCTGTACCTAGGAGTGGGTAGCTTGGAACTAAAAGTTAGTGTAAATTGGTCAAAAGATGTGTTAATCCTGCCCATGTGTAAGCTTAAAATAACCAAGTGCTCCCTAGATCTCTAAACATTGATTTTTCCAGCTCTCTATATTGGGGCTAGGTTTCAGATTCATATTTACATTACTTTTAAGATGTAATCTCCCCTTTTGCCTTACAAGCTGATCACTCAACTCTTTGTGTTTTATTTGTAGATCTCTTGCCCTACAAGAGGAAGATGCTGATCTCTTCCCAGGCAACTTATCAGTAACTGGTTCAGAGTTTTAGAAGGTGGCAAGAGCTTTAGCATGAGGACTTATTTGAAGTGGTTAGAACTAAGATGCTGCCCAGTTTTCTGCGAGCGGTGGGTCTTCTGTCTTTGTCTGTGGCTTCTTTACTAGTTGGAGAGAATAAAGTTGCTTCTAAGCAGCTATGGCCTTCTACTAAAGACCTCATACTTTTATTTCCTTCAATGCAGTAATTTTATCCCCTGTGACATCAGGATCTTAGAACTATAAGCATTCTTGACTTCTCTGGTAATCTAAAATACATAATTCTATATACTGACAGTTCTCACCTATAAAGTATGTTAAGTGGTAATTTGATTCACAGATTTGGAGGACGGAAGGGAACTGCTCATTATAATGGACAAAGTTACTCTCTTCTGTAGACTTAGATGAAACTTTGAATGGAGTCCCTGGGTGCCTGTTGTAGTTAATCTTTCATCACATTAATTCCTTACATCAGTAACAAAATCCAAAAATCATTTCAGAGGGAGCAGTGATTGCCTATTTCAGGTGACACATGTTCCTGTGCACCCCTTGCCCCAAGTTATTCCAAATAGAGTGAAGATTGCATTTGTTTGTTTCAGAATCTCCCAAAAAAAACCACAGTTTTGGGCAGTCTGGACCAAGGTACCTGATGGAATATACAGGTATATTAATTTAGACATCCCTGTGAAGAGACCTTTCCAGTTTCCTTTGCATTCACCAGAGACTAGCTATGTGCCATCAACTTCCTGACTGTTTATAAGCTGGAGTAACATACGCCTTGCCCTAATGCAGTTCTTGATGGTTCCCACTCCAGGTAGTGACTGGTGACTGCTGGTGTTTCTTGGCTGATTAGGGAAAAGCAGTTGGATGGATTGGGGCAGCTGGTGGGTATAGGTCCTGTCCAGGAAGCAATATTGAGAGATCTGAGAAGGAACTTTGCTGTTTGTAAAAAATGTGACATTAGGTAACAAGTATTTCAGGTTGTTTAAAAACAGAGGAATAAAAAAAGTTTGTCCTAGATTAGAGACAAGATCTTTCCTTAATCCTGCCCCAGTATATGACCTCTTTTTACTGTCTTGAGTGAATTCAACAGAAGGTATGGTATCTCCAATCTGAGTAGCCCAAACTGCATGGAATGTTTCAGGCAAGGATTTCCTTCACCCAGGAATCGAGGCTTTTACTTGCACAGTGACACTATTGCCATTTTATTTCTGTTGGACACACCTTGCTGCATTTCTCACCTTTTACAGGACACTGCTTAATGGTATCTTGGGTCAGGTGTGCTGAAGAAATGCACTCAACATCTCATGTTCAAACTCCCTCTTTCTGGAGCTAGAACTCTTAAGTGCCCAGTATGTGTATTTTTGATATACAATTCTTTTTTGCTACTCATTGTAACATCAGAACAATCAGCATCCCACCCATGTAACTTTTGGCTTGTTTTCACACTACACAAAGGATTGGAATCTTTAAACAAGCCTGTAGATTCTCTTGCTCTGGCTTTAACTGTATTGTTTACAGTTAAGAATAAATTTAAACTGGTTTTCAGCTAGCTGAAATACCATAATACTGGGCTTGTTTTCATGTTGCACAAAGGATTGGATTCCTGAAATGAGCCTGTAGATTCTCTTGCTTTGGCTTTTTCTCTATTGCTTATAGTTAGGAGGAAATAAAATAAATTTTTAGCTTGCTGAAATAGCTGCATTTCCTTGCTGTCTTCTGACAACAGACTTCTACAAAAACTATCAAGCTTTGCTTAAAATGCCAATTTAATCTTCCATTATTTTTTCAGATGCTGGAATGCTTCCTGCTCTTTAAGCAGAACTAAAATAAAGGATCCAGAGTTTTTCTTCAAGTGGTTATCCATCCACTAGATGAAGTCCTCACCCACTCAGCTTTTAGATTGTAGGGAGAAACTTTATTTTAAGGAATACCCATAACTGTCAGAGAGTTGGGTTGTCCTGTTTGCTTCCTCCCAACTTAAGCAAGGAAAGGCTTGGTAAGTCCCACGTACTCTTGGGTCTAGAGCCTGCAATGAAGTCCCTCAAATCATGTGAGAGGGTTTTTTACATCTTACATTTTACATCAGCTTTGTTAGTAATGTTCTGAGTTAAGTTTAAAAAAGAGTAACATATAACCTGTTAAATTTGTTAATTAAATTAAAATAATCTGTTTGGTTTTAATTAATATTTTAGCTTACAATATTGTATTTACTTTTAAATAACTATAATTGTACTAAGTCCTTCAGCTCAATTCAGCTGTCTTTAAACAGATCTAACTGGTTTTAAACACAGCTAGCCAAAGAGTAAGCCTTTCTGTATGAATAAAAATGTGTATAAACTGAAGTCCAACATCTAAAACAGAAGCACTTCTGATCTTATTCTACAAATCTAAACTTTCCTCATCTCATCCTTTGGTACTTCAAAGCTGATGCCCACAGGAAAAGGAATAAATACCTGGAGGGTGAACTGGAGCATCAAAATCTGCTGAGGCAAAAACATAAAAGAGAAGTCTTCTTAACAAGACCCCAAGACCCCTCAGTATCCTGTGATTCTGATTTAAAACAAAAGTTCTGCCTGTATGCAGAAGGGTGGATGTTTCTTTTTTCATTTTTCTTTTTTTTTTCTTTTTTTTTTTTATTCTGCAGAACTGAAGAATACCAAGTGTTATGAGAGAACAAGGAATAAATAACCTGCTTACTTTTGTGGTCCCCTGCAGGTCAAACACTTGAGTCTTCACACCGAATGTGCCTGTTCTTTTTATGAAGACCTGCCATCTTCACTCCTTACCCCATTTGTCTTCCTTCGTGGACTCTAGAACACTTATTCCAAACTGTTTCTGTGTCTGTAGGGTTTTCTGTATACCCAAAGCTGGGAAGGTAAGCCAAGAACCTTGGGAGCTTTTGTGGAGTACCAAAAAAAGCTAAGAATGGATAATACAGTGGCAGGAGTGATGCAGACTTTGGGAATAAGTGTGAGCTACTGCATATTTCAATGAATAATTGTCAAAGATTTTTAACAGCAGAAGAGCTGTGTGGGCTAAGGAGCCACCAGTGTCCATGTGTTTCCTTTAGAAAAGAGCATCTTGGTAAATGTACAGTACTTGCTTCAGAAAGGCCCTAGATGGATGCCCATCATCACCAGCTGATAATGTGTGGTCCAGATCCTTTTGTTATCAGTCTGTAAGGTTGCTATAGCATTAAACCATCAATTGGTAAGGTTGCTATAGCATTAAACCATCAATTGGTAAGGTTCCTTCAAGAGTACCTGTAAATCAGTCATCTTCTGTTCCCACTGAGCTGACTGATACCGTGTTGGAGCCTGTTTGAACTTCCCAGAGCATAGCTAAAATCAGCATGCAGCTGCTACTACACGTGGCAGCGGGACAATTTCCAGGTGCCTTAGATGTGCTTTATACTGTCTGGATATTTTAGTCTGTTAAAGGCATCCCTCTGGAATTTCATTGCTGTGAGGCAGAGGACTGCAGTGGCAGACCAGTTTGTCGAGCATGCTGTCACTGTTTAACTGGTGTACAGTTGCCTACTCTGCTAAGGCCATAGATTTATAAAGCTGGAGAGGACCACTACTGTGTAGCCACCCTAGTTCATGTCAACTGTATTTTCTTTGCTGATAGAACATGTTTTTATTGAGCTAGAATATGTATTTTAGAAAGCTAATTATCTGTTATTATTCAGACAAGGGTGAGTCTGTAACAAAGGGAAGCCTCTTTGTACATTTTTACACCCCCTCAACAGAATTTTATGCAATCTCTACCATGCTTGGTTTTAAAAGCCTAAAGCAGGTTTCAGTGGTATAGAGTACAGACTCCATATGGCATTGCACAGTTTTTCAGCCTTTGTGTCTGTCACTGTAACTTTTTGTTTTCTCTTAGAGAGAAACAACACCCTTGTTAAATGCCAGAGTAAACAACTTCAAAAGGGGCAGCGCAGGGGAGGAACAGTCCTATTGACTAAGCTATCTGGAATGCTCCACTGGCATCTTCTCCCTCAAAATGGATGAAGCTATAAAGTTAGGAGAGCCCAGTTCTCTTCCAGACTCAACCATAAGCTTCCCACTCTGTGTCTCTCTTCTGTTTGTGATTTGTTTTTTTTTTCCTTTGGAAAAAGTGAATAATCAGTTCAGGTGTTGTAAGGCTAAATCAGTGTTCAAGAAATTCAGTTGACTGGAGCTGACAAGCTTTCCAAATCAATAATTTGTAGTATTTTTTTACAGTAGAGTTCAGCATTGGGTAGATGTCGTTGCCCACCTTAGCTGTGAAGGTTTGTCTAGCAATGAGTATGGTAGCCTTCCCAGAAGGTGGGGTTATGCAACTTCTTTATGTGGAAATGCAAAGAATGAGAGGTGAGGTCAAGCAGGGCTGAAGGTCTTGCTATATTAATCCTTGGAGCTTGTCCAGTTCTACTCCCCATAGGTGTCATTTGGGCTACTGGAGTCAGTGGGATGGAGTAAACTCTGGTTTGTCTGCCTTTTCACCCTGCAGACATCTAGTGAGGGTCTAGAACATCTGGACAGATTCTGTGTTTCTCTCTAGGCTTTCTTAGGACTACGTATAGGAATTAGGTCAGGTCACGCTGCAGGCTGATATGGTATCAGTTCACAGCAAGAGGACTGCACAGGATTTCTAGAGTGTCCCACTTCTGAATCAGAATGATGCATTACCCTCTTGGTTCAAACACGATGGTTGTGTCAAAGGGATACATATGATTGATGTTAGTATTTAAGGACTGTGTGCACAAGTAGGAAAACTACGTTGTAAATGTTTTTCAGTGAAGAGTTTCTTTCTGCCACTGAAATTCCTTTGCACCTTTTGAAGACTGTTGGCAGCATGATGCTAAATGTCATGTGGTTTTTATGTACAGCAATTATTTAAAAAATATACCTCATTCCATCTACTACTTGTCTGAAGGTAAAGCCTTCTATAGCCTGTACTGTTCAAGTGTGCAGCAGTCCTAAAGCTGGAGTTCTCAACCCACTGTGTACCAAGGGGTTAATTTGTTTCCATCACTGGGGATTTGAATTGCTCGTCAGTGCTGAGGTCACTGTCACTGTTAAATGACAGATGTCTTTCTGAAAATCCCTTGCATCTTTCCTTGTGATGTAAAGTTCAGTGACTGCAATAACAGGGTGTTGTTCTTTTAATAACTGTTAAATTTATTCTTTAGAGAATTTACAAAGATGTCCTATTGCTCTGGGAGAGCTCCCTTGATGCCGAACTCTGCATTTTCTTTTTGCATAATGCCTACAGATTTAGAGCCACTGTACTCCCAGTTGTATAGCTTCTGTATCCCTTGTTCAGTGCTGCTGAAATACTCGTAAATCTCCTTTCTTCTAGTGGCTTTGTGCAGCAGCTGGGGTATGACAATAAGGTCCCTGATCTATAATTCCAGACAGCCCCTGAGGGTGAACAGATCGACCAATCCTCATCCCCAACGTAAGCCTGGGGAACTCGCTGTCCCTGGGAGGTAGTCGGCTAATGCTTTCTATTTGTATTCTGCATGAAGCTCTTCTTGATGCTGGACTGTTGTTCACTTAGAGAATTATCCAGTGCACAGTATATAAACTCCCACTAGAGATTGAATGCATGTAAATAAAGCATGCCTTAAGTCTAACATAATGTAACTTTAAGTGAGAAGAAATAGACTCAATCTAAGCACCTTGTAAAGCTGCATTCACTGCTTGGAGCTGCACAATGCAGTCACAATCTACATTTCTGTGTCATATGGATAAGAGGACAGCTGTATAGGTTTTCTAATTCCAGGGATTTCCTGGCTTTTTATTGAATTTGATGAGAATGCAACACTGACTTTTTAAAATAACAGCTGTTTTTGAAATACTCTTGTGAAATAACAATGTTCACGTTGTAACAGAAAGAGACACAGATTGAAAGATATGATTGATTGATTGACCTTTATGCTACATATGCCTCATGAAAATGTTACTTTATATGCAGTGTTTTCACACCACCCAAAAGCCTGGCAGGCATTTCAGAGTACAGACAGAAGATGATCCCTGCCCTACAGACTTTGCAATCTCCTTGTAATCTCTAGGTGTATTCACTTCAGCTATATTATTTTTTGCAACTTTCATGTCTGTATGGCAGCATTGACATATATTTTAACTATAAATAATTTAGAAAGGATCTGTTTGAAAGCTAGGACTCATTTTCTCATAAACCTCCATCATCTGTTTTAAACCTTGAGCTTAATGAAGCGTAAAGGGCTATTTTTGAATGCAAGGTGTTACACACATTCTATCAGCCTTTGGTTATACTTGCCTTATCCCAGCAGTTTTAATGCTGACACAATTGTCAGACTAATTTTATTTTCTGCAGCAGCTTTAAAGGAGATTAAACTGCTTCAGTTTAGTCATTTGCTATTTGCCAGAAAAATATATTCAGGATGTAGAAAACAACAGTCCCGTGTCTGATGGGAGTACTACGCTCTCTGAAGTCCCCACTGCATTGAGGCCAGTGGCAAAGTTTCTTTGACAGCAGCACAGCCAGGGCAGCACCCAGCTTGTCTGAGTAAGATCAAGTGTTGGACACTTGATAAACACTACTCTTACAAAGCTGGTAGTTCTTCTGGTGCTATAGAAATACAATTCCATACACGCTTTGTGAAAGCCAATCCATAAAGAGAAGATGGAACCTTAATGGAACAAAACTATTTTGCATATAATCTCTAATTTCACATTAGTTTATTGTGCATGTTCTTAAGAACATATATTCTTCTCTTCAACTTCTCCAGCAAGGTAATGGGATACTACTCTGCCAGAAGAAACAACAATAGCTTACAGGGGACAAATGAATGGAAAGCTGAAGTCATATTTGACTTGGATTTCAGTCTGTCTTGTAAAGATAGCTCTACATACATGGCCTTTAGCCTGTCCTGCCTCAGATGGGAATTCAGGAAGGCAGAGAAAAAACCTTGTTTAAGTGTCTCTGTCCACAGAGAGTCTGGCTTTGGTTTGTTGTTTGGTTTTTTTCGTTGTCTTCTTTGTTTGGTTTGTTGGGGTTTTTTGTGTGTGTTTTTTGCTTGTTTTTGTATTTTGTAGAACGAGGGTGCTATAATGGTACCCCTATTGTGGCAATCATTTTTTCTACCCATTAGCTGTGTTAACCAGTTCTTAATTCTTAGCCTGATGTTTGGTATTGTAAATTGAGGTAGACTTATTTTCCCTTTTTTCTCTCCAATTCCTTTTTCCCATACCACATTTGATTTACCACTCACGGTCTTTGATTTCTCATCAATGTGGTAAAGATGTTTTATACAAGAACAGATTTCTTCTTCTCCTTCCCCTAGTTGTTAGTCACTATTTTTTCCAACCTTTGCTGGAAGCATAAGTATGAACAGAAAGACAAGTATTAATGTTTGAAAGAATCTACAAAAGGATTTATCCCTTCTTCAACTCCTCAAACGTCGACTTTTTTCATAGTATTTTTTAGTTTAGAAACTACATTGAAACAGAAACTATATTTAAATCCAGATACAATCATAGCACTGAACACTTAAGTCTGGAGAGATTCAACTTCAGTGTACCTTTTGTATTAAGTGACTGAAAGAAAACACTCAAAATGCAAAACAAGAATGCAAGTTTGCATGGTAACCCAAAGCAAACCCCCAAAACCTCCTGGAATAAATGGTGGTATGGGAGGGGAAGTATTGCTTTAGACATAACTGAAAGGGCTTGAGGGGTCTCTGCTTGTGTTTAGCTCTTCTAAAGGCTTCTGTCGTCTTGTTGAAATTTATTTAGTAATGATCAAACTTCTCACTTGGGGAAGAAAGTTCTAAAAGTTCATAAAGCAGCTGAAAGTATTTTGAGATTCTGAGAGCAAGAGCTTACCACAGAATCACGTACCTTGACTTAACCCAGGACTTCAGTTTCAATAAAATGCCTGCTCTGTACCCATGTCCTTCTGTTGAAGATGATGCTTCAGTTTAATTCCTTTTCCATGAGCAAGAGAGGTGCTAGTTCAGTGTATCAACCTTTCTATTTTCTAAGTGCCTCTCCATGGTTTCCATTGAAAAATTGTTATTTTGTGGCATAGGAAACTTACCTGGCTTTCAGTTCTTCTTGAAACCCTTGATCTTTTTTCCCCCCTTTTTTTTTTTTCTCTGGGAAGTTCACAAAAAAAGGAGTTGTGTTTTTGTTCCTTAAAACAAATTCAAGGTTTAAAAAACCCAACCAAGCAACAAAGTCTGAATTGCCAAATCTGGCTGTCTCAAGGCTTTATAATGGAGCCCACTGGTGTAGCTTCTGTGCAGCAGTGTGATTAATAAAATGAGATCCCAAGTGAACTTCTTGGAGGCTTTTTATCCTCTTTGGTGGTAGGCAGAAGAGCCTGGTATAATCTTGAGATGATCAGCGTTGATCTGTTGTTAGCTTTGCCAAGGAGTGGAACCTAGAAAGTGACTGAGAAAAGTCCTCCTCACAACCTCTCACTCTGCTCTTTTCACATCTTTATAAGCTGTGCTGAGCCAGAGCTGTCTCTCTTCCAGCCAAGCTTCTCTGAACTTTTGCCATAATGAAAGATAACTTTTGTTATCCATGCAGATACCTTTTAGTAACGGCTGGACTTGAAGGAGGGCTTCTCTCAGAAGAGGAATAAATCCAGGGTGTATCTGAGGAGGTATGCTTGCCTTGTTTTACTTCTTACTGGCTTTCAAAGAATAGAATTAACAAAGTGGATCTGGCTTGTGTGTTTAGATTCCCTAGGTGCAACACTTCATTATATTTTCAAGCTAATAACATGCTGTAGACATTTGACCTGGTGCAGTACAAGTAGCCTGAGTGTCTTAGGACTTCACTGAAATGCAGGGGACCTTCACTGTATTCCCTCTTTGCCTACTTTTAGCTGATGGCTTCAGTTACCAAAAGGTGAGGTAGCAGGGGATGGAAAGTGTGTCCTTAGTTTTTAATTTCATATAAGCAAGAGTTGGTTTATCTTGGTTTTAACCATTATAATATTAAGAAATTTGCCTCAGTCTCACTATTTTGTAGAACTAACTGGGGACATAGGAAGCATTCATTGGAAGCTCTTGCCCTTTTTCAGTGAGAGGAGGGGAGGATGGACAGGCTACTGGGGATTCACTGGTGCCATCTAAATTAACTGTTTGACTTGAGTGTTGTTATGATTGTGCTGATTTCTCTGGTCAGAAGAATTTACCACAAATGAAACCTGAAGTTCTGATGAAAGGAAGAGAAGTTTTCTTTTTGTTTTAGTGTCTTGTCATAGATATTGAGCACTTTTTAGTGCAGCAGAAGGAATATGTGCTGAAGGAGGGAGTCAGGCTGATTTATTTTGCTTTCTTTTGCAGGTCTGGCCTTTCATAACAGAACAAAACAAACCTAGGATATTTGAGGAGGAGGATATTTGCCTGTAACAGGAAAGGGACTGTGTACCCCTGTGGGAGAAAGCAGAGGTAGAAACATAGTGCATGCAGGACAACAGCTGAACACAATACTTGAAAGCAATGGAGTGGCTCTGGCCTAAGGGAAGCTGTGCTGGTAGCCCCAGCAAAAGCTGAGTAAATGAGTGAGTGATTTTGGGGCAGTGACTTTGAGCTGAATATAATTAAAACCCTTTAGCAGACATTCTTCCCATGGTGGTTGTGTTCTGTACTCAACCAGAAGCAAAAGAGCTGGTTGGATTTTTGTTCATTTGTGTGTTTGGTGGGTTTTATTTTGGTTTTTGTTTCTTTGTAGTTTTGGGGGGGGGCTGTTCTGGGTTTTTTTGTGTGTGTGTGGTGTTGGTTTTTTTTGTTTGTTACTGTTTGTTTAGTCCCAAAGTTTCCTAGCCTTATCTCATTTAAATTCAGTATTCAGGGACAATAATTCTGACTTGGATTTTCTGCTTGAGCACGACAGATCATGCAATTTTAGCTGAATTCAGAGCTCTTTTTAGTATTCTGTGCAAAGCCTGGGACTGGATTTTTCAGTCTTCTCCCACAGTCTGGAAATCGACAGGTAGAGGGCAGCAAAGTTCTATTTTTTTAAGTAAAGTTCAAACCATTTTTCATTGAAATGTTTTTAATCAAGCTAAATAATGATTATGTCATTTTGATGTGTCGTTTGATACTCTTTCTGAATGATCCGATGCTAATAGAAGATTTTCAATTAAGAAGAGAAACATTGACTAAAATACAAATAAATTTAAGAGAGGCTTGCCTGCAGGATGATTTAACTGGTTGTGGAGTAGCTGCAATCCAGGAAAACAATAATTAGCAAAATTTAGCAAAAAAAATTAGCAAAAAAAAAAAATTAGCAAAATTGAAGGATGGCTTTTCAACATAGAGAGAAACTTGTGCTTGTATTGTGTAAATGGAAATGAAATTAAATCATACACTGATCTCTCCCACCTCACTTAAGGAAGTAAAAATGAAAGGGAATCTCACATGTGGCTCTGGATTGATTTTTAGATAAATGCCCCATCTTTGCCTCATTTATCTCACAGTGTGAAATTATTCATATTACTCAGTGGTGACACTCCACTCCCCCGTGATTCCTTAAGTGTAGTTATGGAATGATGGCATTGAGTTTGAAATCAGTTTTTCCTCCAGCATCAGTGCATGAGCTGTAAACATTTCACAAGAGGAACAGGAAAAGTGTTAAAGCAAAACTGTAAGTGTAACTTAATTCTTAGGAATCCATCCAAAAGGGAATACCCTGTGCAGTACTTTAACCATTAATAATGAATGTTGATCATTAATGCAAAAGTAGAATTTACTTCATTAAATACATTGGAACATATATCTTACCTTATAGAGTGACTATAATCTCATACTGTTTAGCTAGTGCTGGTATTGCCTATTACTGTACAATGACTACACAGTGAGCTTAGGGGCCAGTTTGAGCTCAACCCCCTGGGTTGATAAGGAAGATCAGGGTCTGAAGCTGGCAGCAGTTGTGTTTCACTCTGATTTCTCATTCAGAAAAATATCTGCCCCCAAAAAAACCCAGCCAAACAAAAAAACCAAAAGAACCTAAACCTAAAAATCTCTATTCACTTATCTGGCCCATTTCTAGAGTTAGCTTTTGCATCCTGTAGGTTCACCAAAGACAAGGAGTTGCAAGGTTTGTAAGGACTTATGGCTCACCAGCTCTGAAATAGTCACATTTCATACAGCCTGATCGAGTCTGTCACATTAGGGGTAGTTCCTCAGTCTTGTCCTCTTTATATGCATACTTGAAAGCCACACTTTTGACTGTGGGCAAGTTTCTGTCATACCACAGATAGCTATTCAATAGGCTTTGTTCACAGTGGATTCATAAAATGCAGGGAAATAGTTTACAAAATGGAAAAATTAGGTGTAAGTTTGAAGGTAGTAACCACAAATGTGCCTGTCCTTTGCTTGTTTCAGAGATGGAAAGTATTTTGCAGGTTTAAACTGGAGACAATATTAAGATTCCTCTCTTTTTTTGTTGTTATTTTTGTAGATTTTTGTCAAAGTACCAGTATTATTTTAAACACTGCATTGATTTTATCACATGCATTGGGCCTTTCACTGCTGTCAACAGGTGCCCTCCTTGAGTGCCATGGAAAGCACAGTTTGGATTCCACGTTCTTAGTCTTGCTGTGCTTCAGAGTTTGGATTATGTTTTGTTTTCCCTCTTATTTGCTCATTCATCAGTGGCTCCTGGGGACTTGTATGCTGTACTTAGGTTAAAAATGCCTTTTTGAAGGACAGTACATTAGATTTTCCTTGTCCTTCCTTTGGATAGTTTCAATGTTAGTTTTTCCATATAAGTGACAAATATTTGGATCTGCAAAAGAACTCATAACAAAGGTGGTAATTCTGTAAATAATGTAGTCATTAAAAAGCAACAATCCATAAATTAGAAAAATAATAGTACCTCATGGGTTGCATTGTAGTGTGAAGTTACAGATACCCAAAATTTGAGCCTTTATGCTTTAACAGCAAAAATCAGCTCTAAGCCAAATTGGCTGTTTTAATTTCTGCACGAGTAACACTTAGGAAATACGATTAATGAATTTTTAATGCATGTGTTGGCTGTTGTGATTTTTCTTTTTTCTTTTTTTTTTCTTTAGTAAAGAGCAAGGAGGCTAAAGCATTGCTGTTTTGAATCCAAGGTAGGTCTGAGACACATTTTTATGATCAAATTGTATAATCTAAAAATAAGCTAAATTGAAAGACTGAAAACATCCTTTACTATGTAGCATCACAAAAGCATAGCTACTATAATGTGCAAAATATTGCATTTTTCATTGGCAAGCTAAGTCTGTAGTGCTGCTGGTAAAAAACAGATTGACATTTGGTCATTATTTCTTATCAAGGGTGTTTTACTTGTAATGCTATTTGACAGCTATATTCTAGGTCTGACAGCATTGAACCAGCTTAATTCCCACTGAACTGCTCTAAATACGTGGTATTGCAATCAGTTTAACAACCCCTGGAGGCAATAAAATCTCTCCTTTGAACACACACAAGGGGAAGAAATCTAAGATTTATAAAGGGCAGCAAGTATTCAAGATAGGGGCAAAGTTTATGTGTGAGCCTATAATTGATGTTTCCTTTGTTGGAAAAGAAAGCTTGAGGATGCTTTAAGAATTAATCTTTAACAAGTTCTAATCTGCACTAACAAGATCTGCTCAAGATGAGTGAGAGAGAGATATGATACCAAGAGTTTTGTCAGATTCAGCCAACGATGAAAATTCAAAGGTACTGTGTAGTTCAGGAACATTTCTGAGCAGATAAGGAAACTTCACAATTAGATGTGAAATCTGCTCGAGCTTTCTGCTGCAGGTGGATGAATGCAGAACCTGTGACCTAGGCTGCTTGTTCTCTACCATATGTGCAAGTGAACAGTCCTGTGGCTTCAAGCACTTCCTCTTATCTACTGAACATATAGGATAGGTGGGAAGGTACTGCTCCTTTCATGCTTGCAAGATGTAATTTGGCAGATCAGGCAGTGACAAAAGGAGGGTGGATGCTGATGAGCTTCAGTACTACCTTACCCATCCAGGGGATACACACTCCTTTACAAAATACTGTATTGGCTATTGTTCATCAATAAAATGTAGCTGTTTCTGTGATGAAAGGTGATATCTCTGAGAGGATACACTGACAGTCAGGGTTTAGGAATAGAAATATAAAAACATTTTACTTAACCACAATTGGCAACTATTGCTTCTACCCTTATGTTCTGTTCTGTGTCCAAAAGACATCAAGAGAGATTTCTTAAAAGGCAGGTTGCAGCATTGTTGCAGAAAGATGATGGCCTTCTCTGGATTAATTGATGCTTCTTCCACTGTTCCCTGGAACAGAGAGGTCTCATGTGATCGTTACTCACCTTGGTCTGCTCAGTTTGAGATCTGAAGCAGGGTGAAATCTTGATTGTGGCCCTTATGTAAAGGGAAGGAGAGATTGGTCCAGCAGAGGATGCTGACAGGGCCCAGAATGTGGATTACTGTACTTCAGGAACTCTCACTGTCTGTCTGAAGTAAGAGTATTATGCAAAAATATAAACCCTGCCATCTTCATGTAATTTAATAAGATGCTATTAATGCTATAGGAACATGCCATCAAAATGTATACAAGAATCTTTTCCTTCCATAGGTAGAAAGTATGATGAGAGAGGCATTTAGAGCCTTCCTGGATTCCACTTGCAGACCTACACAGTGCAGGGTTAAAATGTCAGTGTCCAAAAGAAGGCTTTGTGTTCCAGGTTGCCACCTGCATGCTACTCTATCTGTAAAACACCCGTCAATACGGGGAGCTTGGGAATAGCCTCCCCAGTGAGGGGGTGAAATAGCAGTGGTAGTGAAGAGGGCAGGAAACCTCAGCGTATCCCAGGTTGTGAGAAAAGCTCTAAATATGAAGAAAATGAGCATGTTTTCTCTGATAGCAGAAATGGTGGATGTTATCATAACACTGGGCCGTGGAATTGTATGTTAGGTGCTGTCCAGGCAGTGGAAAGTTGACTGTGTAGCTGCCAGACTTTACAGGCAAAGATTCAAGCAGCATGCACTGGTACACTGGACAGTGTTCCAGAAACAGCTAATTCCTGAATGTGCTGCTTTCCTAGTTCAGTGCTGCCATAGATTGATGCAGACAGCCCAAGGTTCTAGTAATTTTCCATCGGATTTTTTTTCCAGAGGTTAGAGAAAACTTAGAGGAAGTAATTTGTCAGTTAAAAAACAGTTCTAGCTCTGGTGTAGAGATCATCTTAAGTAATCATGTCCTGTAGCACTTCTGTTGCAGTAGTTGAGACTTGGGGCTGTCAGTCTGTCTCACCACTGATTCATTTTCCTCCAGAAACAAAGGTAGCCCTCTTTATGAGAGTTAGAGTAGCTGGCACTTGCATTCCTATACAAATTCAATTAAGTATTTGTAATGGCAGGATAGGTAGCTGCAGGTTTGATGTTGTAATTGTTTGCATTTAATTTTTCTTAACTCTAAAGCTCATATGGCTCATTTGGCTCGTGTGCCTGCTACTGGGTGTAGGGCTTCCATCTAAGCCCAGCTTTAGAACAGGCTTGGTCAAATCACTGCCATGCTTATACATGATAACTGTGTAACACTGTTGATTTCCTTTGGCAAATCAGGGTTGGTTTTTTTGTGAATAATTTGGCAGTGTGGTTCTAGTCATCAGCCCGTTCATTATTTTAAAACTTGTTAGATTATTTTTTTCTCTTAAGGGAGCATTGCAGATAGTAAATAATCAAGACCTAGGGTGAAACTGGTGCAATGCCTCTGTCTTTTCAAGTTGATATTGTGGTCAAAAGACAAAGCTCTTTTAAAATCTGTTATTTGGTGTTCATTACAAATAGAGACAAACTTAAAACTCCTGCCAATGAAGACTCACTTTAAAGAAAGTAAGTTTATTGCCTCCTCCTCCAGTATTACAGCAGAAGCTCAGTTACCCCTTTCCTGCCAGGAGTTTTGCTTTATCTGCACACATCCTACAGGAACAGAGTGTCCCTTTCTGCTTGACAGTAAACTGTGTTAGCAAAGATCAACTGTGGTGCTGATATAAACCTTATTGTAAGGTACTTCTAGAATGTAACACTTGTGCTACTCCAAAAGATTTAGTAATATCTCACTAATGTATTAAAAATAAATAAATAAAAAGGCATATTTTGAACAGCTAGCTATTCATTAATGTGAATGAGGAACATTCTATCCGAAGTAATTAAACCCAAATTAAGCAGAGGCACTAAATCTTTGTCTCATAAATGGAGGTTTCAGCAGGGTGAAATTGCATCTCATTGGTCATGGAATGAAGTCAGCCAGTGAATCTCGTGGATCATTTCAGATGCCTAATCTTAGTTGGCCAGGTAAGTGAAGATGGCTATAAATTGGGTTAATTACCGTAGCTTGAATTTTAGCTCAACAGCTCTTAATTTCAACTTTCAAAGGCTACACAAACCAATTTTGTACTCTTAGATTATAATGAGCAGTCTTTATTCTTTAATCAGTTCATCCAGTATCTGGCTGTCTACTGTAACATTCCTTTGAAGTCTAGAAAGATCTAACATAATTGAAGAAATGTCTAACTACTTGACTCTCTCTTTTTTAATATAAAGGAATTAAACATTAATCAGACTTGTGCATCTCAATTAAGCCAATTAAAATTATCACAGAATGTAGTGCATGGAGCAATAGGTAGCTTTAATGTTTGAATACATTATCAACTTTTACCTAACGTTCCTTATTTAAGATGTTTGTTACTCAAAAAGGAAATACATGCAACCCATTAAAGAATGCTGCCATTGTTTACAAAGAGTTTGACTAACTTAATTCACTTAGTGTAATTGCCTACGTTTGTGGGCAAAATATGATCAAATTTGTTGCTTTTAGTTAAAAATAACACCATGGATTACTTAAGGTCTTCCTACACCGATCTAATTTCTGTATTTTGTGCTGGTTGAGTTCTTGGTAAGAAAAATATTATATATTTGAATTCATTTCTGTCACAGGGAAGTATGGCTTAGTCTTTACTGGCTGAAGTGTATACGCAAAGTCCATATAATTACTAATAATTTGTAACAAGTGTTAATTGATAAACAACTCCCTCTGGTAGCTTAATTAAAGCTGTAGGATAGCAAGGCGATTTACAACTGGGATTGATCTCAATTAGTCAACAAAATCTGTGTAGTCTGTTCAAAGAAGGAGGAGGAAATTTAGCCTAGCGAGGCTTTGGGGATTTTGTCTTGTAGTCTTTGTGATTTTATTTCTCTTGTTTAAAAAAAAAAATAAAATCAAAACAGTATAGTAACATTTTCTACAGTGATCTACCTACTGTACACCGTGCTTATCTTTTACGCTACCCAGCATTTGTTCTTTCATTTGTTTGTTCATTGTCAGGTTACAGAACAATATTCAAACATTTCTTTTCATTACACACAATGCGATAAAAAAGTCATTTCACACAGAGATGTACATTTTAGAATAACACCCCCAGGAGGCCACAAACTAGAGAATGAAAAACACTTAAAATATGTCAGTTTTTGATCTTACTTAGAGATTTGTTTATAAACTGGCATTATGCAGCCTTAATTAAAAGATAACACAGGAAAGATGGCATTAGGGAATAACTGGATATGTGGAAGCACAGTGATCTTACAAAGTCAGCTATGCTGTTTCAGGATTCACTACTCTTTTATCATTTGGACTGATAGTAAGAATATAATCTGAGTACTTGAAATTGCCCCTGTGGAATAAAAAAAAATTGTCATCTATGTTTAAACTACATCACAGACTGGCTGCAAACAGCTGCTGAAACATTAATTAATTCGTTTGCAAATAAATCATGGATATGTACTAGCTGCAAATACTGATATAAACACACATAAGTGTTGTGCTTCTTAGATTACCTATGGATCTCTGGTTTGCCTTCATTTAAGATCAGTTTATATGCACTAGCAAAACCAACACAGAGACCAAATAATCTGGAAGAGCTGAGCCTTTTTATTCGAGTCATCTTACAGATATATCGATGTGCTGAAATGCAAATCAGTTCCAGTGCTTTAAAAAACACACATCCATTTTACATTTGTGTAGGACTGAACCTCATTTAAGAAAGATTTGTTAATCAAAGAGAATGAAATATTTTGGAGGAGGCATATGAATGTGGGTTTAACAAGTTTGCAGCTAAAAATACAGCTTGATGATTTCAGCCGCCCAATTTATGTTCCTCTGTATCTTGAATGCTCTTTTGGTAGCTGTGTGGCAACCTCCTATAAATTCTGCATTCCTTGGTACCTGCTTTTCATGTACCATGAAGGATGCTGTTTAATATCTGGGGCTTGTTTAGAGACCCAGGCTAAATGTGAGCCTTGTAGCTTCACTGACCTAGAGCCCAGGCAGATGTACCCAAACTTGCACTTGTAATAACACGTGCTTATCCCTGGGGCTAGCCTTGTAGCCCTTACCATGCTTCTCATTGTAAGGGCAAATCCCTGACTCTTTCCACTGCTGCCCTAGGCTCTGCATATGGTAGGCAGAAAGGAGGAAGATGACACTGCAGGCATTTCCCTCGACAGAAGCTTTATTTTTCAAGAGTGGAAAAAATAAAGGTTAGATTCTGCCAAAGGATGAAACTTGCATATGTAATATGAACGATACAGAGAGGCCTTTGGATACTAATAACTAACCTTCAAGAGGCAAGCTGCTCTGGGACAAAATAGAGGCGTTTGTGGAGGTTGGAGGACATGGCCAGGGAATATTGCATGGCCCAAATTATGCATTCCCAGAGAATGTCTGCGTCACAGAGCTGCTGGGGCTGACTGTCTTACCTATGTAGTTTTTTCTTTTCTTTTTTAAAAGGTTTTGGGTTTGGGTTTTGGTGGTTTTTTTTTTATCTTCTCTAACGTCGCAAATGTACTTTTTAGTCTTTGGAAAATTATGTTGACAAGAAAAATCCCATTCTGACATGAAAAACTAAAGTGAAAACCCTAAGGGGGGTGGAACCAGAACGGTTCTATAGAGGAGCTAATGCTGTGACTGGATGATGATGTGAATTTGATTTCCCTCCTTCTATGGTCTCTATTTTTTGCACAGTAGCTAAACTGTTATAGGAAAGATTCTATTCCAAGGCAGATCCTACTATCCAGGTGTTCTTGTCAATGGAGGGATAGGTTTTTCTAACTTTGGCTGATAATTCTTTGAGCAGTATTAATCCTGGGGTAATGACACAGCATTGTGCCTTAGGATCACCTCTTCTGTAGAAAGTGCAAACTTTAGGGCTAGTTGCCAGAGCAGTCTTTGACTGCAGGGAAGGTATTCCTGCAAAGCACTTCTTCAGCATCCAGATGCCTGCTTCATGCCTATTTTCTTTCTGATGGAGAAAGCTTCAGTTAATTTAGTCTTTGTCAGTTAACTACTTCTTTGCCCTTTGCTTGGGGCTCTCAGAATCTATTCCTAAAGCTGGAGTTCTCAGATTTGAAGCCTGTTAGGGCTATTTCAGAGGTTAATGTGACCACTTAAAAAAGTATCAGTCGTGTTTGTTTGCCACCCCTGCCCCAAGGCTCGCCCACCAGCTGCTCCAAGTTAAGCTATTGTCCTGGTTTGAGTTAGAACAGAACAATTCTGTTCAGTGGTTTTTACTTTTCAGCTCAATCTCTTCTAACTGCGTTTTCTGAAGTTTGCAGCATGTTTTCACAGAGGGTCTGTTTCCAGCAGTGATGTTTAGAGTTACTACCAAGGATTGGTGTGCAGATCAAGGTCACTGCTAAACCTTGTGTATCACAGTGGGGGTGCAGAAAGTAAAAGGCTGTGCCTGTGGGAAGGAGCAGCCCAGACAGGTGACCTTAAGCTGACAAGCAATGGATTCCAGCCCATACATGACACATTCTGTATAAAGCTGAGGGGTCATTAAGGCCAAGCTCTTTTCTTCAATGTCCAGCATCTAGCCATTATTATTTTCATTAAAGCTGCCTAGTGCTTAGATAAATATCTCTCCCTGGTTCCCTTTCCCTTTGGGATGGAAGCAGGATTAACAGAGAGCATCTGTCACAGGTCTATTGGGCTGCCCTGACCCTAAACCTTGACAGCTCTTCAGCTTATTGTGGCATAGCATTTCCACTAGCCTGACTCTTCAGTGGTAGTATCTGTCTAGAAACTTGACTTCCATGTGTTTAAGGAAAGAAGGAGAAACTTTTACTTTCTTTCCACCAGTAATACTAGTTCAGCTCTTTTTGTGGAAGATCTGAAGGTTTGGATTTTCTGTTGTGGAGTGAGGAAGGAAGCCTGTGTCCGAATACGAAGGCAGTAACTGCTTTAGCCACAGGCCAGCTACCCGAGGGCAGCTGTGTGCTCTTACAGGTTAAGTGTTTACATGGAGGATAGTGGTGATTCAAGAAGCCAATTTATGATCCCTGACCAAACTGCTCTGTTAGAGCAGGCAGAGAGTCTGGAGAAAAAGATTTCACTGATGGTGCTGTTAAGAGAAATTTTATTAATGCTTCTGTATTTCCAAGCGAGGCTCCAATGGAAGTTGTAACCATCACAGTTTTAGATCAAATTAGGGAGCTGTAGATTTTGAGAGAGGTATTTTTATTCTTGAAAAAAGCTGATTTTTTTTTGTTTGTTTGTTTGTTTGTGGGTTTGTTTACTTTTTAATGATCTACTCTTGAACTACTTCTACACAGACAATCATTTTGGATAAAAATTTAAGCCATCTTGTGCTCGTAAGAGATAATAAAGTCAGTGGGGAGCCAAGAGTGAGCAGGGTCCTCAGCACCACTAGCACAGAGAATTTTGACTTGCTTCTCTGAAATTCCTGTTTACTGTACACCACTGGAGATTTTTTTCCCCTCCATGTTGAAGTGCTCTATGTAGGAATTGACTTAAGGAGATTTCGAGCAAAGCTGAAGCATGAGTTGTGGGGGTTCAGCCTGGTAACTTTTCAAGTAACTCTGTGCTGCTAATTTCTTTGAGGTTACTCACCTATGTGATCAGCTTTTAACTTTCTTTCTTTAGGTACTCATTTTCAACCCGTCCTCAGCTCCACTTCTTTTACCTCCTAGGAGTGCAGGAGTTCCCCACAAGCTATCTGGAGGGACAGGATGGGGGCTCCTGAAGATGCTGCCAGACCATGAGAAACTGTACTTAGGACCTGAATACAGCCCTCCCTCTGGGTTTGGCTGCTCGTTGCAGCTAATTATAATTTTAAATTTGCCCTTAAAATCAAATTCTGTTTAAAGAGCAACTTTTGCCTTGAGGCAGCCTTGTAAGCGGAAAATAGTTATGCAAAAAGCAGTTTACTTGGCTTATGATTTCCTGTAATCTCTATATTGTTCTGTAAGATAGTTGTGTAAGAGTGAAGAACTGCTTTCTCTAGCCCAGCCTCTCCCCTCTGCTTTGTGCCTGATCTAATACAGAAATCATCACCTTTTGTTTTATGGTACCAGAGCCAGTTTCCATAGAAATGACAGGATGCTCCCAACCTTTGTGTCTCCCAGCAGGGTCTACCTTTCAAGCTACTACTTCCACAGAGGAGTGGTTGGGGCACATCTCCTCAGGAATGTAGGCTCTTGGTTCTTTCAACATAATACCATTTTGATGGAATCACTTTGTCCACAGCTACTCAAAACATAGGTAACCTTGTGGCTATGCTACTCAACAATTTGGAATCGAGAAGCAAAGAACTGCATCATGCTGAACTGAGATGTGCCCTAATCACTTGACTGTCTGAAGTTTGACTCGCTATCTGAAATTGGGACAGGGTTATTTGCCCGGTCCTGTAAAGTCCTGTGCTTCTTTGGGAGATTCAAATAAATCTGAATTCATGAAACTGCTTGTGCAAAATAGGCCATGGAATAATGGAGTACAGCAGGTGCTACTGCCAGGGCCCCAGCAGGTCGGGAAGGTGGGGCTTTGAGCTGCATAGGTTCTTGCTGGGGAATGAGCCACATAGCTACTGGTGCTCAACAAGAGCAAACAGAAGGCATAGCTAAGCTCAGCTAACTCTCCTCATGATCTTATCTCTTCCTGATGCATAAATCATGAGTTTCTGAACAACAGTTTGGGCTCAGTTTGTGCCTTTTGGTTCTTGATTAAGAAGTTAAAAGATCAACTAGTGGTTTCATGGTTGGCTGGTAAAACAGACCTGCCTAGGATTCAACCACAGGGAATTTGGTATCAATTTAAGTGTAGTGGATTAAAATCTACGCAAGCTAAAATGAGTATCACTTATGTAAGTGTGCAAGTGTACATAGATGGCAGCTCAGTGCAAGATTTGGATGGAATCAATCTGAGAATAAGTAATGAAAAACATGATTAAAAATAATAAAGCCCCCAGAATGCCTTTATGGTCTGAAATGCCATATGGTCAATTGTTTGGCATCAACTTCCCAAGCACACTAACAGTGCTCTACAGGTTGCTTAACATCAGTGCCCAGGCAAGAGGCAAAGGCTGAAATAGTGTGGTGTTAAAAAAGGAGCAGCTTGAATTCTTCCATCCATGTGTTAGCAGTCAGGCAGCATGGATTGTCATAGCTTCTGAAGCTGGTGGTTGTGCTGGAGCTTGCTTCACTAGGAGTTCAGTAGCAATTGTTTGGATGTAAGTGATGGAATGATGTTTAGATGCTGTCCCTCTTTAGTTTGGGTGGCAGAGTTTTGAGAAAGATCTGTTAAGATTTTTTTTTCTTTGATCTTACTATTTGTTTCCACCATGAGTAATTGTGATTCTTGTCATGGGGGGCAAAGCATACATCAAACTACTTAAGTGCAAGGAGTAAACAAGACTCATGAGTTATGACACATACTCGGAATAATACAGGGAAACAATGAGGGGTATTATTGAAGCAAAACTAATTTCTGTTCTTGTATAACATTCTGACCAGAACAGTGAAGGACATCACAAATCCATTCATTTATTTCAAAATTTGCAAAACAAATCCCTTCTTACACGTAGTATTTGTACAACATGAAATTATTATTCAATAAGTTGACATTTTAAACCTATTACCACCTAAACCCATCTATTACTGAGCTATTCAGAGCACTAAGTTAACATTTACCAGAACATTCATCCTCACATCATGGGGAGATCAAGCTCAAATCCTTTATTTCATATTCAGATCTTGTTGGGTCAGGATTGAAAACTGCTACCTTTCTGATACTTTACCGAAAAGCCACTCTGAAATCCACAAAAGAATTATTATCAAGTTACTGCAGTTATTCAGCTAGATGTTGACTTTGATATGTCAACTCTCTGATCTTTAATAGAAAATTGATGGTCTTGCCCTGAGGGTCAGTCATATGCATGACCAGGATAGGCCAAGGTTTGCATTAAATTACACCCAGCCTTGCATTCTCATTCTCTGGCAGGCAAAGTCAAACAAAGCCAAATGGATCCCTTGTTAGTTTTGTTTTCTTCATTGTTTCGTGTTGGCATATGGATTCAATTCTGTAATGGGTGACTGCTGGGCACAATCTGCTTTATTGATTTTCTGGGGAAAGTTTTTTGTGAGAGCACCCAGAAGTATAATAACATAAAAGCAACTGGTGCAATTTTTGTTCTTGTAGCAATATGTGTCTATTATAGCACTTATTCCACAATTGACTGTGTCACAAGAAATCAGGTTAAATTTGTGTTTCCAGAACTTGCTTCCTTCAGCCAGGGGCTGAAGTTGTCAATCCCTCCGTGGCTTTTTTGGTTCCTATAAATTTTGTACCTGTGGTGGTTGCAGTGGATCACGCAAACTTGGGCTGTTTTCAGTGCTGTTGGTTGTCAGTTCACACAAAGTTGTGTTTTTTAACTTGTCTGAGGAAGGAGCATTGTATGACAAAACTAGGACATCCATGGTCTGGGACTGTGTTTTGGATCCCAGCTTCTAAAGTGTCGGCTGAAGCCACAGGGGTTTGGGTGAGCTACTGTTCTATGCATAATTTCTTTGATGGCTGCAGATGAATATGTTGTGTGGCAGCAACTAAAGGAAATGAAAGAAAAGGAATACATTTTTCCATTAAAAAAAAAAATTGTTCTTCAACGTCTGTTTCCTGCAACTGCTGTTTATATAAACACTGCATCAAATATGACTACAGAGACTTGGAAGGCAAAGTAGCATCTTCTGGTCTTAGCTGTAGCTTCCTGTAAGGTACTTGGGTTTCCTGTTCTGTTCATGCCATTCAAAATAATGGCAGCAGATGAACATATGTCCTTTTGCAGAAGGAAGAAAAAATTTATACCAAGTCATCATAGATGATGACAGACAAATTTGGACACATACCTCCTGGATAACGGCAGCAAAGAAAGTCTCATTCCTTTCTTGGTGGAAGTTGGCCAGTAGAGTGGCCATAAAATGGGCCTTATCTAGGCTGGCATATGGGGATCTGTGCACTACAAAGTAACCTAGGGAGGCTCCTGGATAGAGAGGAGTCACTTTTTAGAGATCTTACCATTTTTTAAGTAGGCTGATCACAGAGACTCCATCTACACAACTTCTATCTCTTTCTTGTGTTGACTTTGTGGCAGTGTTATGTTGTTGGCTAGATTTTTCAAAGCCTTAGCTGGGAGGCAGCCAACTCTTGCTGAAATGCAGTAGATCTAACATCCAGAAAACCTAACTGGTTTAGAAAGAGATGTCTTGTTGACTTTCAGTAGGACTTACATACTTAATCTCTTAAATGCTTCTGAAAATGCCAACCTTGGATTCCAAACGTATGGAGGAATCACTTGGAGAGACTCAGACTGTTCACAGTACACACTGCAGGACTGAGCTGTTTCACAACAGATGTGTATAAGGCATTTAGCTGTTAGAAAAAGGATGTCAGACTTCAGATTTGAAGGAGAATGCAGAATGTGAGTATTAATACAGCTCTTAATGCCAAGTTAAGAACATCAGTGAATATATAGGAATAGCCCTTGTTACTACTTTGATGTGAATCTCCTTCATCAAACTCAGAATTAGCTTTGCTGAAGTCAACAGACTTTTCCAGCCTTGTAAGTGTCTGCAGTCAGGCAGCCCTCTAACTATATATACTATTATAGAGCAAAACATACAGATTATAAATAACATCACAGGCAGACTGGGTCCACTTTATCTCTGCAGTAATTCTTCTGATATGCTTTGAGTTACATCGGGATAAATTTGGCCCGTTGAGATTAGTCTAAAAAAGCAGATAGTGTTTCTTAGCTAGAAAGGTGCATATAAATCCCTGTATCTCCAACTTTGATCAGCTTAACACTCAGCTTTCTGTGCGAATCCTTTACCTTCTCTCATTTCAGAGCAGCTAATGCTGGCAAATGCCTATTGGACTTACAAAATTAGTGCTGTACGGTGGAGGTGCTGTGAAACTCCCAGAGCATAGAAGTGATGCTCAGATCAAACTGTCTTTCTCTTCCTCCTGGTGTATAAAATTGTGCAGGCGACTCCTTCAAATCTCTCTTTCATTTTAGAGCCTGATCCTGTGACCTACTGATTCCTCTCATCTCCCTTTAAAGCTAATGAGAGTCAAAGGTGCTCATCGCCATTCACGGTGCAGGATTAGGCCCTTAATTATCCTTGGAAACAGTCGTTCCTTCCTGGGTGATGAAACAGCGGTGTGTCAGCCTTATCTGGCCATGTGTTCTCTCTTGGTGCTTGTCTTGATGCCTAGCTAGAGATCTCATTTTGCAAAGCCAAGGAAAATTTCCGTGTCTGCCACCCACCCCAACATCATACGTGTTCTGAGGCAGGGTATGGCAGCAGCCTGGTTGCAGATTGTCCCTTAGGAAAGAAAAGATTGTATCCACTCTTTTAAAATAGCTCATCATTTAATACTTTTCTGTATAATTAGGAAATGATGTTCATCTGACAAAGTACATTCATTAAATAATTTCAAAATAAGCCAGAGGCATTGTTTAAACCTAGTGTCAACATAAACTGTAAAAAATGTGCAGAATAGTTAAAATTTAGCCAAAAGTGTATGTTAATGGAGCAAGAACACTAAATGTTTTTTCTGCTTTTTAAGGCATCGAACTCTCTTTTAGTGCAAGTTCTGCCTCACAGCCAGATCTGGCCCCTTCTTCACCCTAGCCCTTTCATCTCCCTTTGTTCCATGTCTATGCTGAGACTGAGATTTTCCCACTTCTCTCAGTCTTACTGTGGCTCTGAAAGATGATTGCCTTCCGGTGAAGCCCTTTCCCCTTCTTCTGTACCCAAGCTCCATGTTCAATGAACATCAAAAAGCCTTATCATACCCTGATGGTTTAAATCTTTAAACAGAGAGTAACAGCCTGAGTACATCCAGACCCCTCACATCCTATAGTCTTGTCACTATGTGTTCCTGCAACAATTACCAGGAGAGGGAGGCTGCGGAGTGAATCAAGTAGCGTGTGTTGTCTCCCTGGACTCCATGCTGATGCTCTGATCAGGACTTCAGCAAAATTCTGTTTGAAATGAGAATAGACTAATTTTCATCAGACTCTTCTCAGAGGAATCCCATGTGGGCTAGCATGCCAAGGGTCATCATTAGAAAACTGCCTTCAAAAGAGCTGAGGTTTCTTGTGGCAAAGCTTTCTCCCTTACTAAATTTATAAACATTTATGTAAAAATGTATACATTAATTGTTCAGCTTCCTTGTATGCCTGCAAAGTGATGCCCAAAAACACACTTGAAGAAATACACTTGTGAAAATAGCCCAAGTAAGGACAAAAATGTCCTCATTTTGACTGAACATTCAGAATGCTGTGATCAAAGGATGCTGTAACTCCCAGCTGTTCAAAGGGACTTATATTAAAAAAAATCAGATGTGACCAAGAATAGAAAATAACTCATTAAGAGCTTAACTAGATGGTGACAGGTGAAGCTATCAGTTGCTTAAACAGGGTAATATTTTTCTGAGGAATTTATTTCCTCCCCCCCCAAATCAATTAATACTTTCTAGAAATAATTATGAGATCAAGTAAAGTTTGTCTGCCGTGGAAGATAAACAAGCTGGTGGTCTGTGGAGTAATTAAGACATCACTTTACTGCAGTTACACTTTTGTAAGCATAGATAAATTATTGAATTTATTTTACACTTCCCGTTTATCAATTTTCTTCTGAAGTAGCTGCAGTTCTTAAAAGGCAGAAGAGGAGCAATGGGAAGTCTACAAGCAAGAGAATGATCTCTGGAAGTTTTAAGCCTTCGGACATAAAGAAAAGGTCTTTGTCTTTTGAGACTTAGAAGTGTATGTTGAATAGTAGCTGGATATGATTTTTCTCCTCATTTTTATAGCTATTGTTTAGCTACTACCGTGTTTGTAAAATACATTTAAAAAAAAAAAATCTTTATAATTCTCTTAAGCAGCTTAAATCCCTTTTCACTTTCCCCAGGCAAAACCTGATTCACTTGCATGTTTTTGGGCTCTGACCTTCACAGTGCTGATCTCCCAACAGTAGTAGCCAGTTTCTTATTCTTTAAGTGCTAGAGGAATCATGAAAAATTCAGACACTGGGTTTCCCTGAGACCAATCTGGTGGCTTTGTCTTTGTGCTAACTGCTGCTTTCTATGCATCATTCAAAAGGTACATACTGTTGTCAGCCCCTGAACTGCTACTTGGTGTTAAACATGAATATTTGTAGCTTAGCAAGGGACTAAATTTAAAAAAATTAATATTTGACAACCTTTGAGAAGGCATTACTGGCATGAAACTATACGAATGAAAGACTGTATTTGTGAAAAATGAGAACTTTCTTCACTGGGGCAATTCTAAACATTACAAGATTTGTTTTGAAACAGCTCTGATTGCTCAACTTTCTTCTAGATACACAGATTACGACTCTACCAAGGAAAATATTACAGTGGAGTTCATGTTATTTTATTTTTTTTCCCTTGTATACTGCAGGGGAGAATTCATTCTATGCAAGTGCCACTAATCCTATCCGACCAGAAAGCAGAGAAAGATGGTGCATGGCTTATTCCAGCAATGCATTAGAGATACATCCAATGGTACAATTGCCTTTTTCCACATTTCTTAATTAGAAATAGAATCGGCTTCAACTGATAGAATCTCTTATTAGTAACAAAAAGAATTGCTAGCTCTCTAGTTCAAGTGGCATATCTGCATAACTTATAGCCTTAAGAGCTTATAGAGTCACTCACACTCCTGGCAGAATGCCTTTTACTCTCCCATATTAATGAGTTGTTCTAAATTTAGTCTACTGTGACAAACTAATATTAATACAGTATTTTATGGCCCAGAGCATTGTTAATGCATAAGAATGAAACACTGAATCAAAGGAAAGGGAAAGGAGGCAAGATTACTTAGTATGATTGTCAAGATGTAAGATAATCCAACTATGTAGATATTAAGACTTAAATATAATACTCTGCTTATAGATTTATATTATGTGAAACATTTTCTATTATTTTAAATCCTTGTAGTATTAGTTTCCTATTTTCAAGGGTTTATAACTCGGCCATAAAAATTCACATTGGGCTGAAACTTGGCATACAAGGTCTTAACCTGGGAGCATTTTTTAAGTAAATTTTCAAACAGATCTGTATTTGTCTTTGATGAAAGTGGGACAACAGTCAACATACAGCTATTGGCTTTAAAAACTTTCATTTTCATGACAGGTCACAGAAAACAATGGGGACTAATAAGCAGAGCTAGGAAGGAAGAGCCTGTGTGAGATTTAGTTGCTCTTTTCATATTATTTATATTTTTTAATTGCAAAATAATAACAGGGTGTATCTGACAGGCAATGGCTTTGTAGATGTTGGTTTCTTCCACTGAACTCAAGGGGAATTTTGTCCCTCTTCCAATGGGAAGTAGAATTGAGTACACCATAGCTCTTTTACAGTGATGATTTTACTACCTCAGTATTTCCCTAAATAGATATTAGCATTACTATTATTTAGATATCCTTTTGCAGGAGAAATTAGCTTGATGCAGGATTTTTACATGACTTAACTGTACATTTTAAACACTCCCACGTGCACATATGTACAAATGCATTTCATCTGTGCAACCTAAAGCCAAGTCTGAATAGAGTTGATTCATCTAAGATGAAGAGAAGCATATGACCCTACATAAGGGGAGGAGCTCTGCTCTAAATTATGCCAGGTATGTACAGTGCCTGCTGGAATGCTGCTGGTTGTGAGGCTTACAGATTCCCATTGCAAACAGTAGGCAGCAGACAGCAGCTGAGCAGATGTGGAAGCACCAGGTCAGCAATAAATTGTGTAAGGTGCCTGCCTGTGTGTGCCATCACTGAAAATCCACCAGATGAGGAGGGATGATCAAGTCTTCACTAGCTAATGGCCCAGTGGATTTGATTTTTTACCAACAGACTTGGAGATGGTATACAAAAAGGAAAGCTTGATGTACTTTGTATCTAACACAAATATTTGGGAGATGGAATTTAACCTTTGATTTGGCTTCTCTTTCCTCAGATTGGCGTGGATTGCAAAGTTTTATTTGCAGTGTTTACAGGGATAAACAGCTTAGGGAGTGTTGAGGAAATTCAGAAGGTTTGGGATGTGCAATTTGGGTGCACAGTAGATCTTGGAGGAAGATAGTTCTCTCAACCTCATCTGGGTTGTGCTGCAGAGCTGTCAAGATGGAATCTTTGTACAGATGGAGAAATGTTCCATTTGACACCCTCAAGGAAATGTTCAGAAAAGTGAATCTACTTTATGGTTGCTACTGTGAATGTAACCCAGTTTAGTTAGACTGCATACAGCACTGTTGTCATGTGCTCCTTGGAAATACACGAAGCATCTGAATGCTTGGTTGTAGGATAGGAACTTCCTCAGTTAACTCTAATTAGTCTTTCTGTGAGCAGACTTGCAATTGGTGTCATTCAGGAAGGCAAAAAAAACCCAAAATCTCTCTAACTCCAGTGCAGTTACTGTGGACAGGGAGATTATGGAATCAGCAGGTGTCTAGCTAGCACAGAAGCCCAGCACAAGCTGGGGTTTTAACTTTTGTGTTAGTCAGGTGGGAAACAAAGTGTGCAGGAATGGCAGAGGGCTGAGGAGCCCCAGCTCTCCGTGCTCTAGGAGAAGGGTGGGTATCAGAGCTGGCTGCATGATTCTGCCCAGGGCCTCACTGTCAAACTAATGGCAATAAGTTTCATGGGTGGTGGCAGATCCATGCCTGAGTGGGCAGGGGGGAATGGCAGAAGTTATGTGTAAGTCACACAGCTTGGGTAACAGACAGAACAGTGACATGGGGGTTGTAGATCGCTGGAGGCAGATTTTAACAAGCTGTTTCACAAACTGGGCAGAATCATTTCCAGAACATCCCTTGTTTCAGCACAGATTCAGTCTCTGTAAGACCCCTATGTGATGATAGAGATCCACAGGCTAGAATTTATCTACAACTAATGTAATTTGGAATAAAACCACAAGAACTGGCACTAGGGATTAGTTGCCATGCATGTTGTGTTGCTCAAGCTGTACCCAGCTGCTGAGGTGGGTAAGATGCAGCCAGAGCCCGTTCCATCCCATCCCTCAGCACTGGGTCTTTCTGCAAGAGCAAAGCCCTGTTTATTCAGATTTGCTTCATTGGGTAGAATGCCAGTACTTTCCTCATTACACAAATTATGGAGTTCATTAATCTTCATCTGCCATAATTAAGTCTGTTTAAGTCTACAGTGCAGTCTATGGATTCCTTTTAGTGGGTGTTTGGAGAGCAATGGATCTGTGTTTTCCTCGCTCTCCCTACCAGCACTAAGTCCTTCTGAAGCTGAGCTAATGATCCATCCAGCCATGTTTGTCCCTTGAATCCTGGCTAGAGAGTCAGCAAACTGTCATTTTGGGGAAAGACTGTTAGTGAAAGCTGGCTTGTCTAGAAGGCAAAAGCAATCTTCTCTCAAAACTGAAAATTATTCCTGCGCTTGCTTTGCACTCTTAGAGAATTTTCTGTATTTGGATAGCATATTGGTCTATGTTTTCTCTTTTATCTCCTGCTGGCTTTAATTCCAGTCATGCAGCTATGTTCCTGCATACTCCCATGAAAAATCTCCTCAGTGGAGTCACGTCAGAGGTCTAAGGACTAAGTGACCCATCAGGTTATGAATGAACAGACACTGTCAGTGCAGCATTTCTGTACAGCACCGTCAATAGCTATTTACATGATATAAAGCCCTGATTTTTGACACACCTAGAAGATAATTTTATTTGGTAGTGATATATATTTTGCATTAAATAATATGAATCAAAACTCAGGTTTTTTGTTTCCTTAAATATCACTTTCTCCCAGTGTGGTTTGTTGAGTTTGTTTGGGTTTTTTTTTTGTGGCACCCTCACCATTTCTGCCTTTTTCAGGTGTAGGTATAATGATAAAATCAGAGCACTTTCCAAATGTGCCCTGTTGTCACACGTCTCTCTTGTGTAGTGTTTAATTTGAGAAGCTTGAAAGGAGACTATTTTTTTAAAAGCTAAGTGCCAAGCATCTTCCAAAAGGCAGGCTTCTCAAAACTGTATGAGCATAGCCACCCAAGAGCTGGATGACCTTAGGTTGGCTGGCTCTTCTGAAGTCTTGCCATTCCTTGGCATCGTTTTTACTTTGCAGTGAAAAATCTTCAGGTGTCTGAAGAAAAAAAAAAAGGAAAAATACTCCAGCAGCTGACAAGATGTGGCTGTTTCCCATGCATAGAATGCTGATTCCTTCCATCTTAGGAATCCGTGTATTACCAAGATGGATTGAAGGATGATGCTTCAAACTAACTCTTCTGACAGCCTACCTGCTGTAGCAGACAATCTGTTTGGTAGCAGTGACTGTAAAAGCCATTTTTAATGTTATGTCTTATATTTCATATACCTTTAATCAAACAAAAGTATTCTATTTTCCAAGCAATTACTGGGGGGTACAGCCTTAAAGAAATGTTTCCTTATGACCCCCTTACCCAGAATCTTTGGGACTTCAGTGCTTAGTGATGGGGTTTTGTTTTATTGCTGAAAGAACTTGTTTAGCATATGCAGTATGCAAAAGTAGGAAAGCTGAGCGTTAGAGCACATTACCAGTGGGCACTTAAAAGAAAATTATCCCATGAAAAACAAACCCCTCTACTTAAATGCACTACTCGTAAACTATAAGGCAACTAATTCTACCTTAATGGGTGAAATTGCTACTTGATGGAGAAATAAAACCAATACTATTAAAATATTGAGCTAGTGTAAACATTAACAGGTTGGAATCTATTAAATGCATGCTACTGTGGGAGCTGGAGAGGCTTAGTTTTGTGGTTTGTTTTTGTTTTAAATTATACCTGTAGTTTATGACAATTTCCAGGCTTTTTTCTGTTTGTCAGAGCAGTTCTTTGCATCGATTGGTAAGAAGCAGAAAATTTTATGTAAGCCAGTGAAAGATGGGAGATGTTCCTTTCATGAGAAAAGAAGAAAGAGTAGTATGAAGCCAGCATGGTGGTAGATGTTTTTCACTGCTCTTTTTATTCCCTTACACATTTTCAGGTATCTATGCAATGCCATTGAACTCTGTTATTTTGCAGGCTAATTTAACATTCAGAATTTAATTCTGAACGGGCTACGTGGATGATGATGATGATGGAGAGTCTCAAGAATGATGAAACATACCTTTAAAGCTTGAGCATACAAACTGTGTGTGCCATGGAAGTTTACAATATGGAAAGATGCTGGAGATGGGAAGAGGAGGAAAATGCTGTAATGGCTAAATGTGCTGAATTCAGGTACTTATAAAATAGTGGTGAGGGGGAACATCACCAACCAATCATCTCCTTTGACTGCTCTGTCTCATCTGGTATATACTTCGGTTATTTTAGTTGGGTTTTGCATTTAGACCATACAAGTGTTGTAGTTTGTGTGTGTTCCTGTGAAAAACATCTGCTCACTAGAGGGCAGCATTTGATAAAATGTTTAAAATCTGGCTTTTTTTTTCCACAGAAGTGAAGAAAATACATGTAGATGACTTCCATAGCACTTCTAACCATGATCTCTGACATAAGTTTCCAGTTCTATTTGGTGGGCTGCAACCTGGAACGTTGTTTGGCCTGATGAGACTTTGTGAAAGAATGGTAAGGATTTATTCCACTAATATGAATTGGGTTTAGATGGATGTATTATTTCAGGTTTGTAGAAATCACACCCTGCAGCCTCTATCTTCTATCCTTAGCCTTTTAAATGTATGTAAATTAATATTTTAAATTCTTATATTACTGTAAAAGAATAAAACATGAATGAATGGGCTCACTTGTCTATTAGCCCTTCTCTTTTATTTTGTTTTTTTCCTATTACTGCTGCTTTTCCAGCAATCCTGTCAGCATTATTACTTTATTCAGCAAAAATCTCATTGCTACAGAGCCTCGGTTGGCCTGTATGGCTGGGCACCTGTGGAGTCCTGTCATGGTACTAGAGGCAAAACTTTCTCTTGTGCTGGTGTCAGTTCTGGTAATCAGTTGGCAATGTTTGCCAGGGCTTTCAGGCATCTCAAACAGGCTAACAGCTTTGTGCAGCCTTCTCAAGGCCAGGGATGCAAATGGCCAGGAGACAGCTACCTGGATTGACTGACCAGACAGGAACCCTTTAAAGAGGTGTGATTTGGCATTTAGGATTAGAAAAGAGATATTTTTTAATTCATCACTAGACAAGAAATGCCATTTTGTGTCTTTGAACTAGGTGCATCAAATGAAAAGTGACTCCTGCCACCAAGCATTAAGGATCTATCTGAGGAGACTGTGTCACCCTTGGCTTTCTCTCTAGTGGAGGGGGAGGGAGAGATTGTTAAAAAGGGCAGTTGAACTGACCTAAGACTTGAACTGCCTCCTGGAGGTGTGCATCTTCTGGAGAAAGCATTCGAGCGAGGAGACATCTAATTCGGGTCTGTCTAAAATTAAGTGGCGTAACCTGGACTCCACAGCCACATATGTCACTTAACAGTGACTTCAGTGCATTGCCCTGGTGAACGAGCAGCAGGTGTGACCAGGGCTCATACTGGAACCAGTCCATGGGTTGGGAAATGCTCTGGTGGTTCAGCAGACTTCACTTTACCACCATGTTTAACAGTGTTAGCTTGGGGTGAACTCTCTAAACAATAGTTTTGCTGGGATTGCTGTCTGCATGGGCAAGGTGCAAAACTGGATCCTGAGACTGTGTACTCAGCCAGTAACAAAGGTGCCAGGGACACACCTGGCTCAGAGCTGAGCTGTGGTTAATCCCATTGTGCCTCTTGTAGCTCTGATGCTGGCTGCCAAGTGCACTGAAATTCTTAGTTCCAGTTTTAAGTCGTTAGCTTCCAGTACTGAGTGCAGCTTTATGGTTAAGGATATCCTTGGATGGTTAGCAAAACAGGAGGATTAATTTGGATGGCAAGAGATGTATAAATGGAATATCACTATTGTTATCTTTAGAATTAGATCTTTCACATGCTGCTTAAATCCAGGAGGCAGTTAAACATTTTCCTTTTATGACATTAGCACAAATGTCATTTGGTGCTTCAAGACTTGCAGTAAAATAAGTCCACCAGCCAAGCTGGAACATGATGTCTGTAGTATCATGGATAAGTTATTTTTTACTGGAATAGATTGTCACAAGCTAAACTTCATTCAGGCCTTCCAGACAAATCAATTGGTATGTATTTCTTAAAAAAAAAGTTGTTAAATGTCACTCTTAATGTGTCCCTGTTTGTCTTGAAGCTTTGCAGGTGTATGGGCTCACAACTTCTTAGGAGATGCTTGGGGAACTCTCCTGAGTTACTTGTAGTGTCAGATACCTGCTGCTTCTGTCCTAATTGAGTGTTTCAATCTAGCAAAGTGATACCTCTGCTCAAGATGTGCTGCTGTAAAGGAAGAGGAAGGAACCATCTGTAACAGCCCTGGTAACTGTAACTTCTTGGGGTCATTCAACAAAATCTTCAGTCCCTTTCTGTCTACCCTGGATGATTAAACTGTTGCTGGCTGGTGGGTGAGACGCTGTATAGTCAGCTCAGTGCTTGTGTGGTCTTCATGCAGCAGGAGGAAGAAAAACCATTTGCTTTTGTGTTTTAATCTGGGTAAGAACATACAAGAATATCTGCTTCATGGTCCTAGGAGAGAGTAATTTCTACATGTACACCAAAGGCCCAGGCACCCAGCCCTGTGCCTTCATTTCATTTTAAATGGTTCATCTAGCTCCCTCTGAAGCCTAAAGGTGAACCTCCCCAAAGATCAGTGCTTACTGATGAGATATGAGGCAGAGCTGTTGTGATAGCACAGGAAAACACCTTTTATGCCATCTTATCTTCAATGCTTCCTGAGGAGCACTGTGTCTTCTTTGTTAATGCTACTCAACCTGCAACCAGCTCACAATACCGATGCTTGCTTGCATGGTTGGTTGGTGTAACCAAATGAGCACAGCAGCCAAAGGAAACTCATTCCAGACAGAAGAGCTAGAGCAACATTGTTCAGCCCCAAAGATGTGAACTAAATAGTAATACATTGTGGTGGTACTTGGACAGATTTATTGAACAAGAGCTGCATCTGACTAAGGGGTAAAACCACTTCATTTTATTCCCAACAGCATCATCCTGTTCCCAGGCCTTTGATGTCCTAGGAGGGTGTAAATGTAGTTTCTCCTTTCTAGAGCCAACACAAGAGATTTTCAGGATTTATGTTCTTGGTACCTGGTCAAGAAAATTCAGCTAGCCCTTTAAGCTACCTCTACTGAAAGCTGCTTTGTACCAAATAATCCAACTGAGTTCCTGTCCTACTGGAATTCACCCGTAGTGATGCACCATACTGCAGTGTGGTCAGCCAGGAATTGATACCTCATCAGGAAAGCAAAGAGAGTAGAGTCCTGGTCCTTTCACCAAGGTGAGATACTTGAAAGGAGATTCATACAGGTGTCCTGCTTCTGCTATATCTACCACCATACCTTTACACCAGGCTTGAATGCTGGTGATCTCTGTAACTGGTTGCCTCTGTGTCCCAGAAGATAGGAAACAGTAGCATCCCCCAGTCTCACGCTCATGTTGCATCCTTTATGCTTTCCCTTCTTTCACCTGGATTAAGGGAGGGACTTGCTTGGAGTGCAGATCCCATTGCCTTCCAATCAGCAAAGCAGGAGGTGTGGTAGCAGCTCCCAGTAGGAAGGAGTCCCTAGAGCTCTTGTTCCCAGCTTCTTGGATGGGGATCCAGCCCACCTCCTTCCTCACCAGCCACAGAGAGCACCACTGAGACTGCTGGCAAGAACTGGCAGCTTCTGGAGTTACTATCCATGGTGTGACTTGTGGCAAACTGCTGTCTCAGGACTGAGCCCAGGCTCTGGCAGGGATTACTGTGGTAGTTTTAAGCAGTGAACATATTCCAGTTTGTTGTTGTTATGGTGGAAGCAGAAGACAATCTTAAAATGGAAGTGGTCATCACAGGACTTCAGTACAGAGGCCTTTAACTACTGCCCCATGCTGTGTCTTAACACATCCACACTGTTCAGCACTTAAAAAAAAGGCAAAACCCAACTCACTAGAACAGCAAAGTTCCAAAGAACATGATGTTTGGTACTCTCTGGTTTTGTGTTTTTGTTTGGGCTGAGATATTTAATTCTTCTATTTAGATTGCAATCTCAGCTGTACCAAGAATATGCAACACTTGTTTCATCCCCTTTTTATCATCTGTCACTCTGTTTTCTGAAATCATGTCCCTCTTGTTGCTGACAGGATGACAATAGGCTTAATAAACTCTCAAATACATGAAAAAGCTCATTTGAATAGGTATTAGAATTCTATCTTTTCACAGCTTTTTACAGGTCATCATTGACCCCCGGGAAGAGATGTGCACAGAGGTAACATTGACAGACTTTGGCCTGTTATTGGGAAATTCTTGGTGAGTAAATCTGTGATTATGCTGGTGGGACGTGGCCTGAACACCTCTTCTTCTGAGGCAGCCTTTTCACTACCGTAGCAAATTAACAAAAGAGGCAGATGCCAGTGACAAAGTGCCAATATTTGTTAACAGATGTGATCCTTGTAATGTAGCATGTGTTCTTAATTTGGCACTGCTTGACACCAGGAGGATCCCTGTAAATAAGGTGTCATTAGCTACATCCAATAGGCTTTCCCCCTAAACAGGTCTTTGGTTAGCATCCATCCTCTGGTTGAAACTGGCATTCTACCTTGTGAGTGGGCACTGTGCCACTCTGACAGATGGGCATGACAGTAGACCAGCCAGGGAAACATTAAACTCGTCCAAATTGAGTATTAGGGGCCAAACAGTCTATCCACAAATACAACACGGGCAGATTTATCTTGGTGTAATTGATGAAGAGGATACGCTGTCGCTACCTGAGCTCCTAGATGGTTAAACTTTCACATTCTCTGACTTGGAAGAAGACTGAAGAATGAAGACTACTGCTTCAGACAAAAAGTAGTCTAGGAATGAATTTGCTTTTTGAAAGAAGCTTCCATGTTTAGTGAAGAAAATACCGAGTGAGCCAGTCATGTTGCATGTTAAGTAGGTTGATGCCAGTCTTCTATTTGCGTTGGCTTCCAATGAAGTATTTAGGTGAAAATGTTTCACACAGTATTTTCTTTTTCCAGTTTAAAAATTAAAAAATGTTGAATAAGATATTTTCCTGTCTCGGAATCTCTGGAACAAAAATGAGGTCTGTTGAAGTCAACTGAGTTACTGGAGGAATTATTTGCTCTGATGTTTTTAAGAGGGGAAAACATAGATGCTTAAATAATAGATATTTAGAGATTTTAAAAGGTAGTTATAAGAATGTAGAGGTTTTATCTGTAAAAATACACTCACAATTGCCATTCATCTAATTCCACTTAACCACTTCACTTGCAGAAAAATTTGGTTTATTGTTTTAGTTAGGAAAAAAAATATTAACTCTTCTCACTTCTCAAGTCAGGAATATTAAAATTTTAATGCTTTGTATTTAGTGAAAATTGTAGCAGGGATGATTTGGACACTGAACAGCTTTCTGCATCACATGGTTTTTTTTCTTGTCATTTGTAGCAGTGTCATTATCTGAAGAAATCTCATCTAAACAAGAGCAAGAAGGCCAAGTTCTCCAACAAAATCAGTGCAACTCTGATCTTTTTGTCAGGCTGCACTGTGGTTTTAGTGCAGCTTTGCAGTATCTGCACATCAGCAGAGATTGATCAGTCGGATCTCTTTCAGTAAAAAAGCCTGGAAAAAAAATCACTCCTTTGGTGGGAAATACAGGTGCTTGTGCTTCCCTCTGAGACATGGGGGATGCTGCAGGACCAGTGGTCAGTGAACCCCCGGCGGGCTGCTATAGGTAGCAGAGGTTGCAAGGATAACGTGCGTGCAGAGTGCTTTTGTCACCCAAACTCTGCAGTATGGGCACGTTTCTCTCCCACTGGAGAATTCATGAGCTTCTGGAGCCTTTGATACAGATGCATACGGTAACTTGTTGCCAATTTTGTGCAATTAGGGCATACAAAATGGTTTCCCTGTTAGGAATGTTGCATGTGCTACGACACTAATTAGGGGTTTCTCTCCTTTCCATGCGTGCCTGTCTGCCATTAATATTAATGGCAATTTTGCCAAGCACAAGGGAAGACGAGACCTGTGTAACTGTGACTTAAACTTTTGTCTTGGAAATTCCCTGTATACTTGTTCTTGGAACCTGCTGCCTTGCAATTTGCTAAACCTGCCTGGGAAAAGTGCTAGTGTGTAGATGATACACTTACCTTTTGAAGGGGGTATTTTTATTAGCTGTTCTATGTTGGGGTTTTTTCCCCCTTCTGAGTGCCTCTGTTTTGTCCCTGTGGTTACATTGTAAGTTTTTCCAGCTATGAAAAAAGCCACATTTTATGCATATTTAATCAGATTTTTTCCTATACTGAAGCTTCTATTAAAAAAGAAAATAAAAAATCAGCGATTATACATTTAATTCATGCTCTGCAAGGAGGTGCAACATGCTATCTCTAACAGATAAAACAAAAGAAACAAATCTGTTCGTATTTTCAGAGGGGAGATACAGGCTGTGGGGTTTTAAAAATCTGCTTAAATTTGGGATTTAGTGCAGATTAAGGTGAAAGCACTGCAGGCACGCAGGACTTTGTGAAGGCACCCTAGCAAACCAAATCCAAGGAATGAAAATGAAGGAGGTCAAAGAGCTCTGAGCCTCCAGCTGACTGCAGGAGATTGCAGGGATGAGCAGAGCGAAGCAGCAAGGCAGAGGGGGGTGCAAAGCCACTCTTAGGAACTGAGACAGCTTCTCCAGGAAATGGGAAGGCACTTAGACAGTGGTCACTTCTGCTCAAATGTCACTTGACGTGGTCATTAAGACCCTGATTAATAGGGTAAGTGATGTAGGCTGGGACCAGATCAGTCTCTGTCTCTTAGCAAAGACCACCAACAAAGACATGACACGTATGCCTAGCACAGCAGATGAGGATGATTTACAGCTTGCACTTTATCTCATGATGTCATGTCTTCATAAAAGAAAATATCTGCTTGAACAGTCCGTGCTTCTAGTTGCACATACATTCCAATAGCTAGAGGTGATTGAACAGAGTTACTCTTAGGTGTAGTCATGCTGAACTCTGTTTGAACTTAGCTTTGGGGGTACTTGAGCAAGCTTCTGAGTGCTCTAAATGGTGAGGCTATGAGTAAATTATTCCAGCTTCACAAGTCCTTTTCCCATACAGCTGATCTAAAGGACCTGAGAGGGGAACTAAGCTAGAAAGCAGGGCTGAAGTGAAAATCCACAGGGCTGTGGGTGTCAATAGAAGACCAAACACCTGGGTGCCATCATCTCTTTGTTCAGAGAAGAGAGTCTGTGCCTTTTATGCAACTTAATCTATGTGAATAATTTGCCTGACCAAGCAAATAATGGGCTGAAGTATCTAAAGGGGTACACTTTTTTTTTTATTTTATGAACCAAAACCTTTTAAATTCTGAATAGTAAATCTCCCCACATTCCTGGTATAAAGAATGAGCACAACTGTGCCAGCAGCTGGCTCCACCTGGAAGACAAGATCTACTGCAACAAAATAACAGTAGAAATAATTGCCCTTGCTCCTCAGAGGAAGGGTTTAAAATTATTAACATCAAGGTAGTCTCTGAAATTTCTCAGTGCTTCATTAATTCTTGAGGCTGTGAAGGCTGAAAAAGGAAAGAACATCTGCATTAAATGAGAGTTTGTATAAATTACCCTCTAAAATGCACCTAAAAAATGTAGTTGAAGGCATAGATCCCAAGGCCAGTTTGCTTTCCTCTTAAATTCTCTTCAATTATCTTGTCTGAGACTTGTACAAAATTTAATTGGACCAGTAAATGTCTCTTACAGATACTGGGGGGGACACAACAGGAGAGAAAGGTGTCTGTGGACGCATATATAGCTGAGAGAGGGAGGAGTGTACGTGCTGTGGAACCCAAAAAAGCAGAAGACAGGCTCTTGGTGATGTCCCAGAAATGTCACCAGAAACAGTCATGGGTGTGAGGTTCTGAGGAGGGAGGTTTAGAATATAAAGTTTAAATGGCTTAAGCAGGTTCTCATTGCCAATCTCATAACTACAAGTCCTAACTGTGGATTGACATATTATTGTTCTTGTAAGTGATGAGTGGAAGTGAGACAATTGTGCTCTTACACCTTTGACACGAAGACTCTGGTCAACTTGTTTCCTTCTGTCAAAGAAGAAATCAAAGCATTTACATTTGCTTGTTGTCAGGTGTACATGAGCCTTTCCTACAGTGATGCTCCTCATGCAGCTCTTACTGAACTGTGTATCCTAACCTATGGCAGGGTGAAGTTTTACAAGATAACTGAAGCTGCAAGAAGGTTGAGCATCTTTCCTTCTTTCCTGAGCCATCCCCAGGGAGAGTTTCACAAACTGGAGTCTGTTTCCCAATACTACTGGTAGCAGTGCCAAGAAGGCAGGGTAGATCCTTGTCCTGTTCCGGACAGTAGTGAAAGTTCACTGTCAGCTTGAGGCATAAATAAAAGCTTGATCCTTCATGGCCTTGCTCCTCATGTTTGCACGGACATGAAGTGGGTTACAACACTCTGAGAAATGCTTTCTCCTCAGTTCTCCTGGACTGACCTAAAGAAAATTCAGGGCAATACAGAACCAGGCACGCTGTGTGTCTTCCTTCCACCAAATCTGTTCCTTGGGTGTTTGTTGTTTTGGGTTGTTTTTTTTTTCCCCCCACTGTGCTGAGTGTGTCTCCACAGTTGACGCAGGGACGATGGCAGTGCAGGAGTGGTTAACGTGCCCAACAACTGCAACAAAGAGGAGGTGCCACAGCATTTCACTGTGAATTGAAAAAGCCCATGGGGATTCTGGAGTGCTCTTAGTTTGCTCACCAAGTCTTGGTGCCACAATTAAAGTGTGGGGTTTTTTTAGTCGATAACAATCTTTGTTGTGTTGTTGCTAACAATGGCTCTTTCCAGACAAGGAGCAGAGCAGTCAGCAGAAGACAACCCAGGGCTGGGGAGATGAGGAAGCAAGTCAGTTAATCCTGGTGTGAGTTTCTCAACAAATGCTATGGAGAAGGTAAATTGAGCTCAACAAAACATTAGATTAAACTCATTAGTAATTAAAAACAACAACAGCTGCAGTCTAAAGAAAAATACTGGAGATCTGTAAAGCTTTGCCATTAAAATGTATAGACACTGACCCTCTTTAAATTCATAGAGAATGCTCTTTACTTAGCTATAAAGGTTTAATGTAACTTAGCAGATCTGAGTTACTTCAGGAGAGCTTTAATGCTTGGCAGGTCTCTACATTTTATTTATGATATCAAAGCTGCAACTCAGATTTTTTACTCGGTAGAAGACATAAAAGAGATTCAGAAGTCATCGAAATCATCTTGTAATTAATGTTACCATGCACGCCCAAGACATTAAAATGTTAACAGTGTTAGAGTCGTGTGCTTTGGAATACAGAGTGAGGGCTTTATTAGAGAGAAATACACTGCAGATGTCATCCACCCTAATTGAGGACATTGGGTTGCCTGCTGCTTGTTCTTATCAGTGGTTCAGATTTTTTTTTTAATTAATTCATTTTCCTTACTGCTAGAATCTGCTCTCATTATTAGTCTATCTTGTCACTCATTTGCATTTCAAGTGCTGGGACTGTGGGGTACCAGCTAGCTGCCTTAGAAGAACACTTCAAGGGGTTACTCTATCAAATAGCAGCACAGTATCACAGTGAATTTGACATCTGGGTTATCTTATTCCCAGATGCTCCATGGTGTCATTAGCAGGATTAATCTTAGCTTTAATTTCATAATGATTCTTATTCTAATATATGTGAATGAACACAAAGTCTCTTGACTCATTATCACCAATTTACCCAAGATATGTAATCAGGCTCTTACATTCACCAACATTTATTTTTGCTAATACATCTAAAATTGTAGATTAAGCAAATACAGTTAGTTCCAGCTGAGTGAATGCCTAGTGAGGTAGCAATGTAGTATTTATGTTTTAATTAAAGTATATTAATGGTAGTATCACTTAAATACATAGTGACCAAAATCTTTCTGCTGAAAAAAATACATTTATCATTCAAGTGATAGCAACTTGTAAATTTAATCACAGCACCTTTCACTGACTATTTATTATTTGCAACCATTTAGAAATGACTCAATCTCATTTTATAGTATAATTTTAACCTTTAAAGATCGGGGCAGAACATTTTATTCTTAAGAAAAATCCCTTGACTTCCCAAAGCAAACAGAATTAATTTCTTTAAGTCAAATTAAAAATTAAACCTGAATACATTTTATACAGAAACTTTTAATTTCAATTCCTGTTCTAAGTTGAACTGTAATATAGAATGCAGTTTATTTTTACAGCTAAGCAGACACTCAAGATTCATTTCCACCTCATCCAGAGTTTCAAACTCCATTGCATTTTTAAATTGCAAGGAGAAAGCAAAACGTGAAATACCTATGCACTTTTTTTTTTACAGTGTTGGACTAAGTTTTTCATTTACCAGCTGTTGTAGCACAGCAGTAAGTAGTGGTTCATTATTGATGGATAAAATGTTCAAACATTTAAAGAAATGAAAGTCAGCTTTGAATTTTTAATTAATTAATTAAAAGTACTGCAAATGCCAGCTTGTTAATTGCTTTGCACCTGCAAGCCAACACAGGTTTTATGCACTCTTCCTTTGAATATTAATTTTTTTTTGCATGTCTTCATAATGCTTAGAAAGTCTCCCCTGCAAACATATTAGTAAAGAGTAAATATTGAATCTAAGACAAAACTCACGGCTTCATCTTTCACTGTACACAGAATAGGATTTAAAGGAGGATTTAGATTTCCAAGGCTTCTAATTAAGTAGTGATAATCAGGCTTTCTGCTGAGGGTCACTTCCTGGGAGTAATTTGAGTTATTAAAATGCATGTTTTTATTTGTTCTGCTTTGCGAGCTAAAACTGATCCCTTTTAATATAGCAGCAAATATGCAAATTGGTGTTTCATTATATTATGCAATTTATGGCAATCTTCTCTAATTTACAGAAAGGGCAAGAGCCTGACCTTGTCATTCAACTTTCTTCTTCTTCTTTTTTTTTCTTTTTTCTGGTAAGCTAAACTAATTATGTGGATCTTTTTATGAAACTCTGAAAGTATGCAGCACGGTAATAAATGTGACAAATTTACCTTGATTATTCATCAAGATGGCCTTCGATTTTGCTTGAATCCTCCTGCAGGGTGATAGATAATTTAAACTTATGTATGGGAGCCAATTTGTTTCAAGGTTTGAAAATGGCTTCCTTTTTTTTCCTTTTTTCACAGAAATCCTGGAAAGAGCACCTGAAATCATTGAAATAATAAATGTCAGGATTTGAGCTGTGGACTAAAAAAAAAGTTCATTAAAATTATGAATTGATATGATGATTTTTTCTTGGTGCTATCCTTCAATACAACTTTTCACCCAGGTTTTTTATTAGCAATGTTCTGCATTTTCATTTTTCTTTTAATAACTTTTCTTTTTAGATTTAACAAATCCACCATCTTTAAGCTTCTTTTTGCCTCCTCCACTAAGAAGAGGAAAGGAAGCTCTTACCTGTCAAAGCCAGGAAAGCATGGCCTAGTCTTCAAAGACTGTCAGGAAAGTTGTACAATTGCTTCTTTTCTCAGTAAATTCACCTTCCTTGCCACCCTGCAGGCTGCTCAGTGCTCTCAATCCCAACAATATTCTTCTGACTCTTTCTCCTGCTCTGTAAAAACCCAGAGTCATGTGGTCATTTTGCCATGTTTTCTGGTTTGGCTGGTGGGACTGGTTTGAGTGATGTGACTGGACCAGGAGGGCTGTGGTGTTGTAAGCATTACAGTCCTGAAAGTATCTGAGTTGGAGCAGTTTCAAGAGAAGAGTTAGTCCATAAGCCTGAACTAAGGCAGGGATGGGAATACCTGGCTTGTTCCCAACAGGTGCTTATCCCATTTGTTCTTAAAGTCTTTAATGAAGGAGATTTCACATCTCTAATACATACTCTTTATTCCCTAAATTTATTTGGATATTTTTTTCTTTTCTACATTGCAAATCTGGCTGGTTTTTCCTCACAGGTTCTGCAAAGACCAACTGGCAGAATTCTTTACATTGGAAGAAAATTCCTAGAGCCCAGAAGTAGGGAGTTGTTCTCCACCAGGGTTTGATTCATGAAGGTGAACACAATTTCCCCTTGACCACCACAAGTACTGTAACATTCCAGTTATCACTCCACAGATGTAACCTCTCCTGCTCATGTTTAAACACAACATGTATTTGTGATGCAGATGAGTCCTTAATACTGTGTATCAGCTAAAAAACACAGGTTGTAATGCTGTTTGAACACTAATCTCTTGGCTGAAGCTTAGACTGTAAGCTAAACTAGCAACCTTCATTGTCATCCCACTCTTTGTAGCCATGGTCTAGCTTTTGTAGACAAAATGTTCTAGCTTACGTCTTGCAGTCTGCACGATGGACAGTGAAATTAGTCCTCAGGTTAAAAACAGATTCATCCTTTGCTTTGTGGAGTGAGGAGCATCAGTGTTATCTGCAGCCTACTTTAATTATAGCTTTGGCTTCTCCAAGTCTGGTGAATTTAGGTCTCCCTTTATTCAGGGTACTCCAGAGGATCAGATGTGTGTTTGCACTGGAGGGCATTACTCAAATTTTGTAAGCAATGTTTTGTTTTGTTTTTAAGCAAACTTGAGCTAGGAAGCAGTGTTCTAATGGATGTCTTTGTCTTTTGGAAAACAATTAACATAATCTGATGAGGTGATGAAGTTTGATGATGTCAAACCTGAGATGGAACTCCTTTATACTGGCCAATAAATCAGTGTCTTAATTACTTAATTCGCAGACACATAACAGAGTCCTGCAAGGGTTGGCAGAGCAACTGAATAACTCCCAGGTTCAGGCTTTTTAGTACCATTATCTTATAATTGCTGATTGGCACAGGGTTCTGCTCACTGCTCCCGAGGGGGGTCAGCAGTATGTGTGTCTGAGTGACGAGGATTCCTAGGCAGTGATTTATGCAGTGGTTTGGATAGAGAGAAAAAGGCAGTAAGAGTTTATTAGCAGAGTATCATTGTTGGGGGGGAGGAGGGGGGCTGGAACGTATGAATTCCCTTGCTGACAAATGAAAAGAATAAACCTGGAATAAGAAGAGTGGCAATTCAGAGACAGTAATTTGCTCTAGAAAAAAGGTGGAAATATTTGCTCATGTTTGGCACGTTTCTCATTTTGCTCTCTTTTTTTTTTCTAGTGACTGTGTCAGGAGGAAGGTATCACTAACTAGATGAGAAAAATTAGCAGCGTATTTAAATGTTTCATTGTAATGTCCCTTCCTAAGTGAACCTCCAGTTAATGTTTAAAGGGCTAAAAATGCTAAGTACGCATCAATAAAACAACATAGTTTTAACTTCTAATTAAGTTTTAACTTTGAATGCACACGGATGTCAAAGCCACAACTAATTAGTTGGGGTTTTTTTTGTTATTTAGCAATTAGCTGACTTATTTGTAATGAGCAACGAAGAGACTGAAAAAAAAAGCCTACCTACTGTCAGTACAAATCTGCTTTCTACCCCTCTGTCATACCTTTTAAAAAAATAATGGATGTATTTATTTCAGTTTAATCTTACTCCCCCAGTTCATTAGTATACTCCTAGAGGTTACAGAGGGTAATGTTCTGAATGCTCAGTACTCCTCGGCAGGCAAGTTAAATCGGGTTAGTACAAAGCCTCTCATCTTCTCTGGGTAACCTGTATTAAGAAATTCAGGTTTATGTGAGAACAGAACTGTCTATTGCCAAGGGCTTTTCTAATTGTGAAACAGACTGTTTCCCTGTTTGTGTTACCCTTTCTCCCCCTGAACTTATTTATTTTAATAATATTTTGGAAGCTACAAAAGTACTGGCAGGATTCATATGAATACGTTGTTATTAAAAAAGACAGACTTTTAATTGCAGGCAGTTAACACAATCTGTTGGCAGTGTCTTGAACAGAATGATAGCATTTAATCATTTTTAGCATGATAGTGATGCTGTTTGCAATGTTATTGCTAGGGAGTTGTCGTGTATTTTTTATGATAAGTTCTTAATTTAAGGGTTTATAACTTAACCATAAAAATATGCTCCAGGCTGAAACATGACATACAAACCCTGAATATGGAACTGAATGTTGTTTCTAGTTTTAAAACAAGCAAACAAGAAAACCAGCTCCATGTGAGCATTTAATAGGTATGAACTGAAACTCCTACCAAAAAATGATCTTTTCTGTGGAGGACCTTTTGTTCTTTTCCTTGCCCTGCCCCAAAATGCACAGCCCAGAATAATGGGGGGAAAAAACGCTTAACTTAATGTTAAGCTTTCTGAGCACTCTGCCTCTAATTCGGAGTGTACTGGGACTTTGTGAAGAGAACATTCCAGAGGTTGAAGAGTGGGGAATTGTTGCAAAGGAAGACTCTTCTACTCTGAGCATTCCTTTGCAAATCATGGAGACTCTGTAGCACTAAAAAATTCAGTGTAGACCCCTGAAAGGTGGAACTATTTTACAGGACTGTTTGGGGGGGGGTGGGCAAACCAGTATTTCTTGCTTATAACTATAGTATATTCTCAGGAAAATAAAAATCCCACAAATCAGATTAATCTCATACAACAGAGGAAAAAAAAAAGTCGGACTTGTCAAGAAAGATATCATGACCTTCCAGCCAAGAGCCAGGTATTCATTCATCTGAGACCCTGGCACACTAATTTCACAGGGCAAAGTGTCTTCTTAGTGAAATGACATGTCCATTCCATTTCAGTCATGGAAGCATAGCAAGGTATAAGTAATAAATCTGAACTTTTTCAGCCATAAGTGAATTCACCCAGAAATGTTTCTTTTCCTTCCCTTGTTGGCACTCTCTACTATTCCTGCTTGTAGGCTGTTGGCTCCCTGTGGCAGGGACCATCAGCTACTGTGTATTTCAGTAGTCCAGAGTGAGACATTATGGCACTTAGAAGATGGACCAAAAATGAAGGAAAACAAAAGGTATTTTTAAGATCACAGGAGCAATGGAGAGGACTGAGATCCAACTCTAAAAACATGGTCTTCAGTTGATAGAAATCAGTTTAATTGCTTCCCTGACATTAGCAGTGCTTGCTTCCATTGGTTAAGGCCTTGTTCTAAGGAAATGGCTTTCACATTTGAGCCAGCAGCATGTCCTGGCCTGATATCAACTTTGTTACTGCCTTAAAAGAATCACAAATACAGAATATAAACTTTACTGCATCACATTTGTATTCACAACTCTGGACTCTTCTCACCATGCCACAAGGATAGGGAGCTTGTTTTTCTGGGGCAGAAGGGGAGAAAAATAATGACAATTGTTTGCTCCTCCCCCGTGAACCATCCAATGCTCTGCTGCTCTGAACGTGCTCCGTTCCCACAGCCATCACTGAGGACCGTGGGGTTGCCCCGTGGCTCTTACCTGCAGGAGTGGTGGCCAGAGCTCCTCTCACCCTCTGGGCTCATTGCTGCTCTGCGGGGTATCGCAGAGAGGTCAGCAGCAGTGATTTGAGGCCGGCTTTCCAGCTCCGTGGATGCAGTAACAGGGTGGCCTTGCTCCTGCCTGGGATTGCCCAGGTTCAGACATGTTACCAAGGCTTCTAGAAGGTGTGGAGCCTGCTGCATATGCCTTGCTTGGGTGCAATGGACTAAATCCAGTCTTCTGGGGATGTTTTTCACCTGTATGCTCTTGAAAGCCTGGACAAGTTTATAAATTCCTTGAATTTTGCTGGCAGAAAGCTTCTGGGTCAAAGCCAGCACTCCTAGAGAAACCCAGAGTAGGAGCACGTTCAGCAGGTCCCTTCCAGAAACGTGCAGTTGGACAGACTTTCCCCTTTAGTTTAGAGCTGTTCCTCCTCTTCCCTGTCCTCCCAGTGGCTTTCCCACTCCATCTTTTGTCTAGGTTGTTAAGTGCAGTAGAAAGCAGCATATTTCCCTGCTGAGCTGAATACTCTTTGTTAGTCCAGGGTCCAACATTTTATTTCTTGCTTCCCTGCTTTTACTGGGGTAATGAACAAAGAGCTGGTGGGCTGTTGCGAAGTGACAAAGGATTCAAGACACCAGGTACCTCAAATTTAAGCACAGAATCATAGACATCTGGGAAGACTTTTTAAAAAACAAAAGGGGGAGGAAATGTAAGGAAGGACATAAGAACTGATCAGACTGAAGGTTCATACTCGCTTTCCCACATTACACCTTGCCATTTTGGGGGAGCAGCTGGGGAAGGTTTATTCCATCCAGCATGCAAAGTGACAGTCCCGTAGCAAAGCAATTCGATGCTGGAGAGTTTGCAGGCAGAATTCAATAGCACAAAGGTTTTCAGAAAGTATTTTTCTTCCCCCTGTTGTTTTTTTTTTGATTTTTTTTTTCTTTTCTACAGCAGCGATTCCTAGCCATTCATCATAAAGCACTAAAAATCAAAGAGCAATATTCACGAGCCTCCTAGTACAGTATGTTAAACCCTGATAACTGTCAGGAAGAGGCTGTCTGAAAGGGAAGAGCCAGGTAGCAGTACAGGAAACAAAAAACATGTTGGGAGAAAAAGTACTGAAGAATAAAAGGAGAGAAAATGTGCTAGCAAAGGGGTACTCCTGCCATAGGTTTGTCATGCTGCCATTTTGTTAACAAGAGAAATATATTACATCAGTGTAAAACGTTGTGAGTTCTGGAATTGTGTCTGTTTTCACAGAACCCTGGAGTGACCATGTGTGCCAGTGGTAGATACTGTACTTACAAATTGCTCTACTGGATCCAGAAATCTGTTAGTTTGAATTTATTCAACTAATGTTTTATGCGAACATCTTTCAGCCTAGGGCTTGCCTGCGAACAGTTTGCTGTGAAGATTTGATATTCCAAATGTGAACTGTTTTCAGTAGATGCAGAGTAAGTTCAGAATACGTCTCTGTTCTCTGTCTGGAATATTGTAAGTCTTGGTATTGAATTTTGAGATGCACTCTTTCGGTTGTAAAATCAAAACTCCTGCTAAATGGACTTTCTGGTTTATTCTTTTAACTCTACCCTTTGGTGAGAAGCTGTCGTAGCACAGATCTAGGATATGTCTCAATAATAAGCAGGAAGCATGTGATGTAATTATTCATTTGCTTTTAATCTTTCCAATCTCTGTGTATATTCAGAAGTTGTCTTCTGCAGAACACTGCTGCCTCCAGCCCTGGCAGTGTTGAGGATGGGTGTCTGGTAGCACGTTGAGAGAACAGAGCTTCCCTATAGACCTCCCAGAAGAGAAGACCTCTGATCTGCTCGATGGAATCCCATGATGTTTCTGGGTAGAGGCCAGTCTTCCTATGCTTTTTGTTTTCTCTGTTCAGTCCTAGTGGGAGGTATTTCCATCCATTTAATTATTTTTTTAAAGTTTCTGTGAACAAATGAAATGTATACATACAGGAAAAACACCCTGAAAAGTGCAAAACAAAATATGACCATGCCCCAGTGCTGTAATAGGGAGCTGAGATTCCTGGGGTAAACACTGCCCCTATTGTTATAGATACTAAATTCTACTTTTTTTTCCTCAATGTCCCATAGTCACCAAAAATAGAGAGCAATGAAACATTTGGTCTCTAGAAATGCTTTCTGCTTTATGCCTCTCTCTGTAATTAAAGTTATGTTAGGATATCCTCAACCTATCAGTATAAATCATGGGAGCTGCTGTAAGGATGAAGAGTTGTAGCCCTTGCAGAAATCTTGCTTGCCCCTTCATAGATTATATTCAGAGAATTTGCAAGAATAAGCCAGTTCTGATACCTTGTTGTCAGTCTAGATTCTGTCTACCTTCCTGAAAATCTAAGAATGCTGTTGTTTAGCAGGAGTGTTTTTGCTTGATGCCTGTTTAGATGCTTTAGATATCTCTAGTTACCATGTGTGCCAGTGTCTAGCTAGTTAAGAGAACATGTGAAAACTTTCCTTCAACCTAGGATCATTTTATTCTTAAACCAGCTTTGCTGGGAGATAATATTGCTTTTAAAACAAGCTCATCATCCACTAATCCATTTTCAAACCCTGCTAGGCAATCTGGGTTAAGTAGAGTATAACAGAGTTATCCTGCTGGATTGATTGTGTAGAGTTAGATCTTTTACATGTGGGGAGCCCAAGACCCCAGGGTCTAATAGTAATACTGCCTTCTCCATGAATAATTTATTGCATCTGTAAAGACCGTTCTATTATAAAATGTAGATTGGAGGGAGGGGTGTGTAGAGTTGTGTGTGTTTATGTATGTATAAAATTATTTTTTTAAAGTTTCTGCAAGATTTTCACAGCCAAACTTGGACCATGACACACAGATGTTGGGAATCAAATGGAGAAAGTTTGTTTAACTCTGGAGTAAACTGAGCTTAGCTTTTCCATCAGCTCCAGCAGCTTCATGCAATGATCATTTATTTAGAAGCAATCAAGTTCCTCTTCTTTTTCAAAGTTACCCAGTACTCAGATTTTGCTGTATTTGAATTCCAGTTATGGTCTAGTGTCATATCTCACGCTCAAGTGTTGCCTGACTGTTGTCCCCAAGACCTCCTGCATATACAGTTACTCGTAGTTGTATGTACCTATTAGAGCTCTTGAAGAGTAGCTAGTGTTCTTAGAATCATAGGCTGCTTTAGGTTGGAAGGGAACTCTAAAGGTCATTTAGTCCAACCCCTGACTTTCATAGTAAGAAAAATTTGTTCATGTAGGTACTGAAGGTGTTGGAAGAGCTGAATTTTCTCAACTCCCACTAATGACATTGCAAGTGAGAACGACTCATGATGTTTGCTTTGCATTTCCTCCCTATCTAAAACAGATGTAACTGGATGAACCAAAGAAAGAGAAGAACATTTCAATTCCTGTAATCAGTGTTGTAAACAAGGCAGAAAATCTATTTTTATTCTTTATGCTGTTTTGCTTGTCTTTTCCTGGTTTTAGGGGAGTGAAAATTGGAAAATGAATGCAGGGATCCTGTTCTTTGTCTCCTACCATGCTTCTGGTCTGAAGCCTTTTCCTTCCCTCCAAGGCACCTCTATTAGGTGTTTCCACAGCTGTCATTCTCACAGATTCATCCTGGTAGTGTGAACAGCTGGATGGAAAATACACTTCCCTTTCAGCCTTCAGATGTCCCAAAACCTTAAAAAAATGAAGAGCCTGAAAGAAGCTATTTTGCCAGATCAAGACAAATGCCTCTTCCATGTCTCATGTTAGTTTTTTAACCTTCAGTCTGTTGGTTACTTTGGGATGGATCTCTCTGCTAGTCTTTCTCACAGGTTTTATGTAGTTAAATCTCTATAAAAACAGAAGCCTCAACTTTATTCTTGTGCTTTCTGAGCAACTTGGCAAGAGGATCCTTTTGGGTGGCCTTTCTGTCTGGATTTATCCAGAAGCTCCCTTTTTGCCTCTGATCCTGATTATTTCTGCAAGACCCTGCTGTGCCCAGCATATAAGTTTTAAGCAGGTGAAGATGTGCTCCTCAGTGTCAGGTACCTGACCTCTTCGATTTCCTAACTCCTTGTGATATATCCTAACTGTGTCAAAGAAACATGGACTTTTTGCTTCAAATTTGGGTTTCCACTTCTTCCTTCTGAATAAGACAACTGCTTAGTCTGAGAAGTAAGATTTGTCCCTCCAAAATGCTTTTCTTTATATGCCTTTTTAAAATATCATTCATAACTACTCTCTTAGAATAACACGAGCAGCATTAGTCAGCAGATGAAACAGCTCTACCTTTATCAGAGGGAAACTGCAATGACTCCTGAAGAGAAAGAGAATTCCAAGATACCAAAGTTATCATATTCTTAAACCACAACAGATTTCTCCTTTAATGTCAGATTCCCTTGTTTTAAGAATTTATTTTAAAATTTAATTGCAGATTTTATACTTTGTGGTATGTACAAGCGTTTCATCCGTGACTAATGTTACAGCCACTTTAGCTGTAGCTTACCTCCATTTACACTTAGATTTCTGTCTCCTCCTGGTAGTGTTTCTTATTCATCTTATTCTTTCTCATTTTTAATCTCAGAAGATGCAAGTGGGTTTTACTTAAGCTTTGCAATATACATGAAATGATAAACACACAGCATTATTTCGAGGGCTGTGTAGATGAAAAAGTGTGGTTTGAGGTTCTGGGGTTTTTTGCCTTTGATCGAGTAGAGGGATTATTTTTCTCTGTAATTCAGTAGTAATTTAAAGGTATTTTCTTAAACTTCCTCCTCCCAAAAAAAACAAAAACAAACCCAAAACAACAACAAAACCACACAAAACCCCAAAACAAACAAAAACCCCAAAGCCACAGCAAAACTAACATGCTTGAGCAAGGATGGAAAACCAGAGCACTCCTAATGTGAGTTGTTTTACAAACATAACATTGGCTGAGACATCCAGGAAACAAGTTTAATTAAGTCGTTTACCCTGGAGAATCCTAGCACAGTATATCTCTGACTCAGTTAACTGGTAAATTGTTAGCATCAGGATTAAAAACCTACACAGTGCAAATACTGACATATTAAAATGCTACAATTAAAAGGTATTATGATCGTGACTAGGTCCAGAGAAGACACTTCTTCATCCAGGGCAGGATGTCAGGAGGAGGCAGGAGCTGTCTCATGAATGCACGATGTAGCTGAGTGTAGCTCCAAGGAAGTTCAGCTCCCATTGCAGGTGCAAGATACAGTTATGAACTGACTTTGTGTCTTGCCTCTGGAGAAGGCAGGTCACCCCAGATCCATCTACATTTGTCCAACAGTGAAGATATAGACACCAAGTCCTAAGCTCAACAGGAGCTAGGAGCCAATCTCCTTCAAATATTTGACTCGACTTGGTGAAAAATTAATTTATTGCCAATTGAAATAAATATTTAATATTTTACGTGGGTAGTGGGAAACAGAAGGACTAACAACCTTTCCTCCCCTCTTTCCCAGGCTCGACTTCACTGCAGATTCCTCTATACCCACCCTGAATGGTGTAGTGAGTATGGGGATTGTGATCAGTCCACCACCGTTCTTTGCTTTTCCTTCCTCTTTGGACCTGTCATCTGCTCCAGGGTGGGCTCTCTGGGGGATGCAGTCCTTGTCAGGAGTGTCTGTCTGCTCCAGCATGGGGTCCTCCATGGGCTGCAGAGGTTATCTGCTCTGCCACAGAGCACCTCTTCCTCTGATCTTGGTCTTCCCTTCTCTTTCTGTTCCCTCCTTAACTCCAGCCCCTGTTTTCTGCCCTTTCTTTAAATGTGTTTTCCAGGAGGTGCCCCTTGCCTGACTCTGCCGTGCCCTGCAGTGGGTTGGTTGGAGCTGGCTGCAACAGTCTGTGCCTGGGGATGTAGGGTGGCCCTGGCCTCTTCTGACAGAGGCCGTGCCATCCCTGCAGCTGCTGCCAGCACTGTACCACCAGTATGTAGGCCCAGGCTGGTGATAGGGTGGGGTTTTTTTTTTTTGTTTGGTTTGTTTTTCCAGTTCATTTGTGACTAGCAAGCTTTGGTTTCCTCGAAAGAGCCCCTAGCAAGCCAAATACAAAGTCCTAATACCTCTTTCTTTTCCAAAGGAGGATTGAGTTTCCTGCTGCAAGAACTGTTTCAGCAGAGACAGGTAGCTCATGATAAATTTAACTGTAATCTGCTAAACATATGCTAATGCTTTCCTGTCGATGTATGAGCATTCATGCTTCTTACCCATTGGTGCTAATTATCTAACATGCATTACCATAAAGCTGGAATTGCGTGAGGCATGTTAGTGCTTCCTCAACTTTATTTCAGACAACTTTCCAGCTTATTCATCAGTAGGTAGTTCTATAGCTCCCGGACATAGCTCACACAGAGTAGTGTGGCTCCTTCAGTTTTCTCTGCAAAAATGACAAGATGCAGGCCAGCTGGTCCCCCACCGCTTGCTCTGGTGAAATGATATTCCCATCACAACTCCTGCTGTAATCATTTCGACTAATCTTGCTCTCTCTCCTTCCCACGTAGATTCTCCAGATCATTACACAGGTTAGCTCTCCCCCGCCCGCCCACCAGTCACAGGATTCAAACAACGAGCCTCAAATTATGCTGAGAATAAACGGAGATAAACAGCAAACCCAAGGAGACAAATAAGACGAACACCTTGAAAAGGAACCAGTAAGCGAAATGGGATGTGACAGGCTCAGGAAGATGAGAGGGAATGATTTCCTGGAATGCAGCAGCAATTTCGTGCCAGCAGCGATGCGCTGGCTGTACTTGACCTTCAGCAACCTTTATCCCCATCTTCTGCTGCTGCTCCTACAGCTTCCCAGCCTGTTTCTCCTCCTTTGCTGCTGTCTTGCAGTTTCCCTGGCCAGATACTTTATCTAAGTGGTGCAGACACTGGATTTGCTGAAGTGAGGCTCTTCCCATGAAGGTGCTGCAATCTTGTGCGTTTCCTCTCACCCTCCTGGAGTGGCGTGCAGCCTGGGGGCTCTTTGGTGGCATGCAGAGGGAAGTCCTCCGTGTATCTTCTTGACAGCTTTGACCTGACATTGCCACACATGGAAATTAAGGTCCAGCATTAGCAGAATGATCCCTCAGGAAAAACACTCAGAAGTTTTTGTTGAGAGCTTCCAGAGGGCTGTTATTTGTTTGGCTTGGTGGGGAGTTTTGTAGCAAAATGGGTTTCTCCCTGGAAGTTGTCACTTCCTCGAGATTAAAGCAGTTAATAGGAATAAATAGATGCCAATAACTTCTTAGAAGATGCTTCACGGGGTTTAAGCATTCTGATTTGACATGTCTGAAATCATTGTCCAGTTTGAAATACTTGGTGTGTAGAATTATGAAACATGTCTTTTAAAAACAGATATCAAAATGAAATATTTTAAAGTTATTCAAGTGGAGTTTTTCTACTCACGTGATGTATTTTGGTGTGCGTGACTTCTGCTCTTTCTATTATTTTTTTTCCCCCCAATTTTGCCTATTTGTCTTGGGTCAGAGCTGGACAACGTGGGGAAATCTTGAAAATATTGACAGGACATAACTTTGGATAACCACCTCCACCCTGGCCTTGTCCTTCATTTGAAGGGAAATAATCAAAAGTGAAGGGTTTACCATCTTATAATAAGCTATTGTCAAACAAAACTGGCTAGCAGAGACCACCAGCAGCTTTGGAATCAAGCGAGCATCCCCAGACCAATGATGCTGAAAATATTTGAAGGAAGACGGCTGCTTTTGTGTGCAAGCTGTGTATCAGGGTGCCAGTTCCTTTTGGTAATGCATAAAGGCCAACAGCAATAGCATCAAACATCTGTGCGAGTACTTTGTTACATATTTGATTCAGTGTAGTGCAGCTCCTAATTCTGTTCCTGACATATCACTGTAACTGGGTTGTTTGGTCTCAGTATGCTCTTGTGTACCCTCATGCAGTGTAATATCAAAACACTTTCTGTTACTAAGAGCAGTGTGTGTGTACAAATCTTTGTGTATGAAGCACTCCCTCTGTCTCTTATCAGCCTGTCGGGAAAAGAGTTTGATTATTTTATAGAATTTTGCTTTGTTTGAAGAAATTATTGAGGGATGTTCAGCTGGAAAGGTTTGTACTGAAGTTTATTTTTCTCTCCTCAGGGAAGAAGGTCTGTAGTCCACATCCAGCTCCTCAAAAAGTCCTCTCCTCCTCTCAGGACCGCCTTGCCTGTTTGCTGGCAGATTCACTGTTTGGAGGAACGAGGCTGTCGAGGGAGGTCGTGGTCAAAGACGAGGAAGGAAGCCTCACAGGTAGGTGGGACCAGTCCTGCAGCTGGCTTTGAATTTCAGAGCAGTGACCTTGAACTTGTCTCTGCTCTGCAGGGAGCCCACACGGTAAGCCTGGGCACTGGGGTGAAGTGTTTCCTATGACCTGCATTGCTGATCAGATGAACTGGTATGTATAGCAAGACTTCTCATTTTTTTCCAGGATATATAACCTCACTCCTAGATCTGAGGTGAAGTGATGTAAAGAGCATGCAGCTCACTATTTCAGCAGATGGGATCATTTACTGAAGGTATTTTGTGGCTTTCCCCACCCCATTTTCTCTCACTTAAGGACAAGAAAATTTCTGTATGGCTTGTAATGGATAAATGTCTCACAACTGGTGCAAAATAGTTCATTGATACCAAATTAAATCCCAAATACTCTTTTAAAGTGTCTTAGAGTAATATAGTCCAGAAAACTTATATGCTAGGGAAACATAATATTAGGAGTATACCAATGACTGCCTCTCTTAAGATGAAATCTTTTTAGAAATACTAAAGGTGTGAGACCTTTTTTCTGGTTTTCTAGTAAAGCTTCAGTTTGCTGTCTCTATCCGTATTCGATATTGTTGAGTTCAGCTGAGGCCATGCTTCAGTTTTACGGGTAGCTTCATGGCACCTGCTAAAGGTGCCCAAAAGCCTGCAGCCTTATGATGCAAACTGCTGATCTGATACAAGCTTGTCCTGCTGGTTCCACTTTCTTCAAGCATCATTGATGTGTTAACTTTACCCTGGCAAGTTTTAAGCTAGGACAGATACCATCTTTTCTCTTTTAGCTGGTGTCAGCTCAAGAATGTGTCACCAACTCTGTGGTGTAGGCTTTGGGGAGCTGCACAAAAAGAAATATTTACCTTCCATAATCTGGCTTGAATTTTTCCTGCTAGGGGATGCAGTAAAGCAGTGACAGGAGGGTGATGACCAAGGGTGGAACCACAGCCTAGGTACTCGTAAGAAGCTCTGCAGTTGTGATTTTGTTGCTTGCCTTACAGTATCAGCATTTTCCTTAAAGCTTCAGCTGCACCATTCATAGAGTATTGCAGAATTCAGCTGGTGCTTAAAAATGATAAAATAGTGTGTTTACCCCATGGAGGCGTGGACTAAGATTGAGAAGAAATATTTCTCATTCTCAGAAGGAGGATAAAAATCCAAAGATCACTCGCATAGTATTTTGTGGTATCATAACTAACTGCCTCCTGAATTTGTAGATGCTTGGCTTATGATTTTTGAACTCCTGAGGTTAGAGGTAGTGGGATAGCTGGTGAACAGTAATTGACACTAAAAATCCAAGAAAAACCTGCCAGTCACACTTTCACTGATGCCAGCTAAATTGTCTAAAACATTTTCATAGGGAGTCAGCAACTAATTATTTTACATTCACGTATGTTGCTGTAGAATTCAATGAGACCTCAACTTCTAAAATTAAATATTAAAAAATAACTATTGCAGAGAGCTCATCAACAGCAGAGGAGTTATTTGCAGTATTCTTTCCGTAGAATATATGTATATTATCTTCACCTACTGTGGCATATCTTCTGCCATGCTTGTTATGTGGCTCTAGACTCCCATTAACTGAATCCCTGGTGGAAAGCCGTTTCCCTACATTATATTGTAATGCTCTTGTTAATGATAAATTGATGAAGAGCTGCTTTTTTAGATTAGGTGAGTGGTCCTTTGATAATGGGGTTGGAATCAGGCCAGAGGTTTTATACTACTTTGCCTGGAGGGTGAGAACCAACTAAAATATTCCTTTCTTATGTTCTGCTAGAAAATGAGGCAGTCAAAGAATTTCAGCTTTTAATTTTAAGAGAGCAGTTCAACGCTAGTTTACATGGTGAGTATTTTTAGTCTTTGTCTTTATCTTGCCCCATATTTCTAATAAATTATTAAAGAAAGGTACTTCTCATGTAATTAGAGAGCCAAGCACCTTTTAAACAAGATCAACCTCTGTACGTTTGAATTGACTGGTTTCATTTTCTTTGGCAAAAGATCATAAGGAAAATACTTTTGCATGTTTCAAAGTTAAGATCAATTGTTATCCTTTTCCAGTTTCAAATGCACTAGATTAGTACTTTTTCTGTAGCAGAAAACTGTTAGAATATTTATGGGTTTTATTTTTACATAAAACCAGACGTTTCCTATTACATCTTTCTTTGCACATTCCTTGCCCAATGCATTCTTACATCCATGGATATTTTCTGCTATTAGTATTAATATAATTGAAATTAAGTGACACCTATTTTTAAAGTTTCCAGTCTTGGCTCTGATGGTTTTTCTCAGCTCTGTACCTTGCCCTTTGGGAAACATGCTCATATCTTCTGATCATGATTTGACAAGGTCATGCCTTGGTAGGATTGGGCTGCCTATTGTTATCTTGATATTGCTTTAAAATTTAGTGGTATATGGAAGAAAAGAGGGGATGGTGGAATTTTGATGCACCAAACAGATGTAAGAATCTCCTTGCTTATTGCTTCCTGGAGGTGGCTCCTTGTTGCTCAATAAAGGACAATGTCTGAGGGTGATACTGGACATGTAAGTGTGAATAGAGAAGAGAATCCTAAAATGTAATTACATTAATTTTGTGATCTCAACCTAAAACTGCCTTAGAGTCTGGATTTTGATTCTTTCATGTTCAAATATAGGTGTTTGGTTTAGTCCTCTATGAAAAATAAGGATACAAACCAAACAAAAACATGCTAAAAAATAAATTAATGTAGCTGATTGTAGAATTAAGAGTTTGGCACTTCTATACTATGAGTTCTGATCACAAGAAAATGTGAATATTTTTCCTGTTGAAGGATTTCTTCAACCTTTAGGACGAGTGGGCCTAATCTCACCGTAGGAGAGCAGATTTAATCTCACCATAGGAGAGCTTCACAAATCACTTATTTGTCTTCTGCTTTCCAACAAACATTTTTTGGTGGTGATCAGAAGAAAAATTGTGCTTTACATTGTGTCAAATCTTCCATATAGATTTTCATTTTCATATCGGAGAGAACTGCCCGGGATCCTAGCACCACCTGGTATATGGGAGTCGTGCTCAAGTGTTCCCATGCAAAGACAAAGAGTGTATCAGGCTCTAGCCCTAACTGGGAGGCAGTAAGTGACAATTGAATTATGTGATGGCAGGTCTGTGGAGGGTAGGAATAAAAGGGGAAAGTTCTGGAGCTATTGGACTTTTTTTCCAAGGATTCAGAAAATTCTCTGTGTGCACAGCGTAGGGGGCTGCCTCTTAAGACCTTTGTATCCCATGGCAAATAGGAAACATGTGGGTAAAAGAGGGATCTACGTCTTTTTATTGTGCCACCCTTGTTCAGTTTGCCTCTTCTAGGCAGGCTTTGGAATCTGCTTTCACCAAATAGTTTTGTGAAGGATGTGATCTCTGCGTTGCATCTGGGGAGGTAAAAGGCAAAAGATGTGAATTCAGTTTAAAAATACCCAGCTCATATTTGGAATTCATTAGTGTGTAGCATCAGAGTATATAAAGGATTTCTTCACCTGAGTTTGCCTTATAGGACAAACATTATCCTCAGTGCCCCCGCCCCTGCAGGGGAAAGGGTGCAGAAATCTAAATATTATGTTTAAAACGATCCTGGTTGTAAAGAGCTAGAGCCAAAGTACCTAAAAGACAGCTTTTGTGAGTTGATATTTGTTTCAACCTGTGAAAAGAACAGTGGCTGAGTGCTTGTTAAAGGTATATTTTCCTTTTAAGTTATATGGAGAGAGGTGTCAACTATTTACCATAAATATATTTATACATTTGAATATATAAATGATACCGTTACTTACCTTTAGTAGGTTTCCCACTGACAGGTATGCTCAGAAAACATCTTTCACTAAACCTGAAATGTTGATATAAATATCTGAAGAAAAATACTAATCACAGAATACATTGAACAGACTTACTGATCTTGTATACCTGGAAAAAGATTTTCAAACAGACTTTGTCAGCTCAGCCTTGGCATTCCTTGTCAAACAAAAGCATGCCTAAAGACACATTTCAAAAGCAGACAATGCAGCACTTGCTAACCTGCAGAAAATCGAAAAGGATCAGGGAGGCAGAGAACAAACAGAATAGGTAAGCAATAAGAAATGGAACACAGTTCTAAAGAGCTGTTTCAGAGAGCCAAATATGTTTAAAGAAGCCTACATCAATAATTAAACATCAGTAAGTAAAATTCCAGTACACTTTTTTTCCCAGTATTGTTTTAAGGTTTGTAATATAGAAATGAAATTATTGATTCAGTATCAGCAAGAAAACAGACCTAGTGTTAGGGGAGGAAGAAGGGGATGGGGAAGAGAATGAGACAAGGGCATTTTTAACGAAGAGGTGCTAGTCTGGAATGCTAACTTTTCGTAAGAGAAAGTCCACACTTCAGTATTCGTCCACTTCAGTCAGCTGCAAATTTGGGTCAGGCAGCTGTTATCTGAATTGACAGCAGCTATCTGATTAAAAGTAAATGCTCTTTAAAAAAAAAAAAGGAAAAGAGAGAGGAAAAAAGGCTGTGCTGTGTCACATTCACGCCACTCATGTTGCTTACGTTGTGTCACACTGTACAGTGATTTGATGCTACATAACACAACATGACATGAGTCACAGTTCACTGCTATCCACATTACACTCAGGTAGTTTGGCATAGCTCTAACTTTTGCTTTACTCTCATTTCCTATTCAGTGCACTCCACTTAAACTGGTTGGCTAATGCAGACAATTGCTACACACTCAAAACTAGAGTTCCCTGCCCAAATACATTTTTCATTGGATATTAAAGTGGAAACTTCAGTGGATATCTTTTGCACACCCATATGCAGCTCCTTTTGCTCAACGTAGTAAGGGCATTAATGACAACTTACACCTGAAAGGGAGGAGTTAAGGGGAATTTCCCATACAGCTGGTGTCTGTGGCAATGACTTTCTGAATTGGAGAAATACACTCTAAATGGAAAATAATTTGACTTTTTTCTGCCACCAGAGATGTTCCTAAAGCAAAATCTCATATTAACCTCCCAGCCTCCCCTTCAATTTCAGTTTGGATCGAATACCTTTCTGTTTCAGAAAGATGTGAAATGTAATTCCAGGTCTGAATTTATAAGCAGTCTGTAGCAGGCTAAATCAAAACTGCACATCTCCGACTGCTTAGGACATGGGCAATTCAACATCTTTTCAGAGGTTTGCAGTTTAGGTCTAGCTGTCTTAATTGGATGTTTCCCCAAAATAATAGTCTGTTTTCTTCGTGATCACCCACCTCAGACAACAAGCATCAGCCCTGGAGCACAGTTAAATTGCACTATTGCTTCCTGTAACGAACTCTTGCCTGCCTGTCACCACATCTCATACATCTTACCTTTGTTCTAAACAGAAGTAGAGGAGCACAGATTAATAGGCAGCTTTGATGAGTTTCTTTCATTTTTTTTATTGACAGCATCCTGAAGTTCTAGATCCACTTAGCACCTCCAAAGAAGTGATAAGTGATTTAGCTTTTTGGGGACAAATTGGTTCTATTAACTCCGGGTGCCAAATTTACCAAAAATAACTCATTAGCTGTGCATTGTGATTCACTGGGGTGCTCTGCTCTTGGCTAGATCCCAAACAACACATTTGTGTACAAATGTTCCTATTATGGGGTGTGAGACTTATTAATAGTATACCATATGCACCAGTGCATTTTTTTTTCTTTCTAACAAAGCAGTTTTCCTACCACAGATGAGAAATGACCAGATTTTGAAGGGTTAAACCTATTCTAATGTGATAAAACCTGAGAGACCACAGCAATCAAGCTATCATCCCATCTCAGCTACTCACTTTCCCCTTTCCTGTGGCTACTACTTGAACCTAATATTCGTTCCTCTACATTTAAGAAGGAAACAAGGGAGCCAGCAGAAAAAAAAAAAAAAAGAGTTATGGACTTGGTTTCTGCTGCTAAGTTCAGTTTTGGTGGAGAACAAAAGAGCTCACTCCGTTCCCTTTTCAAAAAGCTGTAATTCACAAACTGTTCCCGCCCCACAGTTTGCTTCTCACGCTTTGATGGGTTGGATTCTTCCCAAATGAGGAAAAGGGATGCATGATACCGTGATAAATGTGCCTGATTTTCCTGTCTATTTAAGAGGCATTTGTGTAGCTACACATCGATCCAAAAGAAAAGCAGTGGGTAATATGAAGAATGCCAGAAGTTTTCTCTGTCTTCTCATCTCTTGGTGGGAAAGGTGAGGCTGTGATTTTCCTTTTACACTGCTGTTCTGAGTACTGTTGGTACCTTCTGCCTAGAAAGCAGAGACAGAGTGACCCTTAAGAAGCACGCCAGTCGCGAAGGGTCCCTATGCAACAACAGAGCAAACAGGAAGCTGTGTTTGCAAGCCAAGATAAAACTTCTTTTCCATACTCCAAGGAGCAGGCAGGCTGGATTCCTGACAATCTCCACTACAGGCTTCTTGTGTGACCTTTGGCTGATTGTTTGGGGCCTACCTCCAAGCTTTTTTGCTTCTGTGGACTGGAAGGGAACTCTTCCCCTTTCCTCGTCAAGATTTCTAATGCTCTGTGCCAAAAGGTTTTTACTTCTGCTTCTTAACTCAGTAACTGAAGTTTTACGTCCACGCTTCTCCTTCCTGTCCTCTAAGCACTTTGGCTATTAATTGAGTTTTCTAGTGTAGTAAGCTGAAGTTTTTCACCACATAAATGATTTATCCAAATAAAGTGAAGTTACGGAGCAAAAGTTAAATTGGGCTTTAATTTGCCTCAGGTCTCTTTTGAGCCATCTTCTTGGTTGCTCCTTATTGTGGAAATGTTTTCCTCTTTGAATGTGGTTTTCTTTAAAATGTTATTTGCAAGAGAAGGAAAGAGCACACATTTTGTTACTTGGGCATCCTGACAGCTGATGATAGGTCCAGGGGATGTCTGTCTCCTGAGGAAGCCAGTTGCTTCTTGGATGTTGCTTCTCTCTTTATTCAGGTCTGATGAAGGGCAACATAGGAAGAGTCTGGGTGAGCAGCTATGGCAAAATCCCCCTTCCCTCATTTCCTGCAGTACACCCATTTCAGTCCTCTGGCCAAAGGGATGGACAATGTCCCTTCCATTTTGCAGATAATTATGCTTTTAATGCTTGTTGTCACTGGCCTTCCAAAAGAGAAGGTATCCTTTAGCCTGTCCTCTAAATCCTAGCTAAACCTCTAGGTGCAGGTATGAAATGTACTGCAAAATGAGATGCAATATCCAGAGGAAAATAGTTACAGGTACTGGGATCTGTCACATCCTACTTTTGACAGGCTTGTGTGAGCAAAGGCTGTTTGAGTATCGTGAGGCAGCTGCTTTTCATGGCATGGTGTGTCATTACAGAGCTTCACACACAGACTGATGCTTCAATACCCTGTCACCTTTGCTAGAAAAATAAGGTCATGTTACATGCAAGTTAGTACTGTATTCATCACTTAATATTTTATATAATTAAAATATTTAGCTAAGTAACAGTGTGTTGGGGTGGGTGTGTTTGTGTATGTGTGGGTATAAATAAGTATAAATAAACAAGTATTAGTGGTGCAATAGCACTGAATAATTTATCCAGACCAAATGAATTATTTTCAGCCTCTTAGTCTTGAAAATTTCAAACTGAATTCCTCAAGTTCATTTACAGTGTTCTTTTTTAATAGGCATATTGCAGTAATAGTAGCTGTGATGTGCCAGGGTATCATAGCTAGCTTCAGGATATGAGGGCTGGAGAGCCCATCCATTTTCCTCACTTAGAACATGTAGTCAAATGAAAGATCATACCTCTGTCCACAAAAATGTGCTTCTTTTCTAATCAATAAATTTAGCTTGTATAGGTCCTAGTTTCTGATAGAAGGGGTACAAACGTTTAAGACCAAATTAATACAGATCCTGGAGGATCAGTGATTAACATAAACCCCAAAAGTCTTAAAGTGAGACCAGGGAGGATGGGCTGATCAGAGAAAAACTGACATGAGTAGGAATAATAGTATCAATATAAAATGACTTGGAATGTCACAGCACGAGATTTGCCCAGGACACAGCAGTAGCACAAGCACATGGGTAAGAGCTTGCAGGATACATAGTTTGCCTATACAGTGTCACTGTAACCAGAGATTCCAATCAGATTATAGTAACCCTTTGATTTTCATTCACCCCTTTGCTTCAGTGCTTGCCTTGGGCCACGCCAGATCCATCTGGCTACCTGTCTGGCTTTTGCCACCCCTGTCACAAGGACTCCTGCCAACTGCTTGTCTCTCAACATGCTGCGTTTACTACCCCTGAAAGCAAGTGCCTTCTGCTAGTCGGGGAAGGAGAGCACTGAGGAGCAGTGAACTGGCAGATTGACAAATAAGCTGAGACTGACCCAGGGCTGGCACCCTCCAGAACTCGCTTATATTTTTGTGTTGGGCATGATCATCTCTAAGCATGGCCCTGATTCCAGCTGTCATTTTAGGTCAGATGCATAATATCAGTTTACAGAACAAGTGTAGTTAAAGAGCCCTCATCCATCACAGACAGATGGAGGAAAAAAGCTACAAACAAACAAAGTAGATATCAGAAGTGCTTGGGATGTACGATGATGCTCTGGCACTCCCTCGGCACAGGAAGCTGGGCAGTGTCACCAGTTAAGATGGTGACCTGCACTCCAACAGTTATCTGTGAAACTCCTCTGTACTGGAGAAAATTATCTGAATACCCTGTCAGCCCAGTGATAGCGATACTCTCTTCAGTGATACAACCTGTGATGTATTTGCAAGGTAAATAGTAGAACCCAGTGTAACTGTACCAAAAGGCAGAACATCACACTGAGCCAACCTTCCATTGCAGGCTTTGGAGAACCCTTTCTTTATCAGGAGTTAGCACCGATCTTGTAACCAAGATGTCCTTTCTTCAAGCAGTCAGATGCTAAGACAGGGCAAAATGAAAATAATTTATTCCTTCCTGACATCACCTTAAAGTAGTTTGAAATTATTCTTCTTACAGAGGAAGCAGAACTACTTCTTTTCTTCCTCCCTGTATCTTCCATCTAGTTTTTGTTGAACTTCTCCAGAACAGTGAACTCATGCTGGACAGATCTCTGCTTCCCTAGCAAGAGGGAATGAGTGTTACAGCTTCCCTGCTTGGACCAGTCCCTCTTTTTCCCAGCTTTTTTGAGTGGTGCTGGCCACATACTGCTGGAGTACTCCCCAGATGCATCCTGCCCCACTCATCTGGCAAATGTTGTGCTTGTGATCTGAGGTACCCTGAGACAGCCTCTGCTGGACCTTTCACGGGATACAAGGAGGTTAGATAACTCTTCATGTCTCCAATGCAATATGGAGTCTATTAGGAAGCTGGATGGAAGCTTTGCTCTGTGACTGTACAGTTCCTTCCTACAGGCTCGTCTTCTGCAGTCAGCTGTGTGTCTGGGTTGCTCAGGCTGGAGTTGGGTGGTGGTTACTCATCTCACTCCTTATGATGGTACTTCTTGTCATATTTTGTCAATAGTGAATAGTTTAATCCTGAGAAAATACAACAACTTTGAAAGACAGTAATTACATATTTTCTCTAAGGCTCATAAGGATTGGTTCCTGCCCTTGGGTTTCGCACCAGAGGTTTTTGACCACTCTCCTGCTGTCTTTTCTCTTTTCCCCAGAAAGCTATTTCAATGCCTGCAGCTCTGCTGCAGTCAGGTAGTGATTAGAATATATTGTCAAATCTTTTAGCATTTTTTTTTTTTATTGTTGTGTCACACAGCTCACCTGCCAACTTGTTTCTTGTTAATTCAACTATTCTCATCTGCTTCTGTTTCTACACTTACTTGTGGGGAGATGAGGTGACTGGGATTGAATAGGAGATAGCAGCGGTAGTTGAAGCAAGATGAAAATGAATGATATTTTCAAATCCTAAGCAGGGCTGCAGAGGCTAATAATTACATTAAAAAGGCCCTCTGCAGGTAGGTGCAAATAGGCTAGTCTAAACAAGTGCCACTACTTTAATGTGGGCTGTTCAAGACGATGTCATTACCTGACTAGACTGCCACCTTTCACCTCCAGCCATTGTGCTCTGTTAGATCTCACTAACAGGGAGAGTGAGGAACTTGTTTGCAGGGGATTTGTTGTCTCACGCTCAGAGGCAGCTGAGAGACTTGCCAAATGACAGGAAGACGCTTACATTCACAAGGTGTGATTGCCTAAGTGTTTGACTGTGTCTAATTAGTTTGCCTTTGCTGGTTGGTAGCTCCACAGTCAGAAGCAGATTGACTCTGCAGGCTTTAAGCAAAGAGGTCTGATTGGTGTTGTTATCATTTGTTTATTTAACCCTCCCACTAGACATGAAGTATTCCCTACAGTATAGCCTTTTCCTCTCCTTTTAAAAAAGGCATTTTTATGGCACTGATAATATTTTCTCCCACCACCTCCCCACAACTTCTCGTTATAGTGTAATTAGATTTCTTTTAAGCATCTTCAGAACAGGCATTAGTATTATTACCTTATTGAGCTTTGACATGTGAACAATGTCTGGTTACCTTCAGAAGCAGGTGATGGTAGCTTATTTTTATCATAAATAACAGAGATTCTGTCTGCCTCTAAGTGAGAATACCTGTTTGGTCAAGCTTCTTTGGAGATAAAGAATCAAAATGCTAATCTTTTTCCATGGCAAGTGTTTCCTATAATGAGAAAAGACAAAAAAAAAAAAAAAAGCACAAGAAAAAAGCACCTTGAAAATCCTTATAATAGGTAGCCCACAATCAAGAAAGATCTCTGAGTATGAGCGAACACAAAAGCACCTTTCTTTCTCAGTGCTGTTCTGCTTGGCTGTATCTCAGGGGTGCAGTTCTACTGTACTGCTTCTAGGGAATTCCCCATCCTACAATTTTCAGATTTATGGGACATGAGACCCAATTCTCAGCAACAAAACAGTTTCAAAAGCTGATTCCAGGAGAAGAAATGAGTTTTCTCTGTAGGGGAATTCCTTTGACTTCTTTACTTACAGGTAACTTTTTAACTGTGCCCAAAAAACTGGGTTTGGGAGGGTTTGGTGTTCTTGTCAGGTGTTCTTCCCAAAGATACCACATCCCCATTTGGAAAAAGAAAGGAAAGGTCAGTATCCTGAGTGTCCAGGGTTGCCTTGATTGATGGCTAATGTCTGTTTTGTTTTGGTGCTTTGGATGTTACCCCTCTGAGGTGTGCAGAGCTCAAAGACCATGGCATGTATCTCCTTGTTTGAAGTGCACCTTACGTTTCTGGCTATTGTGCTTGTTCCTTTCTGAATGCTGTTCAGGTTCCAAAATGAGGATTTCCTAGCTGCCTAGGAACTTGCTTTGATTCTGAGTACCATTTTTCCTTTTGACTGTTGAATAGACTGGATCCTTTGGCATTTCCTAAAGACAAAGTATCCTCAGGATTGTCTCAAATTATAGAAGCAATCCAAAGTGTATGGCTGAAAGAATAGGTCATTATCCTATCAGTGAATGGATAATCAGATTAAATATACTTATCTGGGTATATCTTTCTCTACTCCTTTATACTTAACATTTCCAAGTAATAAACCCCATCTTAGCATGTCATTGCATGATGCAAATTTTATAAACAGCTGACATTATTATATCAACAGACATTATTCTGAGTCAGTTAAAACACAAAGGAGCACAGATATAAGAATTCTGTCTCGAATCTGTAAACTGCAGTTCAGGGCAGCCCCCTTTGGCTTATGCAGCCCTTTTCCCTTCAGGAGAGTGAGGTGCAAGGAAGCTGCATCTCTTGGGGTGGTGTGTAGGTTTGTGCATCAGCTGAGAGAGGTGTGTTGTCACATCTCTAGCCAGATGCTCTCAATTGGTTGATCTCAGCAGGTCCAAACAGTGTGTTGCATCAAAGGTCAGGTAACTTATTTACCCTAATATGAGGGATAAATGATTTGGGAAAACTCAGAACAGTCTTAAATCTTCATTTTAATCAGGAAGTTAAAGATTTTATTTCCCTGTAAGCTGGATAAGTCCTCTTTCTTGGACTTCTGCCAGACTTCTGCCTGCTCCAGCCATCCAAAAAGTCTTCTAAAGTTTCAGTTCTGCTTTGCAGGAATAGGGCCAGTTTTCATTTCTGGTTCAGGACCCCTCCTGGGCTCACATGATCTGGGGCAGGAGGGTGCAGCAAAGAAGCCAAATGCTGTTGTCAGTTTTGCTGTGACTGTGGAATATCTTTCAGCTAGCTCATTCTGTGAAACAGAAATCAGAAAGTTGCCCCTTGAATTCCCATGTGATAACACACCAGGTTGCTGTGCACCACCAGGCAGACTTGACTAAACTTGTATAATTGTAGTGCCATGTAGCTTATCCTAAGTCTCAAAAGATTTCTCAACAGCGCAGAGGCTAAGATCTCGGCCACTATTATAAGATAGCAGCAGAAGAAAATATAACCTATCAAGTTACCAGATTAAAAATAAAACAAACTGATATTTTCTAGAGCTCCTGCTAATTGTCACTTCTCTGCCATGTTACACAACTCCCATGTGCAAATGAACTTACTGGCAAGTTTCTGTGTACATACCAGTGCCCTGGCTCTACTAAACCCCCTTATCTTAGCTTCACTAATTTGCCATGTCAAATTAGTGTGATGAAACAAATTCTAATTACACTGAAAGATCACTTAGAGCATTAGCCCTGCTGCTGTGGTCTGTTCTTGTGCTGTCTTATTTGCATACTAATCCAATGTACCTAGGTAGATGACAAAATGAAATGTCTCCGAACATGTTTACGAGTTTTCTCTGGGAAGGTGCTGACTTAGTCTTGACAGGTGTTCCCACAGGCAGAAAGCTGGAAGGAGGAAACACGAATCACATTGCTCAACCTAAGGGAGGATGTTATCTTGGAATTCCCAGCCCGATTGATCCAATGGGAAAACAGAAATCATTTTTTGATTTTAAAGGTAAGCCAAATAATGACATCAAGAATCCAAAAATATAATCTAGACCCCTGTTTGTTATTTAAGTTTATAGCACTTAAACACTAAAAACATAGAAAAAAGTACAATATAAAAGGCAAGGCTAAAAAAAAAATATGTCCTGCAAAAGAGCAGTTGAACAGAATTCCTGACAGTAGGATTCAATCATATCAGGTCCTCAAGAATCATTTGGTCCAAGTTTTCTTGGCAAAAGCACAGTCTAAATGAGATTGCCCAGCACCCCATCCTGCTGCCTCTTAAGTGTCCGATGTTGGTGACTTCATCACTTCCCTGGGGAGATTATTCTAACAGCTGATTGTTCTCACTGTGAAAAAATTTCCTCTTGTGTCCAATTAGAATCTCCCCAGGAGTAACTTGTGCCCATTACCCCTTGTCTTCTCTGTGTGGCTCCTTGTAAGAAGGAAGCCTCCGTCTTCTTTGTAGCCACCCTTTAAATACTGGGAAATGGTGATAAGGTCTCCACTAAGCCTTCTTTTCTCAAGCCTGAAGGAACCCCATTCTTTCAGCCTTTCCTCATACTGCAGCCTTCCAGTCCTTTGGCCATCTTTGTGCCCATTCTCTGAGTCCTTTTCAGCTTCTCCACCTCTTTTTTTGTATAGCAGGGCCTAAAACTAAACACAGTATTACAGGTGTGGCCTGACCAGCACTGAGTAGAGTGGGATAATGACTTCTTTATCTCTGATGATGACACCCTTGTTGATGCCACCCAGCATCACATTGTCTTTCTTTGCTGGAGCAGCACACTGTTTGCTCATATTGAGGGCCCGGGGGTCCCCTTCCACAGAGCTGCTCCACCTCCATGTAGATCCCAGCCTATGCAGCACTTCTGGATTATGTTTTCCCAGGTGCAGCACTTGTCCTCGTTGAACTTCATAAAGTTCTTGTT
>VWZY01010399.1:0-11269 GCA_013399075.1 Chloroceryle aenea
AATTAACTGGGAAAGAATGAACACAAATGAAAACAAATATAACTGCCCCAATTAGGTTGTGCTAAAGTCTGCTTTAAAAGAGTTTTGTTAGTGAATTAAGTTATGTAATTAATTAATGCACACAGTCTATTCAGTTCAAAGAGCATTTAGTTAAGAACATGTTTCTAATCTGCATCCACGCAGATGGGTAGGATGAGCAGACAGTGAGGAGAACTAGAGGAATGGCTGGACCAGAGGGTGATGATCAGCAGTACAAAACCTAGCTGAAAGACAGTAACTAGCTGAGTACTCAGGGGTCAGGACTGGGTCCAGTCCTGTTAAACATCTTCATTCATGATCTGGGTGATGGGGCAGAGCTTTCAGATGACACCAAAGCAGCAGCAGTGGCTGATATGCCAGAGAAATCTCATGAAGTTCAACAGGGTATAAAGTCCAGCTCCTGGGGAGCAACAGCCCCAGGCACAAGTACACGCTGAGGGCCACCCATCTGGAACACAGCTTGGCAGAAAAGTGTCCTGGTGGACACCAAGTTGANATGGCAGCAAATAAATGGGAAAGGTAGACTGACAAAATTGATCCCCTTGAGACTGTAAACCACTGTTCTAGACACAAAATAAACTCTATCTTATTTTCTGCTGGCACTGCATATAGCCCTGGGAAGATGACTGATGCTGCAGCTAATGCTTCAGTTGACAAGAAACCCAGGATCATTCTAGGGAATATATAGACATGTGGCCAGTGTCTTCTGAAATCCAGAAGTGGCTCATGAATTTTAAGACATACAGGGCACTTAAAATTTTTTGCAGAATAATAAAAGTTATGGAAAAAAACAACAAACTGCAGCACAGCATGGCATGTAGCAGCATCCCAGTTCAGGCCACTGGGTCTGATGGCCAAGGACACACCTGCATTACACAATGCACACACAGTTGGGCTAGTTAGAATAGCACAAGAGTGCACTGCACTCTGCCTGGGATCATATACCCAGCTTCTCATAAAACCTGTGACAGGTGCAACTATTGAGCTTCTACTCTCAAAGGCAGAGCTTCTGAAAACAAACAAACAAAACCAACAACAAAACAAACAAGAAAACAAAACAAAAACCAGTACCATGAAGACAGCTCCCTCCCTGCTGGGAGGCTCTTAAGACAATTCAGCTACACGTGGGACTCTTGACCATGCTTACACACATCCTGACACTGCCAGGAAAAGAACACATCATTTTTATTTGATTCAGCTTCCNATAGACATGTGGCCAGTGTCACAGCTTCCCGTTTTCTCTCTGGCTGGAGAGAAATCACAGAGGTTTTTATGAAGGATTTTCCAGAAGCTAGCTCAAGGTGTTCTGCAGATAGTAAGATGGATATGGGGAGAGGGGGGGGGAAGAAGTAATGGCCACACTGAGCTTTATGTCCTCAACTGGAACTCTAATCTAGTAAGATGGCTTTTTCTTACACATCTGCAAAGAGAGGTCAACACTGGTACACGTTTGAAATGCAGCATTAACTGCTGGCATCTATTATGCCTTTAATGTTATCCATTACACTGAAGAGTAAAATGCTCTTGCAAAAAGATGAAAGATCATTTTATTTATAAAAATTAATATTTGGATAGGAATTAAACACAACTATTAAGGCAAAAATCACAGATGAATTATAAAAGGATATCTAACTACACATCAGATGTTCTCATATGGCTGTGATATCCCATGAAGACAAACCCCTTAGCTTTAACCAGCCTTTGCTCATCCCTTACTAGAACCTCTTGAGATGATGTATGGACAATTACAAACCACAGCCTGAAACTATCTATAGCAATGAACTACACACTCAAAATCTATTCCTTTTCCTAACTTTCTAAATAACCATTTGCATTTAGATTGTTAATGATTGTCAGACATAATTAACAGAGAAACTCCTTGTAGTTTTAAAGTGTTACTGTGTACACGACAGCAAGATATAAATTGTACTAACAATTACATATTAGTGAAATAGTCTGAAGGTGAAACCAGAACTGCACAGAAATATTTGCATGCTTTCCCACAAGTTTAAACAACAACGAACAGAAATAAAGTACTGACCTGCTCAGGCTCCACATGACAAAACATTGAAATCTTTTCCTTCACTGCCATTTCGATAGGTTTTGCACTTCTGCAGACTATCTGTTGTAACAGAAGAAATAAATATCTACTAAGTAAAGCAACAGAAGATCCTCAGTACTGTTCCTGGAGAAATTACTCTTTGGAAGCACAACACCAATGTGCCTTTCCCCCTGCCTTCCTTTTTGGAGTTGTACAGTATGGAACAGTTCAGAAATATCTGCCACCTGCCCATACTGTTCCATCTTTATTAATCTTCCTCTGGCATTCCCTGTAATTCTGCTTCCTCATCAAGATGAGACCACTGTAATACTTGCTACACCTGAAGTCTAGCAGCTCTGTAAGCATGAATCATATGATGAAACAAAAATAAATCTTATCAGCAAAATTTAGAGCAATAATACTTGGTTATGTTTTTGAGTATTTCAGTACTTTAGCACCTTTTTGTAATTCTTTATTTGTATGTCATTGTACAAAGGAGGCTGAAGATGAAAAAAACTGTTCTATGATTTTCTGTTTTTTTCTTCTCCTGCTGCAATTACTCCATTATTTTGCTGATACATGTAGAACTCAGAAATTGTAGGAAATTCTATTTTTTATCAATAAAGAAAATAAGCATGTGGTTTGTTATTTGCTGGAAGGGATTTCTATGCATTATGCAACTCTGGACAACTAGCTCAAGACACAGAACTGCTCTGTCAATGTGTGTGTTGATTACTCCATCTACTGCCTTATTTTGAATCCTGAAAGTGTAACACAAAGTGGGATGATCCTGCAATAAAAGATCAATTCATTATTTTCCCCATCTTTCTAGCAATTGCAACTACTTAATGGGTTAAGCCCTTTTTTGTTCAGAAATGTGTATCTGTACTTTGATCACCTTAGAATGCAGCTGAGCTACACAGATATTGATGAAGTCTTATTAACCTCCCCTACACCTGCAAGAAATTCTAGAAACAGAACAGCAACGACAAGTATAAGGGAAAATTAGTGCACATTCTAATGGTCAAAGAAGAATTACGACAATTTTTGTCTGATCTGCTCAATTAAGCAGGACTTAGACTTAAAAACTGGGTAGTCTTTGAAGATGAAATTCATAAAACTTCTTAGTATGAGCATGTGACTAAATCCACTTTGAAATCTATCATCCATCTGGCTGAGATGAATTTCAGGTTAATACAGACAAAGAAACCAAACCCATCAGAATCAGCATGAAAACATGAAACTACAGTAGCAGTGGGGGAGATGCATCTCAAAGAACTGTAACACAAAGATGATAAGGAACAATTCAGTGGAACAGAGCAGCACTGCCAAGCGTATAATCAGGTGTCAAAATGCTGTAACAGAGCCCATCAAATCTGCAGATATGGCGTACTCATCAGAACACCCCCGGAGAACAGAAAGGCTCAGCTGAGCCTGGCCCAGCATGCCACCTCAGGGCTGCCAGGGACCAGTGAGGCAGCAGCTATTAACACTGGTCTAGCCACCTTCTGATCCAGCAGCCTGGCAGGACAGCTTGGGAAGGAAGCCCTCCTGCCTGCTGCTCTAACAGCTTCCCCATGTGCTGCCTTGGCCTTGGGCCCTGACCGAGAGAGCAACCATTTGAAGGTTTTCTTGAAGCGGTGTCCAAGAAACTTTTAAGAGCACCAAGAGGCTGTGCTCAAAGATTATGGTTAGTGTTCAACAGCAACAGCTGTCCCAAAACTGCCCCAGGCAAGAGCTCAAGATGCTAGAAAGTGACTACATTTGTCTGGTTTTACTACACACAAACAAACAGACACTTAGTAGGCCTTCACACAAACAAACAGACACTTAGTAGGCCTTCACACAAACAAACAGACACTTAGTAGGCTTTTAAAAACTAATCTGGGGGGCAGGGAAGTCAGGCACTGACAACTACCTTCAAAAATCACATGCAACTTTCCATATGCAATGAGTGCCTCAAGTGGGATTTTGAAACTTAGGCCCTGAAGCTTGGAATACAGAACAGCACTGCCATCAATAAAAGTCTTTCCCTCCACAAGCTGATTACAGTTACTAGTTGTTCAAAACAATGTGAAGCTTCCTAACACAGTCTTCACATATCCTATATATAAAGTCATTGGTTTTGTAGTTATAAACATGCTTTTGTAGTTATAAACATGCTTGTGTAGTTATAAACATGCTTTTTGAGTTAAAAAAAAAAATCAGAAGCACAGCACAAAATTTAGTTGTGTGACTATCCTTTCAAGACTAGTTTTTCACTTCTGAGGATGTAAGAAGTGTGAGTATTCTCTCTACTCTTTCATTTCTGCTAAGGGCTAGAAAGCTTTTTCTAGGTCTTCCCACAAAGCAAACTGAGACTTCAGATTATTTTTAGCAGCATGGAATGAATGATTTTCTGCAAAAATCCCTTTAGAAGAACATAGCTTAAGTCCCAAGAAACTTCAAGGAATTAGTTTAAGTTGACTTAGAGTGAATTGGAGTAATTTGACTTCCTGTGGCTTTTGTGAATCTCTGCAGCATATATTCTGAGTTTCTTCTAAAATTCTTGTCTCTTGTGGGAGACTAAGACCTATTCTTTGAACACAGATTAAGCAAGGACACTTCTAGATGACCTATAAATAAAAATCTCTATTTATTGACTCACCAAATCTGGAGACAAGCCTAGACCCCTCAGAGCTCGAACACTGTTCTGTGTTGGTTTTGTCTTCTGTTCACCAGTGGCATTAGGCTGGAAAGACATTGTTTTGAAAGGTAAAACAGCAATTAAAATCTACTAACCAAACAGCTACAGGTTAAAAGAGAGAAGTCATTGCAGGAAGGAAACATATCCAAATAGAGCCAGAGTCTCACAGAAACAGTACCACTGTTACATAAGAAATTCTGTGAAGAAACCACATGGCCCTAATTCAGGTCACATTTATTTTCTTTTTCCTTTCTAAGTTTCAATATAATTGACTCTGGTAGAAGAAGAATAGTTTTCCAAAAGCTGGATTTTGCTAGTAAATGGAAAATGTCCAACATAGCACAAAGCCTTCACTGGCTGCCCTTGGAAATAATCAGTTGTAGTAAATAATTCTGTTCTCAAATACATGGAAATGATTGTAGCAATTGCTGATCAGTCCTCCAGTCCATACCTGCAGCGTTTAATAATTCTCTATCTCTACAATGTGAAATCACATCATTATTACCAATCCCTGCTTACCAAAATCTCCCCAGTGAATAGTTACATCTTAAAACAATAATAAAACCCATTTGCAGAGCAAAAATTAAGAGTATGAATGGAAAAAATATTAGTCTTGCACAAAACGTTGTAGCTGTCTTGTCTGGAAAGCCACTGGACACAGAGGAGTTGGAGATCCACAGCAGAGTTCACCTGAGGAGGCCCAGGCTTGTTATGCACAAACCCCCTGGCCTCAGGACAAACTCAGCTGCATGGCCTGGCCTTTACCAAGGGATGAAGCAAGAAGATCCCGAGAGCATCCCTTCTGTTTGACAATAAAAACCAATACAGCTGTTTCCTTGTAAGAAAAATACCTATTGGCTCAAATCACCACAAAGGAAGAATCTCTTTTACAGGTGTGGTCTGCCCAGCATGCTGCACATCAGGGCTGTTCAATGCTACCCCACCTGGGGTTCCCAGCACCTAGGAGATGTAAGGTCAGTGGTACAGTTCTCTCCTTATAGGGTTAGAGCTAACAAATAGAATTTTAAATGATATCTTAGGGAGTCTGAGTGCCCTTCTTATTTGGTTGATAATGTATCAGCACCTTCCAGTGCAATGCACAACTATATTTAGCCTTCTAGATAAGTTAGTGTTGGTAAGAGTGGGTTTTGATAACTTAAAACATCAGAACAGATTCTCACACCAATAAAGTAATTATCAAGGCCTTGATTTACCCCACTGTGGCTGGGATTCCTCTCTCTGTCTCTAAAACCTTACAATAGGAAAGGGTTAATGGGAGAAGTAAACAAATATAAAGCACAATACAGTGTAAAATCTATTTGATTAATCACTTACCTGTGGTACTAGACTAACATGGATATTGCAGAAGTTCTCTCTCTTTGCTTTGAACTGAAACTGTCTAAATGCTTCCACAAAAGGCATTCCTTCAATATCTCCAATGGTTCCACCCAGCTGAAAAAGAAAGCTTAAGTTAGAGTCACAGAAAGCAAAAACCAAAGAAAAAAAAATAATCTACATCTTAGATACTCCACAAGCTTTCTGAAAATGTGTATCTTAAAAAGAATGACAATTGAAATTTGCAAGCACACCTTGCAGAGAGCCCTGATCTAATCTGCACATTTTGTTTTCCATGGAAAACACAAAACAGTTTTCTGGTTTTGTTACAGTCACTTCACATCAAATATGTAAGCTTCCCACAGGGAGATGTGGGGTGCTACTGAGTAACACATGCTTTCACACTGCCTTCAAAGTGGTGGACAAGTTATCAAGAATTAAACTGATGTGAAGCTTAACACACAGGAAAAAATGTGATTTTCCTACCTCTGAGATGAAGGAGCAGTTGTGATTAATAAGATACAGAGATTTAGCAATATTATCATAGCTTTCCAGCATCAGTGAATGCCATACAGACAACATGAAGCATAAAAGACTTTAAATATTTATTACCCAAGACTGAGTCTAGGATAAGACTTATTTATAAAGGCAGAAATTAGATGTTGTTCAAAGACACAAAGAGCTGTAGCAGATTAAGCACTGCAAAAAGCCATGTTTATCACACAGCACCCCTGAGGATGTAGCTGTGTTTCAGAATGATCCCTCTGTGCCACCAAGTGGCTTTTCACAAAAACTGTGACAACTACATTTGTATGTGATACACATATTTAATCTAACTTCTTCAGGAGTTTTCCTTCAAGTCCTGAAGACAAGTATTTTATCAGGCTGGAGCCACAGAAGAAAAAAAAACACCACCACCACCAAAATAAAAAAGCCTTTACGTGGAGGAAACAGGAAATTAAACTTGAAGTTAAAGCCCATCACTTATTAATGTTCTTGTGCAACTTCTGCATTTAATGTTTTTAGTTAAACTCTCACTGTGCACATCTTTCAGTTCCATAGCTATACCAGCAAGTGGATTTCATCATTCTTCTGACCAAAAAATGCCAAGCAATTCCATAGCCCAGGTCACAAAGTTTACCAGATTATTGATTACAGTGGTCAATCCTGGCATTAAATCTAGGATACATTCTTCTGTCAAATTCTCAGGTATCATATTTTCCTGTATTTTCTATGTAATAGTAATACTATCAGTCACTGACTGCCTTGCCTCCATTGTCTCACTGCCCTATCAGTAAATCACTAAAAAGTCACCTCCAAAGACCTTAGGGTTAACACCAGAAAGTGGGGAACTGATACAGTGTTGAAACATATTCTTGTATTAAACCATGACCAGGAGAACAAGAAGGGCATTTGAAGTCGTATAGAAAGCTAGAACATACAGCATCTCCTACTGCCCATAGGAGGTTTTAGGTATTACACAGCTTCTCTCAGTTCTGCTAAGGGTATAAATGTAGTCAAATGTCTGTGTCTTGGAATAGATACTTCATATTACAGTAACAGGCTGCTTTAATTCTCCCAATTAATAAACTCCTAACCAGCTCTGCTTCAGCAGTATTCTAGAAAGGATTTAGTCAAGTGAACAGCAGCTGGAGGCACAATACCACAGCTGTCACTCTCAGAACATACCCAACATATAAACCACAGCTTTGCATCGCTGCTCTCCGTAAAACTCCAGTCCCACCTTCTTACAGCAAGTACCAAAGAGAAAGCAATCTAGGTCTTTGTGTTCACTGCAGATATCCAGCCTAAAGGGTTCCATACTTGCCTCAATGACACAGATTTGTGGCTCTCTTCTGTCATCATCCACTGGGACCTTTGCCTGATTCATCACCCACTCCTGAACTGCGTCAGTGATGTGCGGAACAACTGCAAGACAAAACCAAAGGTGGCCAGCCTATCTTACTTAAGGACCACGACCACTTTTTGAATGTAAAAGAGGGAAAATAAGCAGAAAATCAAAAGGAAACTACCAGCTCCTTTTTCTGGTCCTCCTCTCCTTGAACCCAGAAGCCCAGCATAACAGGAATATGCCCACACCTCGTGGGAAGGAGAAAGGAATGAAGTGATTCAGCAGTGAGCAGCTTGTTCTAGCTGATTACTCTTTTCTGAGGATCAAATGGACTAATAACCCATGGAATTAAAAATATCACCTTGAACAGTTTTTCCCAGGTAATCACCATGTCTTTCTTTATTAATGACATGCTGATATATCTTTCCAGTGGTGATGTTGTTATCTTTGTAGAGATTGATGTCCAAAAATCTCTCGTAATTTCCCAAGTCTAAGTCAACTTCTCCACCATCATTCAATACAAAAACTTCACCTGAAAAAAAGCAAGTGAAAACAGGCAGAAAAGCAATAAAATAGCCAGAAATTATTAAAAACACATCAGGAATACCACAAACTTATCTTAAAATTGAAAAAGTTGGTTTTGAAATGACATATCACAATAACATATCAATAAATGTTGCAACTCAATCTTTATTATCATTCTGTGTGACTTAATATCAGTGATAACTTTTGCATCAAATGCCCACCCCTCAGTCACATAGAGATTTGCAAATAAACTTAAGTCATACTGCCAAAATATTTAAGCAAGTTAAAACTATTTAACACTCATTTCAATAGCATGCTACAATCTTTGATCAGAAGAAAATAATCTCCAGGAATCATAAGTCACTAACAAATTAAACATTTAAATTACATGTGGGAGCCAAAACCTGGGATTTATAAGCATGAATTCTTACACAGGTTGGAAGTGCCTCACTATAAATGCTTGTTGTTCAGATCTATCTTAATGATTGAGGCTTAGACCAGGCCTAAAGTTATGATGAACATAAATGCTTCTCCAAATGTGATCCCTGTTTCTTATTTAGCTGTTTCACCCACATACACAAATATTTGGTTCACTTTGTCCACACCAAGGCCCTGAGAAACTCAATGAAAAAAATCCTTCAGCTTCAGACTATTCTCAGACCTCTGAAGAGTCTCTAAATTCTGAATCTAGTCAGCTTGTCAATTAACTGATGTTGCTAGATCATGAGGGGAGACTGCAAAGCTCTTCAGAAAAACCCTTGCCATGACCCAGTGAATCAACAGCTAAGGAAGTGATGGAACTAATGCTCAGGAAAAAACAAGAAGCAATCCCCCTGAAGGTAGAGTGTGGACTACAGAAATATAGATCCCACCAAGATACAACACTGCACATCAGTGAAGTTTCACAGAACACCACAACATATCCAACAGTGAACAATTTATGCCTGACCCTGTGAGGCACCAAGCACCTCCTCTGTACTAAACTAAAACTTAAGCCAATGGAGTGGGAGCAACATTTTCCATAAGCTGGCCTTACAAGAGTAACAATACATGTTATTTTAAAAACTCTTTAGATTATTGGAAATCAAAATCCTCTGACTCTATCATATTTCTGTCAAAATGTGACTAAGAGGTTAACTTGCCATTCCAGCATGTGAATGTCTACTTACTACCCAGCAAGCCAGTGTTTCTTCACCAGCAGTAACAAACTTCTAAGTATACAGAGGGGAAAAAATAATAATAAAAAAATAGGAGCAAATTCCATGCTATAATAATGTCCCCTCTCCCCTGTAGCTGATCCAGGGGAGAAAAACATTCTCAAAATCTCGAGTCACTGCAGGATTCCTACCACCAAAGGTAAAGGCAGCACTGCCTGAGGAGCACCAGATGTGCTTCTCAGAGGGTAGAACTAATGCATTAGTTAACTTTGGCTTTTTGAGAGGTCTGATGTGCTGTGCTCTATCTCCTGGGCTGAAAAAAAAGACCACTTTGCTTTTTAGGTGGAGAAAGAACACAGTTATCTCCAGTTCAGAAAAAAAATGGTTTGGACAAAAAGTAAGCAGACAAAATCCAACAAATAAAGCTAATTGGAAAGGTCTGCTGGCTGAAGGTACTTTGGAACTTGGAGAGCCACTGCTTTTAACAAATGTAGCAGTAACAAGCCAGACAGCTGAAGGAACATTCAACTTTATAAATGCACATCAGACTGTCTTGGACCCTCAGTCAGCTGTCTAAGCTTCACTGATGGCTGAGGAAAATGAGAGTTGAAACTCTCACAAAGACATTTACACCAAGGCACTGACACCCAGGTACCAGCACTCACAAGGAACCACTGAGGACTTAGAGTTTCAAGTAAGTTTTATAGTACTACTCCAATTTTCCTTTTTTCAATCAAGTTGAACTGCAGACAGCATTAACTAAGCAAGGTTTACAGCTGTAAATTGGAATAGTAACAAGAGTCTACTCATAAAAATGTCCCAAAAAAAACAAACCCAACAAGAACAAAACAACATAAAAAGCAAAAAACCAACCAAAACGCCACAATGTTGTGAAGAGAACTAGAGACACACAAAAGGGAAGAGCACTGCCCTTCCTACCATGTTCATATGGTGAAAATGTCCAAGCATCTATGTTTATGTAAGGGTCAATCTTGATGGCAGTGACACGCAGACCACAGGACTTCAGTATGGTGCCAATGCTGCTTGCAATGATCCCTTTTCCAATGCCTGAGATGACACCACCAGTGACCAGGATGTACTTCATTGGAAAAGCAGCACTAGTACACAGGTCTCAGGCTGGGAATCTAAAATGACAAAGATGTGCATCTGATGAATGCAAATTCACCTGGAGGAAGAACAGAGACTCAGTATGCAAAGAGTCCCAGTTGAAATGGCCTTCAGAAACAGCCAAGAAAATGACCATTTCAGAATCTTTGAAGCACAGGAGAAACCCCTGGGAGGTTCACTAGCATCACACACTCAGAACACCCTGGAGAGAGCAGATCTGAGCCCTATGGCATAGGCCAGCCTCTCAGTCTCTGCTTCCCTGCCTAGACCACGAAACAGATGGTGCTTCACAGAAGGGAACACAAACACTACACCTTGAAGGCAAAAACATCTTAATGCACATTACAGTGCTGAAGCCTTGAGCAGATACAACGCTGTATTTCACAGTGCTCTGCAACAGTACCAGGATAAGCAACAGCAGGTGTTCAGGTAAAGAAACTCCTCTCTTGAAAATGTGATTCTGTGTAAGAAGCCTGGATAATTAAACCTGGAGGGGGAGGCAAAAG
>VWZY01010399.1:12558-32376 GCA_013399075.1 Chloroceryle aenea
AGTGCACGTTTCAAGGTTAGAGAATTACTAGTGCTTATTAATGGCACTTAAAGCTTTAGTTGAGCTAAACTATTACAGATACATTTATCTTAAAAATCTATTTATTGTCAATTCAACAAATAAAAGAGCAAAATCACTTTTCTGTTAGCAACATCTCCAGTGTACCTTGCATAGTGGTGCAAAATGAGGAAAACAAGTTTATGAGGTGAGCCAAACTCTTCAAAAATAAACACAAAAAAAACCCCAAACAAAACAAATATCCCTAAAACAAACACTACCCAAAACCAACTGAAGCATATCTTTTCAGCTGTACATGATAATTCAGATCAGGGTAGCTAGTATGGGAAATTCTTTCTTTTTTTTTTGCATTTCAGAGATTGATTTTAAATAGCAGTTACTTGCAATAAGATATTGATATTTATTTGTTGACATAACAATGCAATATTGACACTTTAGAAGTACCTTAGTTCAAAATATTTGCTGTTAACCAAAATGAAAAGCATTTTACTCTTCAGACTTGCTCCAGGACTGACCAAAACCACTCAGCCCAACAATACCAAAGCATTGCTGGATAGCAAAAGTTCCAGCACCTTTTCCATCTAAACCAATTACATATGAGAGAGTTTCCAGGGATACACAAGTAATAAAAACTGGTTGGGGAGAAAGCAATCCAGTAGACTGCTGCTCCCTCTTCTGTCACAAGTTTTGTACAATACAGAGCATGTGATGGGTGGTAAAACCTGATAGCAGATATGAGAGATGCTAGCAAGTACTTGGAGTTCAGTGGCCACTGTTCTGTGGCTTGTAATTGAAGTTAGATATAAAAAACCTGGCTTGCTCAAGGGTCTCTGCATATTCTCAAAAGGTAATACAAATATTCCAAAGTAACTTACTCTACCAGGGGCTAACAACATTGTGTTAAAACAACTGTATGGTTTGGGTTTTTTTTGCATAGTAAGGTTATTTCTTAAATTTGTAACCCATAGAGAAACTGGGATTTTTGTGACATCTTGAGAAGGAAAGTGGCTTTTTGTTTGAAACAGGAGTGATGGGGGTTTTGTGGGTTGTGGGGGTTTTTGTTTGCTTGTTTTGGTGTTTTGTTTTTTTAAAGTCCCCTGTGTCAAAGTTTATTTTCTGGAATAACTAAAATCTTCTTGCCATCCCACATGATTTGCATTCTTACTAGTGCCTCAGATATAACTTTGGTAGTTACTCTGCAGTTTAAATCCACTATTACTACTCCCAACCCTAGAATTAGAATAGATGATTTCAGTTGGGAGGGACCTATTTTAATCATCTAATCCAACTGCCTGACCACTTCAGGACTGACCACAAGTGGAAACATTGTTAAAGACATTGTCCAAATGCCTCTTAAACACTGAAAGGCTTCGGGCCTTCTCTAGGAAGCCTTCTCCAGTGCTTGACAATGCTCTTGGTAAAGAAATGCTTCCTAAAGTCCAGTCTAAACCTCTCCGGATGAAGAGTTGCTCCATTCCCATGTGTCCTATCACACGATCCCAGGAGGAAGAGCTCAACACCTCCCTCTCCACTTCCCCTTCTGAGGAAGCTGTAGGGAGCTGTGAGGTCATGCCTCAGCATCCTTTTCTCCAAACTAGACAAGCCCAAAGTCCCTCGCTTCTCCTCATAGGACATTCAACCCTTTCACCAGCTTTATTGCCCTCCCCTGGACACATCTGAGTACCTCTGCATCCTGCTGAATGGTGGGGCTGAGAACTGCAGACAGCACTGCAGGTGAGGCTGCACCACCAGAAAAGAATAAACATTGAGAGCAAGTTTCTATCTTAAGGCTTTTGAAGGAATCTCCAGAGTTACTTGAAATTTTTCATGCATTTGCTGCCTTACTTCATGAGATTTAATTGGCCCTGTTGGTTTTCTTAAATATATAATTCAGTTTTAATATGGTTGTTAAAGTTACTTTATTGCTTAATAGCTCCAAAATACTTGAGTGAAAAATAGAAAGAGCACATTGCCTTTGGAATGTTTGATTTAGTAAACAAGGTTTATGTACAACAGTTTGATTTACAGTTATGATTAAACAGACAGTTTGACCATCCTTCAAGAGTATGAACTAGACAAGGATCCACAGAATTGTAGGTGTTCTTTGCAGGCCATAAGATGGGTTAAATGATTTTGAAAGAAGCTTTCAAGTAGGCATCCAAATGTCTAGAGAAAGGAAAATAAATCTAGTTAGAGAACTGGCTGTAAAGGGATCTTTTTTTCTCTTCTTATCTCTGAAAGGTTACCTCTTCAATTTTGCCACTGCTGCTACAAAAAAGATCTCTGAATCAGTTGCTGAAACAGCACAGACATTAAAGAAGTCTGTAGAAGAAGGAAAAATTGACAGCATCATTGATAAGGTATTTCATTCCTAGACACTTGGATCTGGAACTATTGTTATAAGGTGGCAAATGTGGTGTGTGAGAACATTTCTTTAAGCTGGCTTTGGGAATTACATTTGTGAGAGCAGGCATCTCCACTCATGACAAAAGTGATGCAACTGAAAAGCTTATTCAGGATAGATAGGCTAAAAAAATGGTCACTCTCCTTTGCTCAGTATTACACCCAGGGTCTGTTCCTACAGAATGTAGATGTGCTGAGGCTGCCAGCTTCAGTTGATTAACTTTTGCCAGCAAGGCCTCTTCCAGTGCTTTAACTCACAAGCTTGGTGGGAAGAAGAATTAAAAAGGAGCAATAATTGCCATGTAGTCTTCTGAGGCTGTTAGCAAGGGTAGTTTGGAAGGGAAAGGGAACTGGCCAACAGCAGCCCAGCATCCCCAGGTGTCAGGCATGGGAGATGCAGACAGACCTTGGGGGAACAAAGTGCTGCTTTTTTTTCTTCTTTTTTAATTACAATGAAATTCAATTTCTTGATATAATTAGCATTCATATTGCCTTACAAATAATCACCAAATTACACTTCTAAATTTCTGTTATGATCAAATTTTGTCTCAAGATTTCATTGATAGGAGTTCTGTTTCCTGCTACAGTATGTTAGAATCTAACATAACTTTGATCCACATCAAAAAGGAAAAATCAAGCAAGAATGTTACTTGGTAATTTAATGCTCGTAAGAAACTGCAGCTAAGGACCTACAGCATATTTTATGCCTAAAATACCTTTTTTTTCTGTGAATGCCTTAGAGTAATATGAATTCTCTCTTGTAACTAATAACTTTACATGTGGGATAAATAAGTTTATAGCTGTATCATTGTAAAGCTTTTTCCTTAGGACCTGGAAGTTCTTTTATTCCATAAATATTAAATATTAATTGCTAGCTTTTGGGTTTTTTTGCCCCTGCTATTAGCTACAGAACAAGAGTTGAATATTTTCTTCTAGATTATGGCATACTGACTTCTGAAGCTATTGTTCATGGATATAAGAATGTGATGCAGTTTATCTGAAATTGTGAACATGAAATAAGAGGAGTGAATATTTTAATTGTGGTTCCCTAATTTTTATTTTAGACAATTATTGGAGATTTTCAGAAGGAACAGAAGAAGTTTGTCCAAGAGCAGCAAACAAAAAAATCAGGTAACCTCTGCTTTTTATGATAGTGAAATTGCATAAGGTAAAACTTGCTGGAAGCTGGATAACTGAGGTATAGCTAAACCTAGCCCACCAAAACTCACACTATGGCAGAACTTCACACATGTGTGGGATGGGAAGATGACATTCTTAAGTGAGGTTAGCTTTACATTATCTACTTGGTGTAGATTTGCTTTTTAAATCAATTCAGCTTTATGAAATTAACACAAAGATCACTGCTGGCAAAGCTGAGCTCTGGGTTTGAATCCAAGTCTGTGTATTTACTGAAAACAGGCATGCTGATTTCTTTGAGCTTTAGCAATCATGTCACATGTAATGAAATGAAAAGCATTGCTTAGGGTTTGCATTATAGCATTTAGTTAGTTTTGCTCTGGAAGTGTTCTGCTTACATCAGAGGCATCATTACTCTTTTGCTTGCCTGTAAATTATTTGCTTTATCGTTAACTCAAAGGATTTAGATCACAGGTATCCACCCATGTACTATTGACATGAGTGAATCTGCTTGAGACTTTAAAATAAGCACTTCTCTTGCAAATAGGTTGTATATCATCACTGGCTTTTACCTCTTTTAACCTGTTACCTGAATGCAATAATTCTGTCAGTCAGAATAATTAGTGGCTCTATTGTTAGCCTTGAAAACAGGCTGGTTTTAAATGGATTGTGATCAAATTTTCATACTTAGTATATCAATCTGGATTCTTCTTGCAAGGCTGCTTACGTGGTTGCATTGTCTGTATTTCTGTCTCTCTGGTAGTAGATTTTAGTATCTGTTAACATATTTCCACAAGTTTCATGGAAACTGGTAGCAGATAGGCAAGAGGAGGTGTGAGAGGTGGCCTCCAAGCAGCGTTAGCATCAGATGGGAATCTGTGTCAGGAGAAGGTCTTGCATAGGCAAATGAGCTTTCTTAGTTTAAGTGCAGAAGAATTACTTGTTAACTGTTAGAGAGGCATCATGTCTCTGTAGGCTGGGTTTGCATTGACAGTGAAGAGATGGATAGATTTCTGTTCACCTGCACTAATATTTTCCTGTACGTAGAGCCTGCAGAACTATGTGGGAAACACCTGAGGAAACATCTAAACTGGCTAACCTTGAGTATGCTTATTCAGGGCATGACATGTTGTATTTCTAAAACATTTCTAACTTACTTCTCTCCATCCTTAAAGAATTGGTGTCTTCTGGGTGTTAGAAAATTAATAGTAAATTATTTTGAAAAGTTAATTTAGATAAAGTTTGCATATTTAGATTGAATCTATTAACTTCTATATGTAGGCAGCTTAATGAGCTCTACAGCAGTATTTCAGTAACTAAACCAAGGGCCACAAAGTTCTGCCTGGTGCACACTGCAAAAAAGCCCCACAGTTTTAGTTCTAGGATAACAGATATCAGCAACTATTTAATTTATTGTGTTTTATCTTTGTTATGCAAAGATCCATTCCTTGAGTTTCTTACTTAGGAATTGAGCTTACTTTAGGAAAAAGGAACAAGGAATTGGCTTGCTGATGTAAGTCTGTTTAGTTTTGTGACATTATATGTTACTTTATGTGAGGTATTTTGCTTGGTTTTTTTTATAAGCAATACACATGCAATGATTTTCCTCTTTTCAACAACAGAAGCAGCAGTGCCTCCCTGGGTAGACAGCAATGAAGAAGAGACAATTCAACAGCAAATACTGGCCTTATCAGCAGTAAGTATTTAATTTCCTGCCAGATTGCATTTGTATTAATATGTCTGGCAATATAAAATGAGGTCTTTTCAATCTACTCCTTTTAAGGTGTCTCTCACTACACTGATCACGTGCAAGAGGAAATAGTTCTTTCATTTCAACTTCAGCCAAAGTAGATCCCCAATATCATTTTTTATTCTTATAAAGGCCTTAGAGCTTTGTGGCACAAGAGAACTATGTGGGAAGTGGGATTGCTTTGCTGGTTGTGTATGTGAAGCAGACCATGTGTTTTCTGCTGCCAGTTACTGACTATCAATACATTCTTCAAAGGATAAACGAAATTTTCTGCGGGATCCCCCGGCAGGTGTGCAGTTCAATTTTGACTTTGACCAAATGTACCCTGTTGCAATGGTGATGTTACAAGAAGATGAGCTTCTCAACAGGATGAGGTTTGATCTCGTTCCCAAACAGTAAGTAATTTCTGCTGGTACTTATGTATTGTTGTACTTTTGTCTCTAAATATTCATAAATTCCTCCTTTTTCTTTTCAGTTCTTTCTTTATGGACTTCCTCTGGGTGTATTTTATATCTGCTAATTTCAGATGCATGGACTATTGCAGTTTAGCAGTAGGAGGAAACAACAGAAGTAGATCTCATAGACATTCAGAACTAATAAGGACTTGTTGACTTAAATATGGAAGAGGCTGTAAATTTTTCCATGCCCAGTGTGCTAAATTAATTGAAAATCTTATTCCCAAACAAGGGTAAATGCAGCAGCAAAAATGTTCTGATCTGTTGGAGTAACTGACATCCCAGAAATAGTAGAGAGTCAGAGGCCCTCTGGAGAAGTAGTAGAAGAATGCATCACAAAACAGGACCAGTGCAAGCAAGGAAAACTGGTTTTGAATAGACAATGGGAAAAGCTCTATGTTGCAGCTGCCTTCCTTTTAGTGGACCTAGCTCAAAGATCCATAAGGTCTTTGTCACAGCAGTTACACCTGTTCCAGTACAGCTTCTTGATCCCAGCTGTTTTCCAGTGCTGTTCTTCCTTGTCCCATCCTAAAGCTTCTTTCACAGGTCAACATTCTTGTTAAGTAAGAGTTCCAACATAAGTAGTCTTGTCTAAGGATGGAAAGAGGAAAGAAAATATCTTTCTTTGGGAGCTTTTCTGTATTAAATCACCTTTTTTTATAAAACATTCAAGCCCCTCATTTTATTTAACCCCTTCCCTGCTGTCCTTTGCTGCTGCATTCCTGTCTGCGATGCTCTGTCTTCAGCCTCTCTTCACACTCTCCTTGCCTATTCTATCACATTGCTTTATAGTTGGTTTTTTCCCTGTTCCAAGTCTCAATAATGACTGTTTGGGTGGGAAAGTAACTCCAGTCTCTTTCTTTCTTTCTTGAAATACACCTCTTCCTCTCCATGGGTCTTGCTGTTACTGGCTTCTGTTCCCTCTGAGTTAAAGTCAGGTCTTTTCTTGCTGCCAGAGGATTATCAGGGGGAAACGTGACCTAAGAAATGGGATATTCTCCTGCTCAGCAGAGCTGGTTGCTCCTGAGGTGGCAGCTTCTAGTTACTGAAGGTCCTGTGGACATGCTGAAAGATGTGCAGATAGTGAAATAGATCTGCTGCAGTCTGAGAATGGTTTCTGCCCAGAGATCAAAGATGTTCCAGTCCCACCAGTAGTCTAGGGAAGATGTGGATATAGCTTGACAATGATAGAGTGTTGGTTTTAGAGAGGAAGCAAACAGGGTTATTTGCCATATTATTATTATTACAAGTCCATTGTAACTGTCTTGTAAGAGATGAAGAAATTCTGCAATGATGGGGTTTTTTTAAACTGTGTTCATATCACAGATTTGTTTGTTTGTTTGTTTTAATTAAACAGTAGCTATGTCCTTCCATCTCCATATTTAATTTAATTTCATTGCTAGATGGTAAAAGGCACCATACTGCAAATGTGATAACCAAAATCTGTTTATTGTTCCTAGCGTAAAGGAGGAGGTGTTCTGGAGAAACTATTTCTACAGAGTGTCCCTAATTAAACAGTCTGCACAACTCACCGCACTTGCAGCTCAGCAGCAAGCAGCAGGAAAAGAAGAGAGCAAAGGCAGAGAAGAGGATAGTCAACTGAAAGGTATGGAAAGGTTTTCCACATCTCATGAAATCAGTGTTATGTGCACTGACTGGATACAGCAGGTGACACTGAATTTTTCTCCTGGATTTCCTGTTCAGTCAGGGCTTCTCTCACCATACTTGGTGTGTTTGTCCAGATGGGGAAGAGTAGGCTCCCAGTGCTGCTCAGCCAGTTGCCAATTCTACACTGCTTTGTCAGAAGATTGGAGAACTCAACAGACAACATTTTGTACTTGACTTAGAACAGCTCGAGACCACTGGTGGTCTCTGGTGTGCTTTTTTGACTTTGTCAAAAGTAGGAGGTACTTTTGGTTCACCTGAAAGGACAACAGGTCAGCTGCCATGTGCCTTGCCCTTGGCTTTTGCTTAGGCACTCAGGGCTGAGTGATATGGGGCTGAATTACTGTGGTGCAGGCAGAGGCACACAGGATGTGGAAAGGCCCACAGTGTATTACAGAAATGGAGGGGGACCAGGAGGCTACCTGGGATTCACCCTTGAGATGAAAAAGCCACTGCAACATATCTGTCTTCAGTGACATTGATCAGTTTATAGAGATGATTGCTCCTGACCCTCTTCTCTTGCAAACCACTGCATGCAAACAGATTCTGAGCAGGAATGTATGTGGCTTAAAGAGTGTAAAGCAATTACTGGCAAAGACACAAAAGGTGACAAGTGGCTCATTAAATCTGAGCTTACCCTGGGTATGCTCACCACCCCTGGTAAAACACCTGAAGAATCTTAGCAGGATGAATAGGATTAAGCAGGAGGAGAAAGCCTTCCCAGAACCTTAGAACAGATTCTCATATGCCTAACATCAATAAGTTGTCATTGTCCATGAAATCCTTTCATGCTCATGTCCTTTTGATACTGCTGGCCTGACTGACAACCAGCTGATCACTGCCAAGTTGACTTCTTTTTTCCCCCTTTTGACTATAGTATCTTATTAGTATTTTTCCTCTTGCATCCTTGAACTGCTAATGAACCCATCTTTCTAATCCCACCTCAGTTGAATTTCACCTTTCTTATCTTTTTGCAGACTTTCTCATAGCTCTTTTGCACAGCTTGGTAAATTCCTGGATAGTCTGAGCTAAGGTTACTGATCTGGGCCTTGGCTTCCTGGTGAAGGGAAGGTTACAGGGGGGATTTGAGAGCCAGGCTTTACACGTTCCATAGAAAATACCTTTTCAAAAAGGACTCCAGGTTTGGTTTCCCAGAGTTCCCTCCCTGGGAAAATTGACAGAGACAGTATGGAAATAGCCCAACATGATTTATGTGTTTCCTAAAAGAAACCCAAACAAACAAACAAAGAAACAAGCCCCACAGAAACAAAGAAAAAAAGAAGAAACACAAAAATAAACCCCCAAAAGTGCTGTCTTTTGGGCTGTTGCAGATCCCATACAATTCAGAAGACCTGTAAAGGATATGCAGATAGGTTTATTGTCCTAATAACTGTATATTACATAGTGGCAAGGTTCCATTTACCAGACTCTAGTAAATACATTTTTGATTTGAAAATTGCAGGAATTTGTATTATTTTTACTGAAATAACCTTTTCAAAGGTTGGATTCCCTAACTGAAGGCTAAAACTGGAAGTAATTGCCTGTTGGTAACTCTTCATAATGCTCAGAATTATTTCTTAAAGCTGACTGATGGCTGTAAAATAGAATTAATTGTCTTCCATTTATATCTCAGTCTGTCTTCTCCTTACCTGCTGTTCTTACAAAGCTAAACTAGCGTGGTTGATGTGAAAGAACAAAAGGACAAATAGAAGATCTACCACGTTACAGGGCAGAAACTCCAAGAGCTATAACAAAACACCAGGTTCTAGTCCTTCTCCAGGTAGTAGTAACTAATTCCTTGAGAATGAAGTTACCTCAGAGAGGAAGAGGGAGCATGCTAGCAGTGATGCCAAGCCAGGAGATCAGACAAGTGCCAGTGGTACACTTGTCACATCAGACTGGTCCATGGCCCGGGGTGGGTTGCTGTGCCACTTCTGTGTGAGAGCAGCAGGTGGAGCTTGAGGCACCTCTTGTGCTCAGTGCTATGGGCACTGGAGCTGAACAGCAGAGTGTTAGGGCCACTTAATGATGGAGCCTCTTCGGCTGTGGTGCTGGGTGCAGTAACAGATCCTCTGAACATGGAGAAGGGGAAGGAAGAGCAGGGGATGGGACAGGGCAAAAGGTACTGAGTAGACAAGCTGTATAAGCAATGACAACTGCCAATTAGGGAATTATTTTCATTGGAACTGATCTTAACTTTAAAATTAACCCTCAAAGCATTTCCTCTTCAGAAATTGCTGAGTAAGCAGGGAGGGTTCACCTGAGCACACTGCAGTAAGCAGAGCTGCAAGCTCAGAGTTGCTTGGCCTGTTTAAACAAATAGAACTGCCAAGCAAGCAACTCCCTCAGTGCCACAGCCTGATCTGTATGTTAATTGTTCTTGCAGCCACGTGGCTCTTTGTTTTGTGACTCCTCTACCCTGCTAATTGCACAGGGGGAAAAAGCTGAGGTGTTCCTGTACCTGCCAAGGAAAAGATCTGCCCTTGTTTTACAGGAGACATTATTTCAGATTCCCAACTCTTCCTATTTACATAGTTCTTTGAATCAGTTTGAGGGGCAGAGGGATTCCTGTGATTCAGCTTTGGAGCAATCATGAGGAAATGGTTTGCTAATTTTGCCTTAATTAAAAATAGGAAATTGCTTCTCTTCCATTTTGTTGTTACAAATGCTTCCCCTATGGCTGAATTCAGCCTGTAACCATCAGGATGCCTTAAAACTTAATATACAGTATTTCCTTGTACATTTAATAGCTATGCAGATTAAATGAGAAATGTATTATTTAAATGTAATCTACTCTTTTTTTCCTCCCCTTCTTGACAGAAGCAGTGCGGCCAAAAACACCACCTGTTACAATAAAGCCTCAAATGAAATCTCAAGAGGTAAAGATGCTGTTATATTTTATCTGGTATTTAGCATGTGAAACTGTTACTTAATACATAATTATGCATCCTTTTGAGTAAGTTGTGCTATGAAACCATAACAATGTCAAAAATAATGTCTTCTGCTGCGAGGTGAATTTTAGTGCATATACTTGGAACTCATTTTCAGTAGAGGAAACAGCAGAAGAATACTTTCATTAGTATCCTACACATTATTATAAAACCTGTTTTCACTCTGAAGACTGACATTCCCAAAGTGTTTGGAGTAGGAGGCTTCTGTTATGTATTTAGACATGAGGAATACCTTTGTGAAAATCTCTTTGTGTGCCGTGTTCTGTCCAGCTCCTCAGCAGCTGTCAGCCTTCAGCACAGGAAAACTAAATGATCTATTGCAATAACAACATTGGTTTACTGCAACAGCAAGGCAAATATTGCTTGATACTGCAAAACCCTTTAACTTAGACACATAATGACCCTTGTTCAGTTCTGGATTGTAAAATCATTGCCAGAGAACACTCTTGGCAGAAGCGGAGCTGTGCGTTCACTTGGCAATAAGAGACACTTAAATTAAGCTAGAAAGATTTCCAAAGGACAGTCCTCTGTTAATCATGTTTTCCTGTTGAAAACTGTTACTGAATTTTGGATAAAATTTAATACAAGGTGCTGTTCTAAACTACTGAAGAGTTTACTATTGTTTCTGAAGATTACAAAGACAGAATTCAAGTTGTTAAGAGAACACAAAAAGGAGGCTAGGATGAAAAGCAGATAATTTGCCATGCATCTGATATTCCTCTTGAAGGAAAATACCCCAGAAAGCAGTCAGTCAGGAGTGGAAGAATGTACTGGTGACATTTTCTCCCCTTTGGGGATGAGTTTTATTCAAAACTGTCTCGCTGCAGGAGGAGGAAGAGATTTCCACAAGTCCAGGCGTATCAGAATTTGTGAGTGATGCTTTTGATGCCTGTAATCTCAATCAGGAAGACCTAAGAAAAGAAATGGAACAACTGGTGCTAGACAAAAAGAAAGAAGAGACTACAGCAGCAGAAGGTAAAGCTCTGATTACCTTCTGTGTCTTAAACACAGCGAGTCTAAGATAGCTTGATTGTTTTTAAATTGTAATTCATTTTAGGAAAGTAGATCCATGCCCATTTTCCCAAGTGTTTGAAACATGGTGCAATAAAATACTGCAGAAATTAATTACAATTCTCCCCACAGTCAAACCCTATCTTAGACAGAATGTTGACTCTGACAAGTTTAAACACAAAGAAACTAACAATTTTTAGGTGGCTCTTTTATGCCAGAGACAGTGGCATGGTTTTTTCTGTCTACTTCCTCCTGTCCCTGCCTTCTCTTTCATAGGTTCTTCTGTGTATTATTTTTTACTGACATCCTTGTAGATCAAGTACAGTATTTGGAAGTCAGGCTGTGCTCTCTTTTTGCAACACCAGCTAAAAGGACAATTAAAAAAATGAATAAATAAGTTTGGGAATGATGAGAAGAAATAAAGTAAAGCTTGTACTTCAAAGAATTGAGAAGAACCTGTGTTTTAGTGTAAAAAGCATCAACCAATCTGTGACAACACGACTCTGGCCACACAGTGAATACTTTGCTAGAAAGCCATTGCATCTGTAGATGGCTATCAGAATGCTGCTTCCAGAGTTGATCTTACCCTGTAGGCTGGATGTTGCCAAATCCTTGCTTTCTACAATTGTTATTCTTTTAAAAATCCATAGCTGAGCTTGAGGAGTGAAGTCATAGCAGTTCCTTGCAGCTAGCTTTTTGCTACAAGTATTTTGATGAGTCATTCCTGGGTAATTTGTCCAGAGAAGTCTTATCTGGCTTCAGAGGCATGGACTATGGAACTGTGTACCTGCATCTATAGGCTGGAGCAGTAACAAACAGCAAACAGCCTCCTCCTCCCCCACGCTCTCATATGATAGCTAGAGCTCATTAAATCAGAGATCAACACCACAGGAATGCCTTCTGACTCCAGGTTTTGCCCTGAAGTATGAACTATGATTACCTTTAACCCTGATTAAATGAGCTTGCCTAGCTATGTATACGAGTAAGGAAAATCCTGCTGCTTATTTTTCACCTTGATTTCTTTTTATGTGTTCTTATTGTTTTATAACAGTATATCCAACGAACTTAGGAACTTTATCCCCAGAGATTTAGAAGTGCAAAGGGAGATTCAGCTGATAATAGACTGTAGGAAATGAACTTGCAAAGGGACACTTGTTCCAACTAAGCTGCATCTTTGCTTTTGAGATCCTTCTTATAGTATGCACATAGGAGTACAGACTTCTCTATTCATTCATCCCTCTGTGTGCTCAGTAAGATGATGAAATTTCTTTATGTTGTCCCTAAAATTTGGGGGATGTAGGAGAGGCTCAGTGAGATTTCACCTGGGTTTATATTGATAGGCAAGGCTCCGTATTATCCAGTGAATCCTTACACATTGTTTATCTCCTGCAGAAGAAACTGCTGACTGGGAAAAGGAATTGCAGCAAGAGCTCCAAGAGTATGAGGTGGTGACAGAGTCAGAAAAGCGTGATGAGAACTGGGATAAAGAAATAGAAGAAATGCTGCAAGAAGAAAATTAAGCATTTTCTTAAAAACCCTAAGCTCTTTATGAAGACTGACGTGGATTTTTTTCTTTCAGATTTTGCTTTCAAAAGACCTAAAATAATCCAAAATTGTTAAAATTCCTTATGGGGATACAACCAGTATTTCTGTTCTTTATATGAGCAGCTTCTGAACTTGTACATTCTTCAAAAGAAAAACAGAAAACCAAAAGACAGACAGACCCTGCAGGTTTAATGCCATCATTAAAAGTGATAACATTATTACATGGAGCAACGATTTAGTCTGAGGCATTTTTAGGTGGCCAAGAAGCTCTGCAAAGAGATTTCCAAATCTAAAAATCTATTTTTTTTTCATCTTCAGCCTTCTGTCCAGGATATAAAAGTGGATGTTGTAAGTAACTTAGTCCTTGAGCAAGCTCTTGTCACATTTGCACTCTGTTGCCTGTATAATCTGTAAATGTGTATTATTTTAAAGTTAGTCATAGCTAGAAGATTTCCTCTGTATTTAACTTCCTTAATGTGTGTAGCCAAAGAATTTATAGAAAGCCCTAACAAATAACTTGTTAAAAGATTATTAATTCAGACTCCAAAGAAGTACTGATTCATTATGGCTCTGGTATGATTAGCTGGCAAATATTTAAGCATTTAAATAAGACCAGAATTAGTAACTGCTTGACTTAAACTGTTGGTTTTGTTAAATCATCATATGAAGAGAATTCCTTTCCCCACAGAGAGAAATGATTTAATGCATTCTTTCTTCAGCAGACTGTTAGGTTTTCATTTAATGTTGCTGAGGGGGAGCAAATTAAATGTTTCTCTTTATTTTAAGTGCTGAAACATTTATGTAAGAACTTTGGCTGGTTTGAACATCTTTATTAAATACTGTAGATATGTACAAAATTGGTTCATTTGTTTGGAGGGAGGGCAGAGTGAGGGGCAAACATACTTCAGCCTCACACAGATTTCACAAATACACTTTGTCACAGTGCTTAAGACATGAAATTTAAATAAAAAGTAGTTTTCTGTACAAGATTTTCTTGATTCCTCTTAGGCATCAGGATGTTTCCTGTAATTTTAGCATTAAGTCAGTATCTTTAGGGAAATTTAATGTTCTATTTGTCATCCAGTGCCTAAACTTCTGTGACAAAACATTCATGAAATTGCAAATAGAAAGGAAAAGGGGTAAAATTAAGTAGTTAGGAGCCATTAAGCACAATTGAATTGTAGGCATATTACATACAGTAAGCTCTCTCTTAATGACATAATTCTGCAGAACACTTCTGTAAAGAGACTAAACTGATTATAGCTGTAATTCTTCAGTCAGTATTCAGCCCATGGGGGTTCAGAAGACCTCAGTAGTTCTCACTGCTGTTACTGGAAGAAAGGACTATTGAAAATCAGCAGCAGCTTGGACAGAAAGCCCTCCTGCATTTCTCATTAGGGAAACCAAATTTGGTTAAACCTGCATCCATTGGCTTCTCAGAGTAGTTTATTAGCATACACTTTCTCATCTCTAAATCATCTTAAGCATGATTTGTGTTTTAGAGTGGTTTTTTCCTTTTAGTGAACAGATGCAAGTGATAAATAAGAGGTATTTCAGGAGCTTTTTATCTCTGGGATTAATTAAAAGACACAAGTTAAAGCTGTTATGCTCATAAAAATCAGACTACTCAAAGCTTAATGTTCCCTCTTGACAAATATAGCTGCTCCCAGATTTAAGACAGAGACCTTAGGATCTGTCTGCTGTACAGTCTCATGTGACACCACCTAAAGAAGATACCAGACTCCATCTCTCATAAAAGATGGCTCCTAGGTATCAAACCTTAGTGTTCCAAGTCTCCTGAAAAGCAAGACTGTCTAAACAAACCAAACAAAACCACTCTTTAAATTTGCATTTACAAAGGCAATAATGTAGGAAGGCTGAATCTGACTTGTGATTTTTAAAGTCTCTTACCAAAAATCACATTCCCATTTTCAAATCTGTTTCTAACCTGGAAAGCTGGAATAAGTTTTGTGTCATCCTGCAGTTTCCAGCAGGAAAGGCCCCTGCCTTTCATTTAGGTTAATGCCACAAGCACCTAGCAGCTTTTGTTGGCATGATGAGGGGGAAAGTGACCAAGTTCCATTTGTAACCCAAGATGAACAGGGGTGGATCTCTTCATAGTGAATTTTGTAGGCCTTTGTAGCCCAAATGTCTCATAATGATGTATTTCATAAGTAAATATATTGGTGTTTCCTTAATAACAGGATTCCAAGCACTGGGATGGTGCAGGTGCAAAAAAGCAGCAAAGCAAGAGTACAAAAGCAAAGGCAAAAGCAAAAGAATAAGGGTTAGGAGGTAAATAATACCAGCCTGTGGGGACAAGGCAGCAGAAAATGCAGGTGTTTAAAACATTGAGGAAAAGCAATCAAATGAAGTTTGTTATACAAGTGTTCTTAGAAGAAGCTGAACTTGGCAGATTTTGAAACTAACCTTTGAGAAACAGGGGAAAATTGCCCCAGAATCCTTTAGGATAGCTTAGAACAGCTTTCTCCTGAGATGCAGCATCTCCAGTTATTCTGGGCACTGAAGGATCCTCTTCGACTATTAGTTTACTAGTCCAGTTGGTATTAAATCCATGTATGGAAGTTTTTGATTCAATAATTTGTTTGGAGGAGAAGGAAAAAGAAAAATTGTAAAATCCTGAAAAGAGGGGGGAAAAAAAAAGGTGTAGTAATGTGTTCACTGTATTTTTATTTGCTCATTTACAGCTGTTCTCTAAACAAAGACAACCAAAGCTTTCCATTTCCCCAGCTGGTGCAGTAAACTTTGAATGTCCTTAGTCTGGCACTTTGGTTGGGCCATAAAAGCATTTCTTTCCCCTCTGTGTTTGGTGGGGGGAGGTTTGTAGTAGCTAAGCACAGGAAGTCAGTTTTAACCTCCTGCCTTTAAAGAATAACCCTACCTACAGCAGCTGTCACCTGACTGGGAGATGCACCCTTGAACTGTTTGCCACTCACATATTATTGACTTTACTTTGCAATAGCTGTTACATAAAAGGGACTGAAGTGTATCTGGTGCCCTCTGGGTGCTGTGCCAAGCCCCAGCAGCCACACCAGGCCCCAGGTCCAAGTGCTGTATTGAGTTCAGTCGAGAGCACCACTGGGAATGGTCCAGTGTTCGAGTCAGCAGGAGCTTAGGAGATGAATTGCTTGGCCTCTATGTCCCAGGAAGTCCTGACTGCTCTAACCACAGCACTACAGCAGCCTAACTTTCAATATTAGCCATTAGTAGATTTCTGTTCCAAACTACTCATTCTCAAGGGTTTTTCTTCCTTTGTTTTAGGGGAGGTTGGGATTTTTTGTCAGAGAAGTGTTGCAATATTTTTCAGAGTAACAGCAAATTAATTTCTTGTTCTATTTTCTTTGTATCATTCTGAGGTTATTCATTTCAGGAAACAGCAATTCAGAAGTCATGCATGGTTTCATTTTCTTCCAGTGTAGCTCAGTCCTGGCTCTATATACACATATGAAGACCTTGCATATATAGAAATGCAAGCCCTCAGCTATTAGTGTGTCTAAATATATTCAGAAAATCACAATGTACTTTTCAGCTGCTACTTTTCACTAGATACCATGGCAAGAGGAACCAAAATAATTATCATTAGTTTGTCATGCCATCATTTTTCATGAGACAGTGCTCGGTAGAAATGATCTGGAAGAATGAATCACTTGCTTCATTTCTTAAAAGCCTGGGTTTCATTATGGCACAGGTTGGGAACGTGCTAATTTAGGGACTGGTGAAGCTCTGACAAAGCTCTAGGGATACACTTGGGGAGTGTGCTTCATCCAGAACTGCATGGGCAGAAAGGTTGTTTTGTCTCAGTGTGATTCTGACCAAGGAGGGAAAAACAGGAGACAGATGCAATAAGCTAAGGGTTATATATAAAATCAGAAGAGTAAAGATTTGATGACTGCTTTGATATGTGATGCTCTAAAGAAAAACATGCTGGGGGGATTAATTGTTTGCATGCACACAACTTTAACTCTGCACTTCCATTTATTCCCTTAGCTATGGTTTCCATACTTGAATGTGAGGGTTTCAGAGGCAGATAAAGCTGCTGCTTCTCTACATTTCCTATCCTTCCCAAAGAGAAATGAACTCTACCTCGCAGGGAAAGAGTGGCCAGCAAACAGATTGATTACACCCAGCTTCTTGTCCCACTTACTTCAGAAATGTTTTCATGCTGGCCACGTGCCCTTTCATGACTTTCATGCCTGCAATTTAAACATCAAACAGTTCTGCTTTTGCCAGATCATCACTGCCTTGCACCCTGTACCATCTAACAAGACTTTCAAGCCCATCAAGCCCATCGTGTGATGGGTGGATGAAAAGCTCTGCTGCAAGAGCAGTACTGGGGTGGAGTTTGCCCTGAACCTGTTAGGAATGTCTCCATCAGCTCCCAGCCACTGCATTATTCCCAGTGGAGCTGGTGAGCAGCCCAGCTTTAAAGGCTGAGTAGAGAGAGGTACAGTAGGAAATGGTCTGCATCCCCTTGGTCTGGGTGCCAGAGGACCCAGCTCTCATTCTTATCCATACAAATGTGAAGTTCCTTTTTTAATCCAGTTCATTACTTCGTTGGTATTGTGGGGTAATAAATTTCTTAATGTGTGAAGGGGGAAAAACTTTTTATTGGTTTTAAGTGTGCTGCTTTGTAATTTAGCTGAACAGTTTCTGACACAGAAAAACAGCAGAACCTGCCTTTGCCCTTTTCATCCTGTCCCTCCTTACTCCACTGAGCCAAGCAAGACATTTCAGACTTCTCACTCTTGTCACAACTGAATAGGAGCCTTTCTCCAGATGCCCAGGAACTTGTGACAGTTTTCCTTACAGGTCCTTTACCTTTGGAGTTCATTTTCTGGGAGGGAAGTGTGACAAGCACAAGAAGAATGTAGGAGAACACACTGCTCAGCTGACACCTGCTGTTTGCATTCTCTATCCCTCCCCATCCCATTCCACGTGTGCCCTGACACCTTCTTGGAGTTCATTTGTGGCTGTGTGTTCAGCCAGTACATGTTGGCAGCATTGTCCACGTTGGGCCCCCAGCAATTTCCCTGGTAGCTGTCATCACATTTTAGCATCCTGTGAAGTAGAAGAGTGATGATTTGGGTTGGGTTTGGGTTATTTTTTGTTTGTATTGTTCCCCTCCTGCTGTCAGAAATCCTATACTGACTCCACAGTTTCTCCATGGCCATTGGGTAGAGTTTTAAACATCTTGTTCCAATTGTCACCCCACTGATGTGTTTCAAAAAACAATGAAGTCACTCATTTTTCACCACGGTGCTGAGGAGTCCCCACCCCAGTGAGGACAGCAAGAAGTGTCAGATGGACCATTGTGTATGGGGTTCCTGAATTTAGACTCCTCCTCAGTATGGCAATAACCACATAACTCGGATGTAGTTCATAAAAAATAATCACCCTGAAGTTGACAACAAAAGTTTTCCACCAATAGATGCTGAGCTACACCCTACATAAGAATAATAATAAAAAAAGAACTAATTCTTCTAACATTTCAGCTTCTTGGCAACAGCCATTTAAGTGGAAAATCTACTTGGCTGCTCCTAGCATCGAGTCCCTGACTGTTCCTCCCTCGCAGGAGCAAACTCCAGCAAGGTCATTAACAGGGCACAGCTGCAAATACCTCCTCCTCCTGCCAGTACTTGTATTTACTTGCAGGAGTGGAATATGAATTTCCAGTGCTGTTGACATGCACTTTGCTAGTAAGTGCATTTTTTGAGGGAAAACAGTTCACAAAAACCCACAAAGAGAAATGAGGAGAGAACCATAAATGCAACTGAAAATACTACAAGTAATCCCCCTGGAAGGAATGGCCTGGTGTCCACTTCTGCTGCACAGCGTGTGCTAGCCTCTCTGGCCCCCAAATTCACCAACACGGGCTGAAAGATGAATTTTAATACAGCAAATGGTTACTTTGTGGCTCTTTATTCCATGCCCTCTCCTATTTGTAATAATCTTCTATCCCAAAAAGCGCCTGTCTGGGGGAAGGGGAGGAGGGCACCAGAGTTATCTGTGTTTTGCTACTATATATTTTTTGAAATAATGCTTGGGAGAAAATAGAAAGTAATCATAAAACCTTATTTACAGACTGCACAAGCCATCAGGGATCAAATGGAGCCTATTTGTGCAGATCTCTCACTCCTCTCAGGTGGAAGGGATGCATGGGAAAAGCCTAAAACACCAAAATTCTGCTGGGGCCCTTTTTTGCCAAGAATTGTACCAGTACTATGCCGGTTTGTAAAAGAAAAAGTGTTATTTTGGGAGAGAAAAACTTCATCTAAAGATCACAGCGATACTAAAAAATGTAAAATAACTTTTCATCTTGAAATTAGCGATTATTTACGGTAAGTACAGACTTGGGATGCAAGGACAAGATAATGTAAGCAGGTAGTACCTCAAAGAAGTGACTTAACACAAACATCCACTCCACCCACTGAGTGTTTAGGGAGGTTTGGAGCCGTGCTGTCGTTGAGTAACCACAGAAGAACGTATCACGAAGAGCTTAGGTCCATTTCCCTGGAAAGCAGCAATGTTTGTTTGCTATGAAATTGAAGCTACTCTACAGCAATCCTCCAGAAGACCACGGCTCAGAGGCACACCAAAACTGATGGTGGGTTAAAAGGATACACGGGCACCTCTGCAGCTTCACCCAGCACACGTTGTCCCCCCCTTTCTCCCACAGAAGCAATCCTTAACCCACAGCAGCCTTCCCACCAGCAGGAGCCACGTGGAGAGGAGAAGGGCAGGGCCGAGGCGAGGGCTGTAGCTGTTCCCCAGCGGGGCCTGCGGCCCAACGCTTTCTCCAGCTGTGCCGGCTCTCTGCAGCCCCGGCCTCGGCTACACGGCCAGCGCAAAACCTACTTCCGCA
>VWZY01010399.1:33060-47519 GCA_013399075.1 Chloroceryle aenea
GGTGTGAGCGTGGGGGGTGTTTCCTTCTTCTCCGAACTAGGTAAAAATGACCTTTTGTAGCTTTTTCCCTTCCTCTGCTGAAGCCGCACCGAAAGCAGCGGTGTCCTGAGTGGCTTCACAGTCCTTTCTGTTGGGATATTCGTGTGGGAAGAGCCTGGAAGATGCGTAGCAAAGACTTGAGACGTGCAGGATTTCAGCTCCTGTGTAACATCACCAACGCAGTGCCTTCTGTGGTGCAGCTGCCTTGGTTATCTCCTGTGCCCCTTCACTATTTCATCCAATGTCCTTCCATAAATTCAAGGAGCTATTTTGTGGTAACTTTTTCTGTGACACGAGGGATAATTACATCCTCGAACGGGTGACTTTGTGGTGGTGATTGTTTCTTGGGCCCGTTGGAGGGATTGAGGAGGCTATGGAGCTAGATTTCCTCGCTGAAAGAAACACATCTTGGGTTGTGTGTTTGCTCGAGGGTTTTTTAAGTAGGAAGTGGCTTGTAAGGGACTTTGGTGCCTGCTGTGAAAGCAGATGATGGTGGTGGTGTGTTTTTTCAAACGTTGTCAACGATAATAATGGAAAAAAAAACACCAAAAATCTCCAAACAAGCCAGTATCATCTTGTTATTTCACATCCTAAATTAAAATAGAGCTTGCTTTTTAAAAAGCTGAAGCATGGCAGGGATTATTAAACACATTTTACTCTGAACTTATTGTGTGAATTAAAAATCCTTCAGCAATCTCTTGCAGATTTCCCTCCCCCTGTTTTGATAGAGAGGAGCTTCTTTATTTTTAGGTTCCTTGTGACCCGTTTGCATTGGGAATTCAGAACTTGTCTACCCTGCCTTTTCCAGAAACGTGCTGGGGGTGACCAGAAAACCCTTTGGTTTAGCTGCAGGAGGAAGTGAAACCTCATTGGCAGATGTGATTCATGCCACATTAAATCTTTTCTTAATTAGCACCTGTCTTGGATGCTTGCTTTAAAACCGTGCTGGTGAAGTGTGCAGCACTTTGCCCTGCGTGGAGATGCACTGAAAGTTCCCCTTTAGGCTTTGGGTTCCTTCCTCCAGTGGAATTTTTTTGCTAGAATTACAAGGAATTCTTTTCAGTGTCTTGAAATAAAGCAAGGAAGAGAACTTTCTAATCAACTGTTGTTGTTTGTAATGATTACGTTGAGTAATGAGTTTGTTTGTGGTAAATATATTAAAAAAAAAGCTATTTTTAAAAGCAGCAGTGTCCTCTGTGTCAGGAGGCCACTGAGACAGAGCAAGAATCATGGAAAGGGTAACTGGAAAAAGAAAGGAAGCAGGATCAAAGAGCCCATCGTGCATGTAAGGCCAGCAGTATTGATAGTGGGATTCTGTTAACTTTGACTCTGTAAAGACAACACAGAGATTCCCAAAGGAGCTGTTTCTTCATTGCCCTGCTTTGCTGGGACTTCTCCCCTTTGAAGCTTGATGAGCAATCCTGTAGGTGCCTGAGCTGGTGTTTTGACAGCAGATGAGTGCAGAGAATGGCATCTTAATGTAGTGACAGAACAGGCTGAAATGGTTTTCTGAAATTATTTCTCACAACTAAGATCTTAGTTCAGTGGAGAAGCCACCCCAGGGGCCACCCTGGTTTCAGAAAGGTGTAATTAGGTCAGTGAGCACAGGGCAGAAGTGTTGCATGGCAAAATACCTTGTGGGCACAAGCATCTGAGCTGTCTCAGCCAGTGGATGAAGGTGCACCTGCCATAAAGTCCAAACTCAAATATTGTGACATCCTAGAATGTTACTTTTTATAGGGAAGCCCTGAATAAAACTGCTGCCAAGAATGGCAGAGTTTTCAGTGCAGTGTGGGAATGATACCTGGCATTGTCTAAAGCCTGAGGAAAACCATATTACACCTCTGGTAGCAGGCAAAAGTAAATTGCTGCTGCACAGGAAGCCTAAAATTTGTTATGAACCATAAAGAGTTATGATAAACATGACAATTTTGTCCCAAGATGTTGGTGTTTTTTATGTAATAGGTCAGAATAACTGGTGACTGTGCAGTAAGCTTGAAAATATCATCTGCTGGAGTTTGCTGCTGAGCAAATGATTACATATTTGTTGCATATTTAGGTTCTCTCACAGTTGTGAAAATCTATTTTACCTGCCTATGTTTTCTATAAAGCTTCCAGATTTATTTTTGAAGTATTCACAGTTCCAAAGGCTGGGGTGTTAGCACAGCACAGGCCAGCTGCTACTATGGGTTGTGCAGGAGATGCTGTCACAGAACAATGCTAATGCTAATGCTGTTGCTGTGTTGTATTTGGGGGGGTGTTGGTTGGTCTGGGTTAGTGGGTGCTGGTTGGTTGGTTGTTGGGGGGTTTATATATCATAAAATACAGGTACTCCAGTGCCTATACCCATAGTACTAATTAAGCATAGTCACTTATTACAAAGCAGGGTGGATAAATAGGATACCTAAGTATCCTATTTAAGGATACTCAAAGGTATCCTTAAAAGTACAAGAGTTAAGGTAGAGTTTTCCTGACCTGAACCTTTTTTGATTAAGGTACAAGTTGAGAGAACAGAGCAGAAGACTGAAAGAACCCCTTGGGGTGAGCAGGAGTGATGCTGCCAGTAGTTCTCCTTGCTTGGCCTGTAACTCTTCTCTTAAATAGCTTGATGATGATACACTCAGATATGTCAGCATCTTCTCCAAGCTGGCTTCACAGCCAGGTAGGTGGCAGAGGTTTGAATTTTGGTGGATAATTTTATGATCCAAGTGGCACATTTTCTGGGCAACAGTCTTCTCATCTCTCAGAAAATATTCCTAGGTACCCATCAATCTATAATCCCAGCCCATCAGGTGAGAAGCCACCTATCATGAAAGCTGGTCAGGAACTGGAGGTTGGAAGCCAGCTGGAAGCTGAGGGAGCATGGTAGCAGCTAGAAAAGGTGTGGGTGATTTCAGTGGAAGGTCTTTGGTGGGGTGGACAGTGTTCTGTTTTGATTCAGCTGGTCCTGAATCAGCACTGTTACACAATGTGCCGTTGGAAGGGCTCTGTTCTGGCTGGAATGTGAAAGGGAGAAGTTCACCCATCCGATGAGCACGCGTTTGGAAAGGCAAGAGGTTCATAGCTGGGGCTGTGCTGACTTGTCTCAGGAAGGGGGGGAAGTTTCAGGGATGCTAGCATGGCTTAGTGCTTAAGATACTGATACCCTCAGTGTGACATTATTGCTACATGCTCTGTCCTGAAGCTTGATGCACATCAAATCTGAACCTATCTGTATCTAAAGTGTTTTAAAAAGAAAAGGCTGTTTCAATATCTGGTTATGCTTTTAACATCTGAATTGACAGCTCATGTAGAAAATTCTTCCTCAGGAATTCATCTAGCCATTGGTGTTTGTGGCCCCTGTCCCTGTTTAAAATGAAAACCAAACTCTTGCCATTCTAGGCCAAATCCATTAGGATTTTGGGATGTTGTGCCACGACTGTCACTTTGGCTGGAGTTTATGGATTACAACTTGATAGGATTTAGCTAGGCTTTGGGAGGTAGCTATTTGTTTGTACATTACCAGGTTGTTCTGGCTGCTGGTAGAACCACTTGTTTAAATACAGTCTGGTGGCCTGTGGTCACCAAGGTTTGTACTCAAGCTAAGAAAACAGGATATTACTGCAAAAACTCTCTCCTGTCACACTGAGCTTGGGTTTTGCAGGGAGCATGCTTGCTTGTCAGTCAGTCTGGATTTGTTCCATGCTCACTGGAAGACCAGAAGAAGGTTGACAGGTTCTTGTTTTTCCGCTATTGCTATTATTTTCCAATATCTTGTACCAGACACTTTTTCTTTAATTCCATATTCTGTTAGATTATTTCTACCTTCTGTTAGAACTTGGAGAATGAATCTGAAGCTCTGAAAATCCTTGTGGGTTTTTTGACAAGGGATAGAGAACACTCAGAACTGAGAAATAATTATCAGTAAAGAATTAGACTGACACCTGATTTGATCTCTCCAAAAAGCTTTGCTGCATTAATGAAGCAGCAGCATTCACACTGAAACTTCCAGGTACTTTGGACTACTCCTGTGCTGAGGGTAACGTGTGCTTTTTGCTTAGTTCCTTGCTGTGATTAGACTTGACTTTTTTTTTACCTCCCCCTGCCTGTGACTCCTGTGCTCTGGCTCCTCTCCAGCCACGGTGCCAGCACTGGTGCTTGGCAGGATTTGCTGTGGCTGTGCAGTGAGCTGGGCTGAGGCACTGACCTGGCTGTCCTGTGTTAGAACCAGTTGCACAAATGTTGTTGGTAGCACAGCAGAGGGGGATTGAAAAGGGGAATGGAGTGGTAGTGAGAGAACTGTGGGGCACTGCTGCTGTCAGTGTGTAGCCAGTGGAGCCTTCTCAGCTGCTGCTTGGTGTTCCTGTCAGTTTGTGCTCTGCTTTCAAAGTGAAAATGTTGAGGCTGTTAATGGATCTGGCAATACTGCTCCAGACCAGGAACTTGGGGAGGCTGGAGCAGCTTTTCCCTTTTTGCCAGGCTTCTTGGGCAGAAGCATTTGAATCAGAAGTTTGTGATGGGAGCAGGCGAGGTTCGGCCGCTGCGCTGGTACCCTGGTTCTTCTCTTGTATCCTGGGTGGCTCAGATTCCTCCCTTCTCCTCTCAGTATCATGTGACACACGGCATCTTCAGCTTCCCTATGAATCACAGCTTCTGGAGAAGATCTGAGCTATGGCTTCACCCTACAGAGGTTCAGCAAGCTCTGCTGCTTTCACATTTCTTGCCTGTTTTAAAGAATCCCCTCATTTCTTAAGCTGACCCTGAGCTAGGAGGGGTTAACCACAACTCCCCCAATTCAAGACAGTCTAAGGGGAAAAAAATGTGCATTTTACAGCTCTAACAAGACACCTGCTGAATGTTGGGGTTGGTTATTTGCTAGGGCAGTTCTGTTCCTGCAGTATGTTGGAGGATGTTGATGATGTCCAACACGACTGGAGAAAGAGAAAACTGTGGTGTGTTTGTTTGTCCATAAACCATGTGCATCATTTCCACACTTGCAAAGTGAATCTTCCTTGCTCAGCCAACATCCACACAGATTTGCAGTTAAAGAGCTTGCTGTCCTTTGTGAAAGATGCTGAATACATTCAGGTTCCTCCAGNAAGCCAACATCCACACAGATTTGCTGTCCTTTGTGAAAGATACTGAATACATTCAGGTTCCTCCAGAACAAATCCAGCTTCCTAAAAGGTCTAAAGCAAGGGACCTGCTGAACAAACTGGGAGGTGAATTGTGTCTCAGTACACTATTAGCATTGGCTGTGTTCCTCTGATGCTGGCTAATTCCTTTGGATGAGGATAACTGTCCACATCTGTGCTGCACAGAAAACCCAGTGAGAGCTCCTGCCTTTAAGTATTAGCACATGTTTAATATTAAAATAGAATCTAAAATTAATTTGTGCTTGAACAAGAGTGACTGCTTATAAACAAGTGCTGGTTTCACAACTCCTTGTGACATTAAGGAAATTTACTTTCCATTCACTGAAGATAAATCAATCAGAATGATCACTTTGGCAGTGAGTTTAACTCTGCTTATCATAATTTTAACTGGTAGGATTCCAAATGGACAGCAGAAAAAATGTACCAGGTCACCTCCAAGTACTTTCCTGAGTCCCAGCCTCCATAGTGTGACACAGAACCCCACTGCTGGAGTTCTGATCAATCTTAAATGTTTCTAGAAATGGAGAATGGAGTTCTGGTGATGGAGAGGAGTCTGGCAGAGTGGCATCATTGGCTTTCTGCTCCAAAACATGGGCATGTCACTTGCAGTGGTGATGTTTAACTTGGTGGTGAAATGATTAAATGTTGAGGGGTGTAAGAAATCTCTTGAGAAAGTTACCTTCAGCTGAGCAGCACTAACCTATTGTTACACATCTCTGACAGCAGGAACTCCAAGCCTGAAGACTGTTGATATTTCTTTATGATTCCAGAGCTGGGAGTGTTAATGTTTCAGAAATGGGTGTGCTCCTAGCCCTGTTTCTCCTTGCTGGAACAGATTTTCTGCAGGCAGGAGCTGGCAGGTGTATTTGTCATTCTGCCTGAGCTAGTTTAGCCCCTTACCCTAGGTATGTTGTCTGTGGATTTCTTCAGCCTTGCTAGCAGCTTTATCCCCCCCTTTCTTGCTGTATGCCTTAAGTTATTTTAAGTCTGACATTTTCTGTTTTTCTGAAATGAATATAGATAATAAACTATCCATAAATATACACAACAGACTTGGTTTCAATAATGGTGTTCTGCTGTCTGAATTTCTGTACCTTCTTTTACAAGTAGCAGTAGCTAAAGCCAGTTAAACTCTTGCTGGGTTTCAGATTTAGTCCACTTAGTGTTGATTTGCAAGAGAAATCTTTAAGCACTGTGAAAGAGAAATGTACTCCTTACAATGGGCTGGTTAAGGTGATAGCCAATTAGTGGTGGAGCTTTAAGAGCAGATGCCCCTGTCAACTTTTAATTCCCAGAGTGTAAACATTTTTGCAGTGAGGTGGTAAGGAAGTTTTTTCACAGGAGTAACACCTTGGGCTGCTCTGTGCTGTTTTCTTCCTCAGTCTTCAGACTCCATCTGTGTATGGTTGTAAATCAGTCTGAACAGTGAGCATGAACTTGAATAACAGGGGAATTTTACTTCCAGGCAAAAGCAAGGTGGAAGTTTTAACTTTAACTATGGTTGCTTAACTCTCTTCTTCCCCTCTTTCCTTCTGCAGTTGGCTAGCAGTGCAATGGAAGAAGCTGGATCTCGGGAGATGGGAGTGAACAGCCAGGATCAGCTGGTGAACAGCAAGTGCAATGAATTGTCTGACAGAGCCCTGCAGCAGGTGCAGTCCAACTGCTATGGCCTGGGAAACCCTGGCCTGTTGGAAGAAGCTGAGTGTGTGGCCAAGAACAGAAAGCACCCTGGGGCCACCTGCTGCTCCCGGGAGTCTCGGGAGGAGACCCCTGGGAGGGAGGAAACCCGGCCGGAGCCACCTGATGGCCAACAAGACCCAGAGAGTGAAAAACACAAGGAGAAAACTCTGGGTATGTCCTCTGGAGGATTCTGAGGTTTAAATGGAGTTAGTATTTTCAGAGCTAGCTATGCATTTGCTCTCTCTGTAGCCAGAACTTGTGATCTTTAACAGGGTGTTCTGAGAAATTGTGCACTTGTGCTTTAGGAGAAGACAGTTCTGAATGGATATGTAAGAATCCATCAGCTGTTAATGCTGTTTTTACAGCAACTTTAGTAATTATCACATTCTTATTATTAATAATCAGCTTTTTTACCTTTCTGGTTGTTGGATTAACTTTTAAATGTGTGATTGAGGTGTCCAATGCTAGGAAGGTACTGCTGATACTTCCAAAGTCCTATTAAAACCACTTGTGTGAAAATCCCTTATTGGAACAGCCAAACCTTTTACATTTTACTCCTGCAGATTTTTCTTTTTATCTCTATTAGAAGCCAAAATATTTTTGTGTGGTTTTCAGATTAAAGTAACTTTTGCTAAGTTGTGTAATGGTAAGACAAATTTATTCTCACTGTGATGACTTCCCATTTGTCATGTTAGGATTATGCAGCTATCAAACAATTTAACTCACACTAATATCTCATGGTGCTGTATTTTGCTTTTAAAGGCAGGCTGCTGCTTTTCTTGTACGTTTGGTTTGGTTTGCTTTGCTCAGTGTGGTTATCCCCTGCACAGGGAAAGAAGTGCTATTATTAATGCAAGCCTTGAATACACTCTCTACCCCAGAGGAAAAGCTGGCAGCTTTGTGCAAGAAGTATGCTGATCTGGTAAGTAATTTGTAAAGATAGCAGGAGTTATTCATGTGTTCATATTAACTGTGGAATGCAAGAGCTTCTAATACAGCACAGTTAATGATTTTGAATATTTCACAGAGATGTAAAAAGAAAAAAACCACAACCACACAAAAAAAAACCCCAACAAACCACACAACAAAGATTCTCAGGGTTATTATGAATATTACTTTGGCCAAACTCTCATGTACTCATTTCACTGCTACATGACTGCCTAAATCCCAAGAAAAACTAGGTTATTCCAACTTGATGTTGAAGCATAAAAGTAGAAATAGCAGAAAAAGTGAGAGTTTCTTTTGGGAATAATTATTTTCTTAGTTTCTGTCTGTTGATGCTTTTGTGTTAGCATTTCCTAATTTATACCCTTTAGGATAAAGGGGAAGAACATACTGTGATACTGAGATTTAGGGGAGAAAAAAGTTCAGTTTTACTGAACTTTCTAGGGATTTCTGGAGAGTAGGGGAAGCTGGAAAGATCTGGATTTTCTTCTGTGCTTTCTGATCACACAGAGGAATGGATAGAAAAACATGGATTTCTTCAGTAACAAACCAAGTAGACAACATGTTAGCAGTAATTGATCAGTGTGCATTCCACCCCAAGGAGGAGAAATGATAATTTATTCTCTAAATTGATGGATCACAAAATTGGGCAGCAAAAACAGCTCATAAATTCACTTTTCAGAAAGTGCCTGGAGACAAAAATGCTTGACTTGTTCATCTCGAGACGGGGACAGTCAAGAATGGAAAGACTGGAAATACATTTTCCTACCATATTTGTAGTTATAAAATGAATGTAAAACTAAAGAGAGAACTGAATAGTCTGGCAAAAAAAAAAGGTAATATTTTCCTTCTGTAGATGCCATTTATTAGATATAGAAATGGTTTTGCAAATGCCATCATGGTTGCACAACACGGCAGAACTCTTTGGAAATATGGTGGGTTGGATTTTTCCTCTGAGATTAATGATGTCTCCAGAGCCATGTGGATGAGCTAGCAGGTAGCCTCTTCTCCAAGACTGACTGCACAAGAACAGACTTGTATTAATCCCAAGTCCTCCTTGGAGGTCTGTTACACTTCAGCTTTATTTTCCTTGCTGTCTCTCCCATGCACGCACCCGTTCACAGCAGTGCATTCCCTTCAAAACCAGCAGCTTCACTTAGAAATGCTTTTCAGTTCAGTGAGAAACAGGGGAGCACACCTGAAAATGAGCTTTGCTGTTGTGAGATAAAATGCAGTACAGGAGTTGGCTCTTAGGAGCAATTGCCTGTGCATGGGATGCTTTGTCTGTTGGAGGGAGCAGCTCCCATATCAAGTGGCAGTGGTGATCAGGGTGGTCTGCATGAGGAGCTAGGCTGGCAGGAGTTCCTCACTTCTGCAGAAAGAAAACAGGCTGCACCATTTTTGCTTTGAGTTTTCTTGTTGAAGAAAAGATCTCAAAACAATTAGGGAACAGCTAGACCAAATGATGTGTAACTGCCTTTAAGAAGCTTAGAAATCAGGAGAGACCTGTTCATGTTATGGTTTGGATTTTTCTCCTTGCCTGGAAGGGATCCACAGTCTATAGGTAGATTCACAAGGTAGAAAACCAGTTGCTTTCCCTGGTATGCTCAAACTTCTGGGAGATTGGGTGGGAGCTTATCTGGGTGTCACAGTAGCTCCATTTCAGCTGAGTGAATCTTAGAGATACTCTGTCCCCTTAGAAAGTTTAGGTTGGATCTGGTTGTGTCCCTTTTAAGATGCATTCTTTTCTTCATGATGGTGGTGAACCACTGCATAGGTGTCAGCTTTAATGCCAGCAGAGGCTTGAACTGTTTATGACAGTGCACCTACAATGCTTTTTTTCTCTTTTTAAAGATTCATCATCTTTAAAGCTCACTGTCAGGTTTTTCAGTGGTGTCTCATGAAAAGGACTGTACAATAAAGGTAGGACCACCTCTCTCCTGGCAAAAGATCTTCCACAATTTATTTTTTTTTCCCTAATTTGGAATCTATCAGGAGATAGATGCAGGAAGGTTTGCATCCTTGGTGATGTCTCGTGCTGGCACTTCTACAGGCCTCCAGTTGCATAGTTATGCAGACAGCACAGCCACTTGAAGTGGGATTTTTTTTGGCCACACAAGAAAAGGGCTTTTTATGTTTGGATATCAAAATATTCCCTTGATATTCCTTTTCTCTAAACTAGTTTAAATATACATTTAATTTACTGTTGTCATGGAGGTACTGAACTTATTTTTTCTTCTGTGCTTCAGCATTATTTTGAGCTCCTTCAGAAAACCAGCATTGTATTGTTCTTCTGCCATGGTGATGTTCCTCCTTGCCAGACTTCTCCTCTGGTGTCCTGAGGCTGAGGCACTAAGAAGGAGCAGTATTGCACTTCACAGTGTTACCTTCTTTACAATAAAACAGACTCTAAATAATAGGGTTTTTCAGGGTGTGCAAAAAAAATGTGTATAATGGAACTTAATGAGGTATTAATGCAAGAAACTTCTATTCACTGGATATTCATAGACTAGATTCCTGAAGTCAGCACTGCATACAACGTTTCATGCTGTCATCTACCAGCTAAACAGCCTAAAGGAAACACAAAATGTTGCTTCAGATGGTTGAGACTACAGATCTCAAATCCTCCAAGTCTGGGCTGTGCAGCTTTAACAGGATTTGACTTGATTTGTCCAGGCCACTGGCTGCATCTCTTCCTTTCTGCAGCACCTTAACACTCCACAAATTTGTACCAACTGCTGCTCACTTTGGTAGGAGCTCCTGCTGAGGAGAAAGAACTCTGTGGGCACTTGTGTGAGTTTTTCTCTTTGATAGTAAACCCAAGACCTGTTGGCTAACAGCTATATGTACCTTACAGATAAGAGAGTAGAAAAAGCTGTGACTTGTTGAAAAGCTGCTCTCAGCTGCCTTCTGCATCTGCCACATCTGTTTGAGTCAGGGCCAGTCCTACCCCTGTACTGAATGCAGGCTGATAGCCCATGGTCCATAGGGCCAAGACCTCAATTCCTCAGAGGCATAAATGTTTAAGATGGAATATGTATATTTTTGTCTTCTCTCCTCACACATTTAGAGTTGACTGTAAGGTGATGGGAGCTTTTCTTTAAGATCAACTTGGGGGTCTTAATGAAGTTATTTTGCACTCTTGCTTTCATCTGAAATGTTTCAGTTTGTTCAGTCTGCTCATCTAGATGCATACAGATAACTTCACCTACCTTCATTTAATAAATATCCTCTTTAATATTAGTTGGAGGAGAGCCGGAATGTCCAGAAGCAGATGAAGATACTGCAGAAGAAACAAGCACAAGTTGTGAAGGAAAAAGTCCACCTGCAGAGTGAGCACAGCAAGGCTATTCTGGCACGCAGCAAACTGGAATCTCTCTGTCGGGAGCTTCAGCGCCACAACAAGACTTTGAAGGTCAGGTCATGCTAAATGACAATGCCAGTGCTGGTGGAAATCTTCCTGAGTACTGCTTAAACCCAGGACTGCTGCTCTGTACTTAGCACTTGGCCCAGTAGCTGTCCCTGCAGGAGATGAGTGGCAGGTGGCAGAAGTGTACCTGGTTTCCCAGTAAGGAATGTGGGGATAGTTCCAACTCACTTCTCTCCCTGCCAGCTGGGCCATACTGCTTGCAGGATGTGATTTTGGTATATTTGTTTCTGGGAGTAGTGCTGATGAATGCTGGGGGGGGGGAATGAAATGACAGGGTATCAAAAAAGGCTTCATTCTGTTGGAAGATAATAGATGGGAGTGAAATGGGAGAGAGCCAAGAGACTCTGATCTGTGATCACTGTAGGAAATTTTGCTGGTGTATCCACACTGTTTCTAACATCTGGGTAATTCTTGGCTGGCAAAAGTATTAATGTAAATCTTACAAGGCCAGCTGTTGAGTAATGTTAACAAAGAGATTTTCTGAAAGTTTTGGACTTTCTTCTTCTGTACACTTCATAGGAGTAGTCAGCATAGCACTTTATAATTGTGGCTTCTATTAACTCTGGCTCTCCAGATCATCAGCCTGTAGAGAATTGAATTATTACCATTGTTTCTGACTCAAAAATCTGCATGGTTCCCCTTCAACACCTCACTGTTCTCTCCTAAAAGGAAGAAAACATGCAGCAAGCACGTGAAGAAGAAGAAAGGAGGAAAGAAGCAACTGCACACTTCCAGATCACACTGAATGAAATCCAGGCTCAGCTGGAACAGCATGATATACATAATGCCAAGCTCCGTCAGGAAAATATTGAACTGGGGGAAAAACTGAAGAAACTCATTGAGCAGTATGCACTGAGAGAAGAGGTGCTTGTTACATTGTGCTTCTGAAGGGAATCTCTTAGCTCCTTGGCTGTAGAGATCAGATAATTATCTACAGGGGAGAAAAAACCTTCTAGTTTGCAGCTATCTTAGGTTTATTTTTCTATATGTTTTAATTTGGGGGTTATTTTCAGCAGGAATATGTATTAATAGTTGAAGTTCTGCTGAACTATTAATTCTGCATTATAATGGGAGGGACATCAGAGATATCTTGTTTGTTTTGGGAAGCTCCTTGTGCATGCAGTTCTTGTTGGCATAGAATCAAAGAAAGCTATCACACTTCAAGTATATATTTGGACTGGCATCATGGAAATGAGTGTATTATAGGGTGCACTTAACTAGCTTTAACTGGCCAGTCTAAGCTAGAGGAGTATAAAACAGGCAGCTCTCCTTGTCAAAGACAGATCTGAGCTTCCAGGAGTTCTTCAGCTAAGATGAGCTTGCTCATTCTTAGTTGGAACAGTGCTTTGAATATAGCTTCTCAACTGTGCTGCTTTGTTGTTGTTGGGGGGGGTTTTGGTGGTGTTTGTTTGTTTGTTTGCAGGTTGTTTTATTTTGAGGTTGGTTTGTTTGGGGTTTTTTTGTTTGGTTGGTATTTTTCTGGCTGGTTGTTTGTCTGGGTTTTTTTTAACCTGCATCAGGTAGCTCTCTGTAGGCTACAGAGTTCCTCCCTCACCTTTTGCAGGCAATATCTACCATGAGACAATTTAGGGAGGAAAAAAGGTGGGAAGCTGCCTTGTGCTGCTTTACAGATCAAAGTAAGACTGCAAAACTCAATGATTTGTGGAATTTCATCAGCTAAATAAACTATAGTTGCAAACTTGGCTTTCTTTAATTGAGGACTAGAGCTTTTAGAGGTAACAAAGTACAGTAGGGATTAGAGGTAGATAAACTAACTTCAGAAGAGAGGATGTAGAGTACTTGGTACAGGATTTTTGACCTGTCTGTTGTGAAGTGATTGACAGTATTGTACCAAGTAATAACATAGTGATCTGGCTTCTGTGAAAGAGGAAGTGTGGTTGCAGTATATGGAGGAAAAGGAATTAAAAAGGCAGGTAAACCAGTCTCTTCCTGCTGCTGCTTCTGAATGAAACTATCATGAACAATGTTTGTCTCCCTGTACAAACACATGTACAAATCTCAATCGACCTGGGAACTCTTTCTGCTTGACTAATACTATTTTCTTTCCTCCTTTAGCATATTGATAAAGTCTTCAAACATAAAGAACTGCAGCAGCAACTTGTGGATGCCAAACTTCAGCAAACGACCCAACTTATTAAAGAAGCAGAGGAGAAACACCAGCGAGAAAGGGAGTTTGTAAGTGAATTCCCTGTAAAAGAAATAACAAAACCTACCAAACCAGATCTGTTCATGATCTAAAGCAAGCACAGCAAATTGAGAGCTTAAGTGAGGATTTTTCTTTCATTCTCCTTATGTATTTGTAACAACTAGGCAAAAAAAACCCCTTGCTTTTCCTGTATCATCTTAAGATAATCATCCAGTGTTCAGTTGTGTATTTTTTAAATACAATTTTGGAATCATAAGCTGTCAAATATCTCTCCAAAGACAAACCTCAAAAATGGTGTCAAGCTGAGGCAAAATGCTATGGCCTAGTCTGTAAAGGTAGGAGTAGTGGCTGGTGAAATGGGGGGGATAATAAAGGAGAGGTTACAAATGATACACATTTCATTAGCAAGCTACCTGTATAAATCTAGCAGTTCAAACTTGCTACAGAAATAGAAACATTGGCTCATGTGACTGATTAGAAACATGGCTCAAAAATTTCTGCAGGCCAGCACATGCTCTAAATAATGAATGTGAAAGTTCAAGGTGGGAAAAGCCCCCGTGAGAAAACAGGGTTGGATGAGCCTTTGTGATGTAACGTTTGTTCATTTTTAATCATTCATCAAGTTAAGCCATTCTTGAGAGTCCTTTTCTTCATTCTCTGGCTTTTTTCACTGTGTTTTTTTTTAGTTGTTGAAAGAAGCCACCGAGTCCAGGCACAAATGTGAACAGATGAAACAACAGGAAGCTCAGCTGAAGCAGCAGGTACCTACTTCTGATCGAGTGGTCCTCAGTAACTGTTACTCTGAAAATAGAATACCCAGAGATTTGTGATCATAGCAAACATAACATGCAGGTTTTTCTTGGGTTGTGTTACCATTCATCAAATGCTCAACACACTGGTTTTGAAAGTGCTATTTTTTGTTTAAGTCTTTGAGTAGGTAGCTCATCAGTAGTGCAGCTTTTTAGCAGTGAAGTGTAAACTGTAAAGACTTGACATGTTGTATTTACTGTTTAATACATCCAGAGAGTAGTTACTGGATGCAAGATGGTAAACATTGAACTGA
>VWZY01010399.1:63360-74733 GCA_013399075.1 Chloroceryle aenea
TACCGGCAGGTGGGGCTGTAAGTAAAGGAGCTCCAGCGAGTACCACACAGCCTGGGCCGCTGTGGGCCCCGGAGCTCTCCCCAGAGAGCGATGGGGAAACAGGGGCGGTTTTATTATTAGTTAAATAATTAATTAGCTTCCATGAACAGTGTGTGTTCAGAAAGGAGCAGCCAACGAGAGGGAACAAATAACTTTTTCTACAGAATTGGCTGAAATGCAAGATACCCATTGCCCCTGATCAGAAATGACAGTAATTTAGCCATTAAAAGAGAAGATTGGCGATCCAGCAGCTACCAGGTGGCCTGTCAGCATCTGAAACGAGCTTTGGTTTAGCAGCAAAGAATGGCAGGTTTCCTGTGTTTAGTATGTTTTATCTCATAAACCCTAAATTATATTACAAAGTTAGATAATCCTGCTGTCCTGCTAGAAAAATGTAGTAAGAAAGGGCTACAGAGGCCACAGCTGAAAGGTTTAGTGTGTTTTTTTTTCTTGGTTGGTTGGTTTTGGTTTCATTTTCCTTTGTTTTGTTTTAAAAATGGTGCTGAAGAGAACAATGTTTCTTAATTTTCTAGAAGAAATGCACGTTTGAATTCTATCAGTTGCAGTTCTGGCATGGAAGAACCCTCAGCCCCATGGTATCAGTCAGTTTTACAGGAGTTTCAATCCCTGTTGCTGTCTAACAGGGTCAGTGGTGCTGTCTGTAGCAAACACAGCTCTTTTAAGCAGCCACATAGAAATCAAACGTATGGTTTTGCCATTGTGCTCACCCAGCCTTTTTGTTCTCCCCTGTCTCAGCTGTCACTAGCCAAAATTTAACTGCTTAAGCAGAGCTTGCCACAGGTAACAGCACAAGCAGGGTAAACCTGACAGCTGAAGACACTTCCCAGCAGAATACTGGCAACAGAGGCAGTTAGGAATCAGGTTGGATTCTCCAAAAAGATTCAAAGGAATGTTATGTCTCCAAATTGCATGGATTTTCTTACCATGTTGTTGACTTAGAGTCTGAAGATGAATTCTTGCTTCGGTATTAAACACAGGAAGATGAATCCTGTGTCACTGAGGCTCACATGTCTTGAGTCCCAGAAGGGAAGGAAATCACCTCTGTAGTGGAGCACACTGTTCTCAGCCAGAGATAGTGGCAGGAGAGTAGAACACGCAGCCAAGGAAGAGCTGGCGTGTTTTAATTCCCTCTCTGAGGACACTCTTCCTGAGCTGAGCCTTCTATGGTCTGGACTCCAATTTTTCCAACCAGGAGTCCAGTTATGGCAAATGTTTATGTCCAGGAGAGGCTGTAGACTCAGAGGCTGACGGTTGTAGTGTGGCAGTGAGGGAAGGAGGCTGAGGCAGCAGCCAGCTCCTGAACCAGGAAGCCTTCCCAGACTGGAATTGAAGCTTATTCAAAATGTGAATCTTGTTAAATTAATCAGAAACTGCAAAATAATCCACTACATAGGAGTGCAGGCGTGTGTGTGAACACAGATACAGAGCCTGGATCACATCCTAGGTGTTGCCACTGCCTTTGGCAACAACTAGCAGTTGTTTTGGTGTTTGCTGCCAAGTTTGTGTCTACTCCTAGAAGTGCTGAGGTCTTCCTGAGACGCTGATGAGTGAAAACTGACCCTTTCAGAGGCTGTTACTGGATAAAGGAAATCTCTGTCAGGCTTCCTGGCCTTCAGTGACCTCTGCTTGCTCTCACTGAGGGGTGATTACAGGGGCCCTTTAGAGACCCAGCCAGTGTGAGTGTTGGGGTGGGATGCTGTTTGTGCCTTCTGCTGCAAGCAGCAGTGTTTGTTGCCTCAGTTTACCTGGAGTATGATGGGCAAAATGTGAATTAGCTTTGGAAACTGGTAAATAATATTGTCCTTCAGTGATGTCATGGAGGACTTGGCTGAACTGGAAGTGAAGAGAGGAATTGCTTCCTGACCCTGCAAACTGAGTTGAGTTCAAATGTGTTGCCAGGACTAGCACTAGCTTTGGTGAACCAAACCTCTCACACCCAGACACCCAAATAGTCAGTAAGTGACCAGCACAGTTCTCTTCCCCTTGTTACCAATTGCCATGCACAGTCCCATTTTCCTTTCATTTCAATCCATGCAGCAAATATCCTGTCATTAAGTGCTTTTCACACATTGGATGGTAATGGAAAAGGAAGTTTAAACAGTACAGCTATCAAAGAAGGCACATCATTGACTCTTAGGTTGGTTATTTACAATTCCTCAGCATGGTCATATCTGTGAGTGCACATCTAAAATATATCCTTTGATGCACACAGTCTGTAAGGAAAGTGATTATCCAGAGCCTTGTTCATCCCTTGCAGTGTGTGTAAAATGCATGATAAATTAGTTTTGAAGTAAAAGAGTGACTTGAATCATAAGCTTGATGTTATTAAGCTGTACTTCTTTCAAGCCTAAGCTTGAAATACTGCATTTTCATTTAAGTAAAAAAAAACATCTGTCTCTTACATCCTCACTTGAGAGCTGGAGCATCTCTTCCACAAGGACTGGCTGAGAGAGCTGGGGTTGTTCAGCCTGACGAAGAAAAGGCTCCAGGGAGATCATGTAGTGGCCTTCCAGCATCTGAAAGGGTGCTCCAGGACAGCTGGAGAGGGACTTGTGACAAGGTACTGATAGGATGAGGGGCAATGGCTTCAAACTGAAAGAGGGGAGACTGAGATTAGAAGTGAGGAAGAAGTTCTTCACTGTGAGGCTGGTGAGACCCAGGAACAGGTTGCCAGCTGTGGATGCTCCATCCCTGGAAGTGTTCAAGGCCAGGTTAGATGAGGCTTTGAGACCCTGCTGTAGTGGGAGGTGTCCCTGCCATGGCAGGGGCTTGGAACTGGATGAGCTTTAAGGTCCCTTTGAACCCAAACCAGTCTGTGTTTGCATGTACATGCTTTAAATCACCAGCTGTACTTCTGAAGAATTATATGCACTTATTAATTTTCATCTTGAAGACATATATGCTAATTTATTACTCTGCAAATAATTACCAGGCTTTCAGAGGCTTGTCTCTTATGCACAGCTGCTGGATGTTGATAGCACAGCTCAGCAAGCAGGTGGGGGTATTACTGTGAATGACCAGCTCAGCCAGGAAGCTGTCTAAAGAAAATCAAGTTTGCACAACTCCGAAATGCCCACTGGAAAAGAAAATAGCAGCCTCAAGATGTAGCATAATTATTCTCTAGTATATTTGCTGTCATCACATGGCCTCGGCAGCCTGTTGGGAATAGATCCCTTTTCATCAGCCATGCAGATAAGAAAAGCACCCAATCAGTGCAAACATCCATTCTCAATTTCTTGAAATGTGTCTGTGTTCATTTTCTCCACTACTCCTCCAACCTTTCTGTGTATTTACCCAGCAGTTATCCTAACAGATACCCTGCTGTCCCAGAAAATCCTGAGCTGTAGCAGTCCCTTGGACTTTCTGGTTCTCAGTGTCTGGGGTTTGTCTAATGACAGCACTCTGGTGGCTCACTTCTGAGAAGGCTTGGCTGGTTTTATCCTGATCTGCACCATACAGACACTGTTGCATAGCCAACTGCAAATGCTTTGCAAGTAGAGGAAGGCAGGACTCACTCAGATTTTATCCAGCATTGCAGATCAATGCTCCTCTTGCACCTTCCAGGTGGGATTGCTCCTGCTATGGGGATGCTGTAGAAGGAACTCATGAGCTGGGTGTTTTGGATTCTTGGCACCCTTTGTCACTCTCTCCACACCTAGGCTTGCTGGGCTGTTTCTGTGCTCTCTGGCTTTTGCTTGGACTTCCTGTGCTGCTTTTTTTGAGGAGCAGGGAAATCTGTGAGTAGTTTTTAGCAGGTCATGTTATGATGTTCTGGTTTGTGTGCTGGACATTTCCAAGGGGATGTCAGATGTGCTTTCATTGTATAGTCTGCTGAGGTTCTGCAGCCTCCTGGCCTGGGAAGATTATTGCCCACATGTGGAGTTTGCAGACCTGTAGGGATATTAAAAGAAATGGAAGAAAATCTTTTTGAATGGCAGAAAATACTTTGGCTTTTTGATAGAAGGAACAGGCATGTGAATTTCTACACCAAACAATCTATTTACCTAAAAGTAGAGATGCTTCCATGAGTGCCAGCAGGGGGATGTTCAGTGAGGTGGAAGGAGACATCTGACTTCCAAAGCTTCCAGCATTTGGTTCATTGAAGTTCCTCACTGCTTTTTGCCTAGGCCTTCCTCTTTGTGACCCTGGAGGAGCTTGGAGAGCAGGAACAGGGCAGTTCCCAGTCTGATCCTGGGTGACAGGAGGAGGCTGTAATCCAGAAGCTGCTGTTTTCAGTTACATGGAAAGGAGCTGAGGCAAACTGCTGCTCTCTGTGCTGAAGCATTATGAAGCACAGCAAAGCCTAAGCCTTCTGTGTCAAAGAAGGTGAAAGGGAGATGTTTATTATAATCCATTTCTCTTCATCTGCCACTCCAGTGCTTAAAAGCCTCCTCAAGTATTCCATGAAGGAAAGTGATCTCTGCTCATGCATTCCAATCTTTGGGAATGTCTCTCCCACCTGAGCTGCTTGGCCTTCTTTTTTCAGAGATTTCTCTGAGGTCCCCATATGGTTTCTTTCTTTGTTCTCCACTCTTACTCTTCTGAAACCTGAAGCAATTAAGAATGGTATTATCTTCAAGGTTCAGGATATCCCAGAGAAGAATCCACGGAGACGTGAACCATGCCAAGCTGGTTTAGCTCACTAATTGGTTTCTGTGGTAATGAAGATTTGTGTTTGTCCTGTTTGATTTACTCAGGCATCGTGGCAGGATATCCTCAGGTGCAGTCTTCAGAAGCTCTAGAGACCTTGAATTTTATATCCTCTCTTCTTTCCAAGGATTCTGGATACGGAGAACCAAAATACTGCATAGACTGTGTAGGAATGGATAGGTCTGAGGTCAGGTCTGAGTAGGCCTTGTGTCCCCTCTTGCTAGCCACTAAATATGAGTGCAGGGACTTCCAGGATCATGGAACACCACTGACACCTTATTTGACATGCATTTAAAATACTCTTCAAGTAGGTTTTTAAAGGAAAAGGGTTTAAAAAGTATTGCTGCCCTGCTGAGAGTCAGCACAACTGGATCAAATTAAGGAAAACTTGCATTTTAAAAGCATCTTGTGATCTGAGACTCTGCAGAGAACCTCAGGTGTCTGAGACTGAGCATCTGTCATCTGAGGAAACCTGAGGAGCTTTAGGAAAATCTAGGCTTTCATATCTGAACTGTTTCTCCATGCAGCTGGAAATCTAATGTAAACAGGGCCTAAGGAACTTGGCCAAAGTCATTTAGAGGATCAGAACTGCTGACTGCTAATCCTAGCTCAGGTTTCTGGCCACATGCACGCAGTGCTAAGGTTTCGTTTTATTGGTTTGTGTTTTTCCTTTAGTCTCTGCTGTGAGGCACGTTGGGAGCACAGGAGAGAGTGCTGTTCACATAACACCTCTGCCCTCTCTCTTTACAAGGACCTCTTGGTTTGGTTTGGTTTCCTTAAGCTTTGGTAGACAAGCACAGACTACACCATAACGTATTTCTGTGTGAGAAAAAAGGGATAGAAAACTTCACAGCTAATGCTTTAAAAAAATATATTATTTAATTTAGGTTACCTCCCAAGAGAGTTGCTCCAGAACCCTGATTGTAAGTCTTCTGGGGTTGACATGAACCTTTCAGTTTGGAGCAGGAGTGAACTTTTGAAGCAAACCTTCTGCTTGTCCCCTCTCAGTGCACATTTTATGTGTATGCTGCAGACTGGTAACAAGAGCACATGATTGGGATGCTTTTGAAGTGAAACTAAATCAGAAGAATGTTCCATCTGCCAGTGAGGAGGTCAGATGTACAGCAACAGGCAAGAGAGAATCTAAAATAATTTTCCAAAACCCCACAGAACTGTTTAGTATGGAGTCAAGGTCCTCAAAACCTATTACAGATCCACTCCTCTTGCATGGTACTGCTTGCTGGTGTAGACAGAAATCATTTTGTCTCTTCTTTATTTTTTTTTCTGAAAGAAATAAAGCCTTCTTTATAGACTTCCAAGCTCTTTGCTTATATTTCTTAAGTGTCTGATAACCTATCATTGGCAGCCCCTCAGAGGTGTTTGCTCTGGTAGCATTTGGTCAGGATTTCCAGTGCAGTTGCACCTATTGCCAGACAAAGTTTTCTAGTGAAAATGGTATATTGAAAGTAAATCTCAAATGCCTACTCAGCACTTTGGCAGCAGCACATATGGAAACAAGCCATTAAAGATAGGGAAGGTCAGAAATTCTGTCTCGGGGGATTTTGACCTAAATGGTGAGAATTAAAAACAAATATTTTACAGAACATTTGGAAACACTTTTCCCCCTTTCTCGTGTGTGGCCATAGAGTTATTAATCAGTCTCTCCTCTCCACTTACTCAGCTCTGCAGTGGGAATATCTAGGGGCATTATACTGTTGATCTTGTATGTGTTTTCTTAAGGCCTCAAGCATTTTCAGGTCCTACAGAAGAGTGCAGGAGATAAATATTCTGGATACACGTGGAAGACAAAGAGCTGAGGTGACAGGCAGAAAGGTGGAAACATTCCCTTGTCTCCACACACTCAAGGAGAGGGGAAAATTTACCACATGTTGTTAAGGGGTAATGTATTGCACTCTCATGGACAACCAGAGGGAAAAGGAGAGCCCTGGAGAGGTAAAACCAGGCTCTTCCCTCAGACTTTACAGCTACCCACAGCTTCTCCTGTAGTGCCAGAGGCTTTTTAGTGTCTTAAGGTTTCTGTGTGTATGAGATTGTGATCAGAAAGGGTGGATACAGGATAATTGCCATTTCATTTGGACTGAACTCCTACGGGAATTAAACCCAGTAAATTTCACCACCTGTCACCACAAATCTCAGGCACCTTTATTCAACAAAGCCTTTGTGATAGAGATAAGTAGTGACATGGCCACTTTATAGCAAGGAACAAACCAAAAGTCAGCCTAAAATTAAAAGCACAGAACCCTCCTTCTAAGAAGGGCTCAAAGAATACTAGATGATATGTTCTAAGTGTAAGGTAACACTTTTAAATCATCCTTAAAAAGACTTTAAAATGTGCTATGAATTCAAACAATTTTAATAGACTAGAATCCTCAAAATACATACTGAGTGGGCCAGCACAGCATGTGGCAAGAGGGCCTTTTTTCCTTCCCCCAGCACCAGCCTGCCCCATTTTTTCTGGGGTACCAGCAGCTTGCAGGAAGCATGAAGTGCTGTTGCAGAGGAAAGTGAGGGATCAGCTGCTGCCACCAAAGCCTTGCAAGTGCAGCGAGCTGGTTTGGGAGTTGGTGATGAGCAGAAAGGTGCAAGACTGTTGGGGATTCTTGGTGTTAGAATGCAGCAGGATCTTGGTAATGCCAGCTAGGTGATCTTTCATCATGGGGCACAGGCTTCCAGTGGGTCTTGGAACCACAACTACCTGAATTTGCAAGTGCTGAGCGAAGCGTTGTCAGAAGCCAGCCAGAATTTCTGAGCCATTCTGCTGAGGAGAAGGGTAAACCTGGTGAGTCCATAACTGACCCAGTGAGCAGCCTTACACAACAGGAGACACATGGTCCTTGTGGGGTGTTAGTGCAACAAAAGACAGCACAAGATCTTAGGCAGGCAGAACGTGATTTTCCTTCACAATCCACTGAGCAAGTTGATTCTCCATATTCACGCTCTCATGCCCACAAGCTTGCAAAGTTGAAGACATGTACCTGCCTGAGGAATTTTGCCAGGATCATGGGAAAATGGATGTCATATGGATGGTTAATAGTAAATAGCTTTGGAGTTGTCACTGCATGTCTCGTGTTCCTCTTCACCAGTGATGAGAAATTGGTTTTGGATGGTTTTTTATACTCTTTAGGAGTCAACAGTTACTATGGGACAATCTTTCTGCCTCACAACCTTGTTTATTTTATCCTCCATAAGTCTTCAAGAGATGCTGCCTATTCTGTTGGTTTCATTTCACCTATCTCTCTGACTATGGCCTGCCTTAAGGCTGAGATAACAAGAGCAATGGCTCTTGCCCTGTGAGGCAGCTTTGCTGCTTTGCTCTCTTGTTTCTTCTGCTGCTTTTTATGCACAGTTCCATACAGTCCAGTTCTAGTATTTCTGTTACATAGCTCTACAAACTTTTTCCATTATTCAATGTCAAGAAACTTCAGTACAACTCAGTTTACTGTAGTACTGAGAATGGGTATGGCCCTGGAAATCTTTGCACTGCATTCCAGCCTTCTCTGAAGTGCATTACCTCAGGTGACATCATCTGAGCAGAAATAATTATCCCTTTGCCATGAAGGTCTTTTCACATGCCTGGGTACTTGCTTTTGACCTGCTCCTGCTTTCTAACCAGTATTCCTCCCAGTAGCACAAAGAAGGTGAAGAAGACTTCATCTTCTCCTAACATTCAGCACGCTAGGTTTTGATGCTTCTTCAGTCATTACAGGGTATTGATGATTTCAGACTGACAGTTGTTATCTCTGGAAATAAAGTGTTCAGTTCAATCCTGACAAATTTTAGTCACAAGACAGGAATCACCAATAGGAAAGTGATCCACCTCTGAAAGATAATAATTCACTATTTTTTATATTTTCTTTGCCTGAAGGAAAATATTTTGACATCTGGAATACGGAATTTGTCATCCCTGTCTGTCTAATGGAGCTCTGTCTCCAGCAAATGCAGCCAGCCAAGTAATGAAGGGCTGGGAAGCCAAAGGGAGTAGTTTCTCTTTCATGACTTTTACAAACCATTGGTTTATTTGATTAGGTTTGTTACAGGGGCTTCCAGATTTCTTATGATGCTGGCTTAGGAACACTTAAACATCACTTGTAAGAGGTTTGGAAAGGGTAACCAGGGCTGGGCAGGGAGGGGAGTATGGACTGGCAACATCTCCAATCCCTGTTTCTTCAATCAAAAAGCACACAAGCCCTGGAATTCTAGTCTGCCATCACAGTAATTACTGTGCCATGGCTCTTTGTCATCCTTCAAACCCCTTGGAAATAAGAGTGCTCAGAACAGGTAGGCTGCTCACTTACATCTGTGCATACAAAGCTGGAAGTTCTCTGATTCCAGGATTTCAAGGGTACTATTTTTTTTCCCCATGTTTTCTCAATGAGAGAGGTGAAGAATGTGTAAAGGACTCCCTAGGATTCAATCAGTTGTAACTGATCCCATGCTAAGGCCCTGAAACCTTCACCCAAATGCAGCTAGGAACCAAAGCATTCAGCAGCACAAAGGCACCAGAGTGAAGAAGTTCTGAGTGAGAGAAGAGGTGCCTGACTCCCCATTCACTGTGGTATGTGCACAGTATAAAACCCACAGAAAACCGAGGAGGAGAACCCTCCCAAGAAAAAGAGCAGTTCTCTTCCACTGTATTTTTAGTGTGGGAACACGGCCAGGCAGCATCACTCAGCAGCCTCCTGTAGTGGTTTTTTGCTTCAGCCAGACAATATGACAACCCAAGGAATGACTTTGCACTCCTGCTTGTACCAAGGAAGCTGCAGGAAGTTTTCCATCCTTGCTCAGCGCAGTCAGTGGTACTAAGAGCTTTATTTGTCAGCAGCTTTGCATTGCTCTCAGCATCGTGTCAGTTATCCTTGCTCCTGAGGTTTCTGCTGGCAGCACTCTCCATGCTAAAGCTGCCAACAGCACTGCAGCTGAATCACTGTGAGCAGAATTCTTTACAGTGCACCAAACTCGAGCTGACTCAAAAGAGCAGTGATGCACTGTCATCAAAAAGTGCCTGCAAGTAGAAGAGCAAACATCAAAGCTGGCCAAAAGCTTCCCAGTGTGAACAGCTACACTTCTTGTATCTAGCTGGGGTAGACAGGAGAGTTAGCTTTTCAGTCCAGTAGCTTTCTCTAGAAGGCTGCAGCTATTTGGAATATCTGCAAGTACAGTCACTCAGGGGTGGAAATGGGAAAAAATACTCCATGGCAGGTTTTTAATGGTGCTGTAGTCACAGGATCCACCTTTCTTTCACCAGCTGTGAGAGCACAGCCAGCTCACATAGCTCATGGCATCTCTGAAGGCAAAGACCTAAGGCTAGCTAGAGAGACTAGAGCAGGCTGGTTAGGTCAGTAGAGGCTGCAGAGCCTGTTTTTAAGTATCCAGGTAAAGGTTTGCAAAGGTGGCCACACCAAGCTGCTACAGCATCTTTCTTCAAATGATCTGCCCAGAAATTAACTCCAGACTGTCCCTGCAAGCTGCAGTCACATGCTGATGGCTGTATGGGCACACACTCTGTTGTACTCAGTACTTGTAGTGGTCAAGCTCTGTATCAGTTTGTCAGACTTCACTCGCCATCAGAAACTTTGTAATGAGCATTGATATCCTCTCCCCAGGGAGCTCTGCTGACACAGGATCATTCATCATTCTGGGGTAGTTGTTGTCCACACATGGAGTTCCTCTGAAAAACCAGCCTGCAGATTGTCACCCTGCTTTGTTCCAGACTCATTTGCAGGTTCCCTGGCTGGAAGGAGGTAGCTCACTGTTACTTCTCAACCAACACCCCCAAAACGTTTTCATTTCTTCAGAAGTACCTTGGCATGCCTCCTCTGTCTCTCTGACTGAAGGGCTGTGCCTCTTCTGCTGTCAAATCAGGACCATTCTTTGCTGCAGACCCTGTCCCAGCTTTTCTGTCTGTGCCATGTATTAAATACATCATTTGCTACCCAGTCAGGACATTTACACCTTTCACCTGCCAGCAGTAACAGTTCTGTGCTGTATGAGCTACAGGGCCTTGCCTGAGAGAGGAAACACATTCCTAGGTCTGAGCAGGCAGGTATTTTGGAGGAGAGCAGCAGGCTGTCCTTTCCTTCAGATCCCTGCAGCTTTCTTCCATCTCCAGACAGAGACTGGGTGCTTTCCATCCTGGCCCTGCTGCTCTGTGGCAGTTACCCAGGGTGGCATCTCTCCCAGTGCTGCCAGTGAGACAGCAACAAGGAGGATAAATGCCTGCAGTTTATGCTCTGCCTCGTGGGAGAGGAGGGAGGAAGAAGAATGCCAAGGATCTGGCTGGATCCTAATGAACCCACAGCTCAGGAGCTGCACCCCACCAGGGCATTGGACCTGCTGAGCCAGCTCTGGGGGGAACCCCAGACCACTGGCAGGGCCTCCACGGGCACCCCTCAGCAGCACTCAGGAGGGTGTCCATCACCACCTCCTACCAAAACAAGTGGCTAAACCACCTCGTAGAGTGCAGTAGGTGATTTTAGCCATCTGCCTGGATGTGCATAATCTGTTCTTTTTAGCTGGCCAAAAGCATTTGCAATCTACACACCTTCTGGAGCTTTTCTCCTTAGCAGAGCTTTCCAGAGGACTGAACTCAAGTGGTTTTATGTTGAAATGATCTAAAGGGTAATGATAAACAAAGAGTTGCAA
>VWZY01010400.1:2304-12349 GCA_013399075.1 Chloroceryle aenea
CCTCCCGCCGTTGCTCCGGAGGACCGTGGAGCCGGTGCCGAGCAGCGGCGTTATCCGCCGGCGGCCTCGGCAGCGCTCGCACGTGTGAGGCGAGCCCGTGTCACTTTTCCACCAAATTATGAAAGTGTTCATTGATTCCTTTCAGAAAGGAGAATGTTCAAGTGACATGTGCGTTTAAAGTTTCTGGAGACACCTTCAGTATTCGAGGGTATGTTTCAAATTGCTTGGGAAGCCAAGTGAAATTAGTCAATTCCTGTGCACGGGAAGGTAAAAAAAAAACAATTTCTCCATCAGGCTGAATACATTTTTTTGTTCTTAGATACAAGGGGGGAAAAGCTGCCTGTAGTTTGCACGAAAAATAGGGAAGCTAAAATAGCAGTGACGTAGAACGGGAGAAGGTTATCGGTCGTACAGCGAGGCACAGACCCTGCAGGTACCTGCGTACGTGGAGCTGAACCTCGTGGTTGTCCTGGTGAAATGGACAGGATTAGACGTGTGTGGATGTTCCTCTTGGATAAATGCCAAGTAAATCAACAAATCATTTACGGACAGATCTTTCCCTTTTGCAGGAGCTGGTTTTCAGAGCGGGTTTGTGCTCGGATGGCCGCCGACCCCGGGGAGATGTGGAGCGGGAGCAGGAGTCCTCCCGGGGTTCCTGGGCTGTGGGCATCAGCTCGCCCAGCCTGGATGATTTCTGGTTTTGTTTTCAGGTGGGAGCTCCAGTTCCTCTCCGGTGACCTCCAGCGGCGGGACACCCTCTCCTCTCAACCCCCTGCTCTCTCCATCGTGCTCCCCTCCTGCCTTTCACCTGTCGGCCAGCAACCTCGGCGTGTCGTGCCCCGAGACCTACCTACACAACCTCAACGTGCCCCTCTACTACAAGATTTGTCCTACGAGCTTCTTAAGGCACCAGTCTCTCCTCTTCCCAAGCCACGAAAAACTGGGAGGCACCAACCCCCATCTTTTACCCCACTTCATGGTGGATATGCCCAAACTCTCTTCCCTCGGCATGACCAACCTGAAAAATGCTAAAGCTGAAGACTTAAACGGGCAGTGCCTACAAGTCCCCAACTCTGCTAGTCAAATGCTGTACGGATTACATGCATCTGGAAACATTTTCCCATCAAGTCCCATTGCTCGGGAAGCACTTAATTGTTCTTTACATCCTCCATATGGCTTGTATGGTTATAACTTCTCTGTGCCATCTAGACTGATGAATGCAGCGAGCCATTTCAAAGTGAGTGACAGCATCCCAGCTTCTCTGAGAGATGGCAGATGTAATCACGCTAACTGGCACCCGACAATTAACCATTGCCTTTAGTGGAATTCTAGAATCTTTCTAAGCAGTGATATGTAAAGCAACCCTTTCCTTCCTTCATCCCCACGGGCTTGCTCTTTACCCACTAGGAAACCCCGCGTGGTACAGGACCGGTATGTCCAGGGGGGGTTCACTTTTGGGGGGTTTTGTGTCGTGTTTTTTACGCTGGGAGGCTGGAGGATCCGGGAGCGTGGAGGGTCTGAGATGATCCACAGCAAGGTGTTAGCTTTTTGGTGATATTTATGTCATGGGTGTAGGTTAAGAGCAAACTGTGCGGTCACCTTTTAATATTTGCACTCAGAAGTGGGAAAGTAGACGTAGATATTTCTACAGCTATGGCTTCCTGAAACTCTCTCTCGCTTGCCTTTAGTTAGCTCGAAGCCCCAGTGAGCTTCTGCTCACCCTGCCACTGATTTTGAAGGGACAGGTAGAGATCTTGGGTTAGCAAAGGAGCTGTATTCAGCCAAGTGCTCGAGCCTGTTCTCAAGTTCCCTCGGCTTTGTTGGATCCTAATTAATGACGTGAAAGTGCCTTGTTCTCCAGGACCCAGATGGCCCGGTTATCAGACTAGGGATGTAAATCCAAGGCCCTGCTGCTGAGGTAAAGAAAGGCAGGATAAAAGGTGGATGTGTTCCTACTTTGTGGGGATGAGAAAGTGAAACCTGAGGCAAGGGTGCCCCAGGGGCCCCCCTCTCCATGCTCCTGCTTCTGGAGATGGTAGTGAAGGGAAGCACCAGCACCGACAGCGTGGCTGGAAGGAACAGGGGATGGAGGGCCACACATCTCCCCTGGGGTGAGATGGAGCCATGCTGGAGGATCTGGAGGATACACCTCAGAGAGCTGTGTGGGGTGAAACACCACCGGGAACAGGACACTGCTCTTACCTGTGCTCTCAGCCCAGGAGGACACAGAAGATCCACCTGGGATGGCATCTGCCGGTCTGTGCCTAAGGGAAAGGGCAGAGATGCTCCTGGCTTGGTCCAGTGGAGAACACAAATCCTTTCCAGACAGTTGCACCTCTGCGGGGCCTGAAACACAAGATTTTCAATTCCTTCCATAAGTCCCAGTTGTTTTATTCTAACCTGTGGATATTCTCATTATTCCTGTAAATAATCTCCAGCTCCCAAGGGCACGATAAATCGGGGCGCAGGTTTTAGCCTACATCTGGTTGATTCTCAGTCCCTACCTGGAGCCAATCTTGAGATCTGAAAATGATGCTCGGCCACGTTTTGGGATTAAGAGAAGAAAACTGTGCATTTCCAAACATAACCTGGCACTATACAGGGATTAAGTGCAGGTTTAAGAATCAAGATTGATACCCGAATTCTGGGTTTATTTTCATCCATAACAGACAACAAATTAAGAAGAGCAATACCAAAAGTTGTTAACATAACAACAACGTTATCTTGATGGGACTTTGCTAAAAATCAGGCAACATTTGGTTTCCCTAATTTACCTGCTTTGAGTGTTCACAGCACCCCCAGCAATACCAGTGTGAAACAGTGGGCCCTGCTTGCCTTGCTATATGGTCTGTACAACTGTAAAAACGATCAAACCTGCTTCTTCATGCTGTTTCTTAGCAGTTTATCTCACTATTTTTATTAAAAAAAGAAAAGAACCTTTTTCTTCACTCAGCAGTCCTTATTTCCAAGCCATCCCTCGTCATCAGTGGTGGCCAAGTTCCCATGGGTGAGCCCAGGACGAGTGCTGGGCCAGGCTCCGCTCTCCACGGGAGGAGTGACTGGACCCCACCAGACCCCACGTGTGGTTGCACTTTTGGGGGAGCTGGGAAGGCTCTTCCAGATCAGTCACAGATTCGTGGGTGGATGCAATGGGGTAACTTCCAATTTTCCAAGTATTTGTGATTGCATAAGATATTCCAGAGTTGCTGGCCACGAGCTGGTGAGCCAACAAATCAGTGCCTGCCTAGTTAAAGAGTGTGACTGATAACGACCTGGGGTGTGTTTGCAGATGGGGCTGGGGCTTCCCAGAGCAGCCCCTCCATCCCAGGCCTTTGGCACAGAGCCATCGCTGGGGTGATGCGCTCCACCAGCGACACGCAGCCAAGTCTGGTGGAACTGGGGTGGGTTTCCATGTGCCTGCTCCTGTAGGAGCCCATTTTTTTCCACCAGCCACATGGAAAACACACCCAGAGCCTGGTGCCTGCAAGGGGTGTGTGACACCAGCAGCTGTGTCCCCTGGGTGCTGGCCCTGAGCTCTGGGGATGCAGACCTACCCGTTAGCTCCGTAGGAGAGGTGGGCACGGCGTGAGATGCTGTTGGATCTGGCGTAGCTGAGGGTCATTTTTATTTCCTTTGTCTTCATCTCCTGATGTTATCCTTTCAAAAATCCCTGCAATGAATGGAAAAGACATTGGTGGTTATTTCAGGCAGTCGTAGCTCTCCCTGTCCTGGTGTCCCTGTGGTCACCTCAGACCCCACCAAGGCTCCCTGACCACGGGAGAATATTTTCCGTACCCCCAGTGGTAATTTAGCTGAATCACTCACATTTTAAGGTCAGTCTTTCAAGTGAGACCAAATACAAACCCATTCCACGCAGCTTTGTACTCCCCCTGTTAACATTACTTGGGAACCTGTGGCAGTTGCAGAAGTTCACTCTTTTTGGTGGGTGAACACAAACATAAAGCCAGTATCATGGTGCTGGTTTTAAACAGGAACGGGGAGAAAATCATCAAAGGAGATTTTTAAGATTAAACTGTCTGAGCAATCTTAGCTATTAGTCACTGGATTTTGCCAAGGAGAAGTCTGAAGTTCCTGGGGAAGAGATGAATAGATATCTTTTATAGCAAATAAAACTGGCCCTACCAAGGCTGCCGTGCCCATCCTCGACACCGGGACAGGGGATGAGCGCGGTGCTCGGACACCGGGAAGCTGACTTAAAAATCAAGGAGACAAAACCCCAAACCCAAATCAACCCCCAAAATAATGTTTTTAATCAAAGTGCAGTTTACTATCCAGTTTCACCCAAATTCAATCCATCTATTGGAGAAGCCAAACGTGTAGGGGGAGCGTCGGATGTAGCTTTTTCTGATCGAAGCGCCTTGCTGTACATTTGATCTGCTGAGGTTTGCTCTGTAATTAGATGATAATTTGTATCACAATTATGCAAAGCAAACGAGGATTGGATAGCAAGATAGAGCAGAACAAATAAGCACCCAGAACATTTGAAATGCATCCAGTATCCCAACGATGTCCATGTGTGGTGGGGCCAGGGGGGACATGCGGTTCCAATAAAGCTGCAGAAAGGGAAAAGGCCGGTATCGGTTCCTACGCCAGTTTCAAATGCTCGTGTTTACCAATTTGTATTGCACATTAATATGTAAACACAGGCGATTGGAAACAGATGACTCGGCCATGTTTACGTGTCCTTTCGGCTCAGTTTGGGGTGTCTGGTTGTCTCCTAGAATCCGACTCTTTGCAAACCTGGCTCAGAAAGCTGAATGAGAGCTACAGCAGCCGAAGGCATCGGCTGAAACTCGCCGGCTCCGCGGCAGCTCTCCCAGCCCCAGGATGTATTTTGGGTACTGGGTACATCCCCCAATGCCTCCCGAGTGCTCGATGGCCAGAGCTGCACTTTGCAGTGCTGGAGGGGACACCTCATTCCCGGGCATTTACACACCAAAGGTATTTTTATGAAATGATTTAACCTTTATTACCACGTCCCTCGGAGGCACTGGAGTTGTGGAAGGCGGCCACGGCATCGTCTGGCCACTGCAGAACCCCATCCAACACTGGCTCAGTGGTCTCTGTGCTCCACTGGTGCTGCAGTGCTGAAAAAACACCCAGAAAAGATTATTTTTGATCATTTTGCAAAGGAAAAGAAACCCCACTTTCCTCGCAGGGTGAATAAAAACCTGCGACTTGCTATCCACCTTTTCTTTCCCCCGTTGATTTGCATTTTCAGATGCAAGCTCCAGCAGCTCTTTTGGGCTCGGCCGGGTCTGGGCAGAGCCTCGTGGCCCCCGTGGAGTTGAAGCCGGTGTCAGAGAGCCGGGGCTGGGCGCAGGGACGGAGGCTGGAAGGAATCACGCTGCCTGCAGGGGCTTTTGCAGATGTCGGGTATTGCGCTGCAAGCTGTTCCTGCTTAATCCAGCTCTGCTCTCACCCACCCGGTGTCGTTTCTGAGTTCCAGTTATTTATAAACCCACTTCTCCATCCCTCCCCTGATATTCACGAGAAGGACCCACCGACTACGTCCATACATCAAACCATTTCCTCCCAGACCGCTTACCCTACAGCACCAAGTTTGAAGTTTATTGCAGCAATTAAGTACCAGAAGTAGCCCAGGTTTCAAGGACCCCTTGAGCTTGTAAATCAAATGACACAAACCAGCCAGTAAAAGTCAAGACCTTTCTGGAGAGGGAAGCAGCAGCGATAAGGGAGAACCCCCAGGAAAAGGAAGATTTGCTGTCTAAGGAAGCAGATCCTGAACGAAACCAGAGCTGGGGCAGGGGCTCAGGGTGGCTTCTAGCTCTCTGATGTCTGAAGATATATTACCTGCACTAAAGAGGTTCTCAGAGATTTTCTCTCATTTTCAAAGCCTGGCTCTTTCAGGTTTTGAGAGAATGGCTTCTTTGGAGAAAATCACTTTTTCCTTCTTGGTGCTGGCTCCAGTTCTCAGCTCTGAGCTGGGTTGCAGCTCCAACAATTTCCTCCACACCCTGCCCAGCAGCTGGGAGCACTTAGCAGCTCATCTGCCCCACTGGGCTCACCTGCCCGAGCCAGCCCTGACAGGTCCAGCTGCTTCCAGTCAGGCCTGCAAATAAAACAGGGCCTCGACTCCACAAGAAAGAAGAGGAATGGACTTGTGTGGTTACTGAGAGTTACTCTGGCTATTACTCAGGTGATGCTCCAGGGGTGGATGCTGCCTCCTGCTCCAGCTGCCGGTCTCACATCCCTTCAGCCTGAAAGCAGCCAGAAATACCCTTTTTTCTTCACGTTCAGGAGGATTCTCACTGCTGTTGCACTCCCCAGGAAGGTTTCCAACTCAAGGCATTACCCACCAGCCAGCACCGTTGTGGGAGGGACCTCAGTCACCTGACCACAGTCAGATGCTGCCCTGGCAGTGCCCATCTCACCCCAAGCACCCACTGGTCTTCAGCATCATCTTCCATCGCACGTGACTTTAAATGCCTTGGAGATTCTGCTTTGGAGGGGATGCTGAATGCACTGCAGGAATAGCCCTGTGTATTCGAGGTGGTTTGGTAAGTTTTTGGGGGTGGGATTGTGTTTTATGGGTGTCTTCAGTACCAGGAGAAAGAGAAGCAATCTACGAGGCTGGGCTGGTTCATCTTCAACCAGCACCACAATTCTCTCCACAAAGACTGCTATTTTAAATTACAAAAAGAAAAAGAGCATAAATCCATCTACAGAGCAACATTTCAAGTGCTAAGAAATTACCAGTAAGAAATTACTATCAGATGATGAAGCTGCAGGGACAGTCAAAAGCAAATCCTCCCCATCCTGCCAGTCAAGATCTCACAGTCTTTATAAAGATGATTACCAAAGATTTTTCTTCCCTGCAGTACAAATTACACCGAGTACCCGCCCGCCCCACTCAGGACTTGCAGGTACTGCACATCTCCATTTATCAGTGACACTTTTAGTTTCAGCCCTTCACCAAATTCTTCTTTTATCTCCATTAAAAGTCTTACTGTAAAATGAATCGAAGCTGATAAGCCATTTCCTGTATTGTATTTCTTCCAACGTTATCAATATTGCTAATAAAAATAGAGATTGAAACAATATGTTGTAATGCCCAGGATATAAGCCAGATTCTGCTGCAGCTCAAATAAATATGAATTTGGCCTTTGGCTTTCATAAAAGCAGGATAATGTCTCTATCAGGGCTATTCTAATGGATAACATCAGCCCCCTTTGCTGCACTTCCCAGGACTACCAGAATTTAAGAAGTCAGGCTGGTAGAAGAAATACAACTCTGCTGCCTGGAGAGTTGTGCAGACTGAACAAAATCAAAGTAAAATGAAGGCCCAAACTGTATTTCCCATGGAAACAAAACCCAGCGTCCCAAGAAACTTTGAAAGTGCTGACAGTTGCCAGCAATTGTCTTTGGCAAGGGGTTTAAATTAGAAAGGAGGGGATTGAGATTGGAAATAAGGAGGAAGTTCTTTACCAGGAGAGTGGTGGACACTGGAGCAGGTTGCCCAGGGAGGTGGTTCAGGCCCCATCCCTGGAGACATTCAAGGTGGGGCTGACAGAGCTCTGAGCACCCTGCTCTAGTTGAGGCTGTCCCTGCTCTCAGCAGGGGGTTGGACCAGATGACCTCTGGAGCTCCCTCCCAACCCAGACACTTCCACGTTTCCATGATTCACTTTCTGAGATGGCTTTTGGTCAAATGGGCTCGGGTGATGTTTGAGAGCCACACGTGCCAGTGCAGACCTCTCCCCTTGGCCTGGCTCTTCTCACCACTTTGGAGAGCCAGGATGTCTTCAATCCAAAGTGCATCCTGAGGATGCACCCTATTAGCTGCTGATCGTGGGGTGTGGGTGCCAGGCCTGGCTGGGGAGGCAGCCTCAGCACCCTGCTCCAAGCCTGAGCTTCCCAAACGACCACAAGATCCCTTAGCTTGAAACTGTTTTCAAGTATCACTCATGCAGATGGAGTCATGGGCCATAAAAGGAGGAATTTCACTGGGTAGGTCTCCTGGCCACAGAACAGAGCAGAGATGGAAATGAGATCCAGCTCTGCTCAAGCCAAATTTTTTTGGAGGAGATGGCGAGAACCTCTGCTAGCCATCAGGCATCAGAGATGTTCCTGCACCCGCTGACAGCTCCCCTCACCCCTCATCTGATCCAAACCCTGCTCAGGCTCCCGCTGGGAAAATCATCTCCGAAAGCTGGAAGCTTCTGGGTCTCCTTGGGCTAAATCTCTCCCCAGCCAGAGCCACGGCTTGGAGGCAGCAGGATCGAGTCGCTGTCCCCGCAGCATTCCTCATGGATTTACCTCCTAGCAGGTGAAAAGACAGATGAATGATTTTCAAATAACCTATCAGTTAAAAAAAATAAGAAAAATCAAATCACCCCTGAGGCAGGGGAAAGCATTTTGAGTGGTTTCTTTGCAGCAATTGGGCTTGGTCAGTTTTGATCTGGGTGTTTCTGCCCTGCCAGCCCCCACGCTTTAATTCTCTTCTTTTTTTTTCCTTAAAATAGGACACACCTGCAAGGAAGGCAAAATTTCTTCAAGACATTCCTGATCTGGAGCATATTAAACCGATATTTTTGTTTTGTATTTTTGATGATTTGCTCCAGTGATAACATAATAGCATGATATTTTGCCTGGGATTGATTAAAACATTTCTTTTGATCAGCGCAGCAGATTGAAACAGTTGTTTATTACTGGACAAAGCGCTGAGAAAGAGAAGGGGAAAAAAAGAAAAACAGAAAAAAGAAAGGGCTCTGGGTGGCTGTTGGGTCTGCTTTTTGCTAAGGGTATTTCCTTTGCTTTGGGAAAATTCTCTGTTCCAGGCGGGGTTGGGGCTTGGGAAGTGAGAGAAGGGGAGGACGATCCATCACGCTGACGGACACCGGCTGAAAACCCGGGCGCTGGTTGTTACAGCTCCACGTGTGCTGAATAAAAACTTACTTCTCTCACCCATCGCCCACCTCGTCACTGATGAATTTCTAAAGCCAAATGTAACATCTCCTAGAAAGGTTCTCCTTTCAGACTGTACCGATGGCTGCACCTTTCAAAGCCACCTAGGTTATGAATTTAAAGATTTAAGCTAAAAACCCATCTTTTTTTGATCCTTATTATCCAAAGGCAGCATCATATTGTTACAAACCTACAACAGCTGAACACAGACGGCTTATTTTGGTTGAAACCCAGCTCCTAGGAAGGCTTTCAAGACTAGAGATTTTAATTACACAAAAAATGTTAATAAAATCTCTTATTTAACTGCTGGCAAGACTGTAAGGGGGAAAAAAAACCCCAACCCACAATAATATCTGGCTCTGTCTCTCTGACAGAATAATTCTTGAGTTCCATTTGCCACATTGGTGCAGCTGTGCCCAATAACCCGCTGTCTTTATTATTCTCCACTGATATGAGATGAAAATGAACTGGAAATGTTTATGCTGCCAGTGGCGTGCAACACATTAAACAGATAACGCCAGCGAAGGTTTGGCTTAAAACAGGGGGGTTCTCCTCCAGCAGAGCCCCTCTGTAACTCAATCCCCTCTTTTCCCAGGCAGCAGAGGCTGCCGCTCTGCCGAAAGCCTCAGACACACACAACCCTATCTTCATTAAAGAGGAATTGCTTCCATCTCGCCATCCCCAGGTGCCACTGAAAGCAGAGCTCTGTTTCATGTGGCCAGCTTCAGTTCCTCTGTTTAGATCAGCGGATTCCTTGGCTTCACGGGACAGTTGGAGATCAATCTCTTTGGAGTCGTGTTTGCTTCCCCTCCGCTTTTCCCCGCAGCGTGTTTAGAAGCTGCGTATTAATTCCTGGGTCATGCCTTTGGTATTTTTCACCCCTTGCAATAAATAAAACCAACCAAAAAGCACAACTGAAACCGACGCCATCGCTTTTAAGCATCTCAACCCAACGCACTGCTTGGGTTGCATTTGGTTTAATGCACCCATCGATAAAGGGAGCTGAATCAAACTCTTTCAGGTTGTTCATTCGGAAGGGCTCTATTCCCAAGCCGTGCACCTGCCCCGTGTTTTCCTTGCAAGGGGATACCTCTCCC
>VWZY01010400.1:12790-35343 GCA_013399075.1 Chloroceryle aenea
AGTCCCCGTGGAACTTCCAAACCCTTATGGAGGAAGAAACCTCTTCCCATGGATGGCACGTGGCTTCTGCACCATCCTCTCGTGCTGGGATGCAGGTTCTTGAGCTCTGATATTTTAAAGTTACTGTTTAAAGAGCACAGTAGCAGTCACATTTTAGTTCCTGCACAATGCATTGAGCAACAGTTTCTCTCTGAGCTGACGGAAAAAAATAATTCAACTCCTTTTTTAGGAGCAGGTCAGCTCTGCCTGTCAGTCTGGGTTTCACAGGAGAATCATCTTTTCATTAACAGCCTTCCCTGACGTGGGTAAAGCCATCCACTATTTAATGAACTGGTTAATAATTATTATCTGTCCAGTCAGGGCATTTTTGTTTCCACCTCTGTGCCCTCTTCCCTCCCTTCCTGCACCCCGACCCCACCGCACTAGGGCAGCTCTTTGCTGAAGTAGTGGAAGCAATTTAATTATTATAGTGGTTTGTGCTGATGGTATTGAGAGGGAATCACCCACAGTTAGAAAATAAAGGATCAAATTGATTTGTTTGGAGGGTTAAAGCAACAGGAAGGTTTCTTTGGTTGGGAAATAGAAGCTTGAAGTTAAAGTTCATTGATTTCCCATAGAGGATTTTTACCTCCTGTCACACAAGAACCCAGAGGTGAATATTTCTCTGATCTATGTGCTTCACCATTACAGATTTTGAGGCATTTTGCAAGAAAAATAATAGCCTTGAATGACCATCGAGGTGAGAGCAAGGAGTGCTGGAAGCAGCCACAGCCAGCTCACACCTTACCCCCCTCTGCCTTCCAGCACTCACAAGCAATCCGAGTTTAACAAACTCCCCACACAATCAGGAAAATATCGAAAGCACAAAGCAGAGAAAGGTGCTGGGGAGAGCAGAGCAGCTTCCTCACCTCGTTGCTTAGTCCAGAGGCCAGGAGTGTCCGTTGTGCTGCCAGGACACCGTCGTGGGGAGCTCCCGGGTCTGGAATTGAGATTTAGGGAGGAATTTTGCTCCCTCCTGGCAGCGCCGGGGCTGCCACGGCCGCAGCCCTCAGCAATCAGCCCTGCTCCAGTGAGGGGCTGCCATCTGGCCCCTTTGTTTTTCCAGTAACCTGTAGACACCGATAACATTTAACAACAAGATCTGGGTTATCACAGACCATTTGCCATTTTTTTCCCCCCCTTTCTTTTTTTTTTCCCCCTATTCCTTTTGTTTGGTTAATCTCACTTTATATTTTGCTTTGCTCTCGGTACAAATCGAGGAGCTCCTCTGGGAAATCCCACACCACCCCCTTTCCCCTCACCACAGCCCTTTTTGTCTCCTTTTGGTTGGCTTTGAACCGTTTTGATGCAGCAGGATAGCAGCAGAAGGCAGAAGGGTTGGCTGCTTCCTCCCCACCTTGCCAGGATTTTTGTCCATGGCACTTGCAAGCCTGAAGAGATGACAGCCACCACCACCCGAGGTGACATCCCACCTTGCAGCTGTCCCCACAGAGCTGCTCCTGCCCCAAATCAAGCCTGAGCTCAAACACAGTGGTGTTGGCGTGGAAATATAAATCAGCTGGAGTGGGGTTGGAAGAGACCCTGCCTTGGTCTCTGCCAGGGGAGGGTGAAGGCTGCCAGGGGAGGGTGAAGGCCACGTGTGCAGCCTGCCCAGGTCCTGCCCAAAAGCCAGTGACTTTAAATATCAGATTGAAGCAATAAAATTGGGTTTTTTCTTTTCTCAGTGATCTCAGCTCTTCCTCCCTTCCTGCAGTCAGAGGCAGTGATCAAGACCAAATGATTTTCTGTCCCCAAGTAACATTCAATAGACAGTGAGTTGATGGCAGCTATGATCATACATCCAGTTGCCATTTCAAGGTGTGTTGTGCTATTTCAGCTTTTCCTGCACCAGAGCAGTAAAAGATTGAAAACTTTGGCTGCTGTGAGTTACTCCTTTCATCTTAACTTCTTGTTTGCTTTGTATCACCTGCACTGGTCAACAAAGAGCTTTCTGAGGTGGTTGGGAATCCTCTGCTGAGAAATGCTGGTTACAGAATCACAGAATCCTAGGGGTTGGAAGGGACCTCGAAAGATCATTTTGCTGCTGCAAAGCTCTGGCCTGAGCAATCCAAACTCACATCGACTTGGATTTAATATTTCCGAGTGTTACGAAGCATCGCTCATTGTTCCTGGAGAAACCCAACTGCTCAGCCTCTAGGTAGGACCTGCAGAACAACAACAACAACAACCATTAGATCTAAAGGAGCACATTGTCATTTTGGGATAGGATTGGGTTGCTTGGTGGGGTTTTTTTTTTCCCCCCAGGCTTTCCTAAGGGAAGCATTTTCATTAGCACCCTCCGATGGCAGCATAAATCTCACCGGTGAGGGAAGGAAGGGAAGTGTGGCACGAGCTGTCAGCAGCTCCCCGTGATCTGACAGGGTCCAGCAAATGCTTCCCCCACGCTGACCCTGCCTGTCAATCAGCTTTGGGGGAGAAGCCCCTTCCTGGCTCTTGGGCGAGGAGCGACAGCCAGCTCCGAGTTTGACGGGCTGTCATTTATCATTATTTTGGGGAGGAAGGAGCCAGGGAGGCACTTTTCACCCCGAAGGTGCGGGCAGAGCAGAATTTGAGATGATGGGTGGGGATTTCCACCGGCACAAATGGGAATAAGACTCGGAGCTTTCCAGGCTGTACCAAAAATAGCGGACCAATTTCAATCTCAATTATAGCTCGGTAACCCCTGAGTATAATTCAGAAGTCAGCTTCTAATATTTCATTTTGGGATAAAGAATAATATTCCACTTCCCCCGCCGCACCCCAAGCGATTTTCATTTCATAGGGGCTAATCCCAACTGGAACATGTGTCTCCGTGAGATACTGAAGGATACGAGCGTACTAAAGAAAATATGTGGAAAAAAAAGGGATGTTGAAATGCCTCTGTTAAGATCTGCAGAGGAGTCAGCTTAATAATACAGGCTCCTCGTGACAAAACCCTTCCCTTTATCAGAAGAAAATGTGATCAATTACTTATTTCACATCTGCTGCACTCAGGGCAGCAGGAACTGCTTTGTCCCATCGGAGCAAACGTGCTTTTGGGTTTCCAATTCCTGCAAACCCCAACACGTGCAACACGTGTCCTGTTAAAGCCTCCAAAAATACACCAGGAAAACTAAGAGCAGCCAATGGTTTCATCCTCCTCACACGTACATTCGAGTCCTAGGACAGCAAAGGTTCCAAATGCTTTGCTGGAACCAAGCTTTTGGGAAGATTTCAGGATGTTCCCAGTGGCCAGAGCTCTTTGGCTTCACTGAACCTCCCCCTGGAGCTTTGCTGAACGTGCCCATTTAACCTGCAGAGATGTACAGAGAAAGTCAACAGTGCTGCCAGGGTTTATAGGAAGATACACAACAGCATCATGCCTGCAGCCATCCCAGGGGAGGTGGCCAGGGCTCTGAGCACCCTGCTCTGGGTGCAGATGGCCCTGCTCCCTGCAGGGGGGCTGGATGAGATGAGCTTGAAAGGTCCCCTGACCCAAACCAGCCTGTGGTTCTGTGATCACAGCCTCATTACTGAGATAGGAGCTGCCCCCCAGGAACCTTGGGAAAGCATTAGAGAGAGAAGCAAAGGGAGATGGCTCCTTGGTTTGGAAAGTCTGGTTTGCACAGTGGTTTTCTGCAGCCACCCACCCCATGGGGCTGTCACCCCCCTCAGAAGCAGCCCAGCACCAGGCTATGGCCCAAACACAGCCCCTCCACCACCCCATGCTACTCACTCCCTGACCAGCAGGTCATCTTTCTAAGCAATGATAAAGTTCACTGGTGACTAACGAGGGCTTTTTGTTCTCATCATTAACGTGCCATGCTTTGCAAGTGTGTCTTTCATTTATTTATGTCTGTCAGCTGTTTGGATGTCTCTGTTACCATGAGGCTCCTACCAACAGGCCTGGTGGAGAGGAATTTNGCACCGCAGGTTTTCCCCCCTTTGCTGTAGGAATTATTTCTTTGTTACTTAATCATCTGTAATTATCTCCTGGAGTAAATTCTGTTGGTGCATCAATTTTCAAACACAACAGTCATTTTTATCAGTCGTGTTTATTTAATTTTAGCTGATTAGCGCAGAACCTAACAAGTGGCTTAGACTAACAGTGTGTCACTGCCCAAGTATTTTGTAGGTAACAAGAAGACATGGACTAGAGCACATGTTGCTTTGTCTGCATTAATCTATTGACATTGTAATTCTTCAACTGTTTTTAATGGCTGGTTCAGCTGGAAACGATTAGTTGTCCAAATTAAAGCCACATTTCTCACTTTGTGCCCGGGGAAGGTTTGTAGCTGTTGTCTTTTCCTTGCTTTTTTGTTTTCCAAATCAAGACAGATACCGTTTGAAAACGCAGGAAATCTTGTTGAGGAGATTGATCCGGGTGTTTGGAGCCGTGTTCCTCTGTACTCGACTCGAAGCCAAGTGCTGGGACTGGCCCCAGAAGGGTGTGTTTGAAGTTGAACTCTGCAGCAGGGCTGTCAGCACCGCCTCGGCTGGGGCTGCAGGAGCTGACCCAGCAGCCGGGCTTCGGAGGGAAACCTGCAGGGCAGCTCCAAAAGGAGGGGAGGAGGGAAGTGGGAAGACCAAGTGCTGGAGATAGGGCAGGATGTTCTGGGCTGTTCTGCATGGGTAGTGCAAATTAATTTATCTTGTTTATAAATTAACAAATGTTTGTGCTGTGCACATTAGAACTTTATCTAGAACTTCAGAGCATCAGCACACGTTGGATCTCCTGCTTCTTGGTGCTTTACAGGAAAAAAAGTCACATTCATGAAACACTTGGAGTCAGCCTGGCCTTGCTCCAGGACCTGCACCTGAGCAGCGTGCTGGTGCTCACCCCAGCTCCTCTCATCTCCCTGGCCCAGGGTTTTCCAGGTCTGGCCTGAACATCACTCTCTTCTCACAGCCCTGCAGCCAGACATAAGATGTGCCAAGTCTCACAAATGCTCCTCAGCTCAGCTGTGGAGCCTCGTAGCTGTGGGATACTGGAGACANCTCCAAAAATACACCAGGAAAACTAAGAGCAGCCAATGGTTTCATCCTCCTCACACGTACATTCGAGTCCTAGGACAGCAAAGGTTCCAAATGCTTTGCTGGAACCAAGCTCTTGGGAAGATTTCAGGATGTTCCCAGTGGCCAGAGCTCTTTGGCTTCACTGAACCTCCCCCTGGAGCTTTGCTGAACGTGCCCATTTAACCTGCAGAGGTGTACAGAGAAAGTCAACAGTGCTGCCAGGGTTTATAGGAAGATACACAACAGCATCATGCCTGCAGCCATCCCAGGGGAGGTGGCCAGGGCTCTGAGCACCCTGCTCTGGGTGCAGATGGCCCTGCTCCCTGCAGGGGGGCTGGATGAGATGAGCTTGAAAGGTCCCCTGACCCAAACCAGCCTGTGGTTCTGTGATCACAGCCTCATTACTGAGATAGGAGCTGCCCCCCAGGAACCTTGGGAAAGCATTAGAGAGAGAAGCAAAGGGAGATGGCTCCTTGGTTTGGAAAGTCTGGTTTGCACAGTGGTTTTCTGCAGCCACCCACCCCGTGGGGCTGTCACCCCCCTCAGAAGCAGCCCAGCACCAGGCTATGGCCCAAATACAGCCCCTCCACCACCCCATGCTCCTCACTCCCTGACCAGCAGGTCATCTTTCTAAGCAATGATAAAGTTCACTGGTGACTAACGAGGGCTTTTTGTTCTCATCATTAACGTGCCATGCTTTGCAAGTGTGTCTTTCATTTATTTATGTCTGTCAGCTGTTTGGATGTCTCTGTTACCATGAGGCTCCTACCAACAGGCCTGGTGGAGAGGAATTTTAAAAAAAAGGGTAAAACACCCCCACATTTGCTCTCTAGTTTGGAAAACCCTCCCTTTCTTGGGTTTCCAGTCAATATTATCATTCTAATAATAAATTGCTTTAAGAATGGATATTTTAAAACACCTACCTGAATGATTCCGTGGTAGAAGATGAGTCTTGATCTGCTCTCCTTCTGCTGACAAAAGGAAAATGGCTTTATTATTTAAATTAACACTTATTTAGAAACTTAACTTATTTATCCCTGACCTGTGAGAGCTTCTACACAACGCTCTGAGTTTAAAAGGACAAGCCTGATGGAGAAGGTTGATCCCTTCGGTGGGAAGGGGAGGATGCTGGAGGTACGTGCTCATCCAACAGCAAAATACTGATTTTTCCAGCACTTTTTTAGTCTTTCACAGGAGACTCCCAGGGTGAAAGGCTCCTTCAGGGATTCTGCCAACCCAAAGACCTTCCTGCAGCTCCAGCTCCGCCACCCCTGAGCGAGGGACAGCGCGGGAAGTGCCCCTTCCCCGCACCGCAGGTTTTCCCCCCTTTGCTGTAGGAATTATTTCTTTGTTACTTAATCATCTGTAATTATCTCCTGGAGTAAATTCTGTTGGTGCATCAATTTTCAAACACAACAGTCATTTTTATCAGTCGTGTTTATTTAATTTTAGCTGATTAGCGCAGAACCTAACAAGTGGCTTAGACTAACAGTGTGTCACTGCCCAAGTATTTTGTAGGTAACAAGAAGACATGGACTAGAGCACATGTTGCTTTGTCTGCATTAATCTATTGACATTGTAATTCTTCAACTGTTTTTAATGGCTGGTTCAGCTGGAAACGATTAGTTGTCCAAATTAAAGCCACATTTCTCACTTTGTGCCCGGGGAAGGTTTGTAGCTGTTGTCTTTTCCTTGCTTTTTTGTTTTCCAAATCAAGACAGATACCGTTTGAAAACGCAGGAAATCTTGTTGAGGAGATTGATCCGGGTGTTTGGAGCCGTGTTCCTCTGTACTCGACTCGAAGCCAAGTGCTGGGACTGGCCCCAGAAGGGTGTGTTTGAAGTTGAACTCTGCAGCAGGGCTGTCAGCACCGCCTCGGCTGGGGCTGCAGGAGCTGACCCAGCAGCCGGGCTTCGGAGGGAAACCTGCAGGGCAGCTCCAAAAGGAGGGGAGGAGGGAAGTGGGAAGACCAAGTGCTGGAGATAGGGCAGGATGTTCTGGGCTGTTCTGCATGGGTAGTACAAATTAATTTATCTTGTTTATAAATTATCAAATGTTTGTGCTGTGCACATTAGAACTTTATCTAGAACTTCAGAGCATCAGCACACGTTGGATCTCCTGCTTCTTGGTGCTTTACAGGAAAAAAGTCACATTCATGAAACACTTGGAGTCAGCCTGGCCTTGCTCCAGGACCTGCACCTGAGCAGCGTGCTGGTGCTCACCCCAGCTCCTCTCATCTCCCTGGCCCAGGGTTTTCCAGGTCTGGCCTGAACATCACTCTCTTCTCACAGCCCTGCAGCCAGACATAAGATGTGCCAAGTCTCACAAATGCTCCTCAGCTCAGCTGTGGAGCCTCGTAGCTGTGGGATACTGGAGACAGGGGTTTGGGCTCTCCACACCTGGTGAGGATGGATCCCTTCCTGCTCCAGCATCTCTGCTGGGAATTATTCCTCTGCACGAGGTCAGGGTGGTGGCCATGCCCACGTGCACTCACAGTGGCAATGGTGCTGCACCTTCTTCCTGCACAGCTCCAGGGGTTTAGATGAGTTTTTGCCCACTAGGAGCCTTGCAGCTGGCTTCAGAACAACCTGCACTAAGACCAAGATGAGTCTGCTGAGACCTGCAGCCTGGGGTGAGCTCTATTCCTGCCATCCAGGCCTGGGACCGCTCAAAACAACCTTCAGCCAGAATCACCTCCTCCTGATGGCACAGCCACAGTCTCTCTTGGGAAGTATCAAATGGAGGGGATTCCCCAGCACTCCCAAGAACACAAGGGTTTGAATCCCAGTCTCCTACAGCACTGGCTGCAGGGGCTGGGGGACAGGTTTCTGTATGGGTGGTGTTGAACTCAACACATTTTCTTTTCATTGCAGCAATAAAAAAAAATTAAATATTTACACAGAGTGTAGAATTTCCTACGTTCTATGATTCTACAATAGCCCAAACTGAGTCTTCTTCCCTTAAGTCAATATTCAAACCATGTACATCAAGCATTTGCACAGATTGACTCCCGAGGAAAAAGAGAGTGAAAGGAAGGTGGGCTCCTCTTCCTCCTCTCTTCCCACCCACCCCTAAACCCAAAGATAGCAGCCCCAATCAAGAGTTTTCTGCCTCCATCAGTTTGTCACAATCCAAAAGTCCCCCAAATAACTGTGTATTCAATTATCCTATCTGTGGCATCTGTACCTCATTACATGCTCCGAGTGAACGGTGCACGGAGTCAGGTTGCGACGAGGCAAAGGTCAGAGGAACCTCCAGCTTGCATTTTGCCATCAGTTGATTATTCAGATAACAACCAACCATCCAAAAGACCGAGGGCTTCTCTGTGGCTATGGAGAGGACCTCATCCCTGTAGCAAAGAAAAGAAGATAGCTAATTCCTCCGGGCTACCTTGGGCAGCTGAAAAATGATAAAGCTGTGGTTGGGTCCCTGTGGCCCCTGGAGGGGTTTCCAAGCCCTCCCCGTGGAGCTGTGCTGCTGAGGGAACGCTTGGACTTGGTGACCTTAAAGGTCTCTTCCAACCCAAACGATTCTGTGATTCCATTTCTCACAGCCCAGGACATGGACACAGAGCTGGCACTTGGCAGTAGCCTCCTTGCTCTGCCACATCTTGCTTTTAATATATCGCCCAGCATTAATCAAGCAGTTTTGAAGCATCCTGTATCACTGCTGCAAAACAGAGCTCGAATGATTTACTGTCAGATTCTTTCAGCTCCTGTTAGACTCCTGTTTTTCTTTCATGTGGGTAGCAGAGGTCAGCAGCAGCAGCAGATGCATGCTTTCACTTTGTCTCACATTTGCTGCTGTCATTCTGCTCCCGCACCGGTCCCCGCAGAGCGACAGGATGTGTTCATGCTCACAGCCCTAGATGCTAATTGATTTTAGGGAGCCCCATTCATCAGTTGAATATAGTGGATCACCCACCAGGTTTGCTGTTCAGTGTCAAAGGTAATTCAATTAAAACTCCAGAAGTGTGACTAACTATCTGCTGGTAAATATGTTTAGCAGCTGTGTTGCTGTATCTTCTCCATCCTATTGTGTCTGTGAACCAGCCCTGGCCTAGCCCCTTCCGAGCCGTATACCTTGGCTGATTAATGTATACATTGCTGTTTGGCAGCAATGCCAAAAATTAAGTCCAAATGTCTTTGGTATGCAACGACATGCAAATGTCTAAATGTAATAGCTGCAGTGAAAAGAAAAGCCTCTCGAGTGCTGAAAGGCGATGGTGGCTGCAACGGTTGGATTAACTCCCAAGTATCTATGGGGTTTTGGTATTTATGATTTTTTTTCCTTTAATAACTTTCAAAAGAATCAAACACAGATTTTTTTAAATCCTTTGATAGCTGGAGCCTACTCATAAATACCTTGTTTCTCCTTGGCCATCAAGAGCTCATATGAAAGCCATCCGATGCGACCATCCCACCGCTGAAGCCGGGTATAAATCAGGAGGACGTTGCAGTGCTCATGTGGAGAGATGTTTTTATCAAACCCAGGGAGGTGCTGAATTCTTCCAGCCTGACAAACCGGGCTTTGACTCTTCTCTGCTGCTGGCAACGGCTGCTCCTGTGTGGTTTGGTAGCAATTAAGCACCACAGGAGAAAATGGTGTGTCTGCTCAATAGATTAAAGGAAAACATTATCTGAAAAAGCACAGGTAAACAAGACACACGTTCCTCAACCTTTCACCCTTGAGGATCAAGGTTCACATCCCACTGGAGCACAAATAAACAGGAGCCTGGACTCCCCTGAGTCACCCGACTGGTGAATTTATATTCCTGGGGAGATTACTGGGATGCAGAAAGAAACCCCCCAAATGGCTGGACGGAAAGCAGCATGTGTTTACTTACAGCAACTGCCTAAAATTATCCTCATAAAATCAATTAGGTGCTGAAATGAGGATTTTCCAACAGCTATCACTGCACAGGCCCCGTTTCATCCCCTTACCCTGCAAGAGGCCAATGCCACACCAGTGAGATTTCCCCACTTGTGTGTGGTTGGGGAAAACAAATGAGATCCAGCAGCTCTGCAAACCACCGGCCCTCCGGGCTGACTGCTGCGGAGCACGAGAAGGAGCACTCGTGGGGTTTGGTAAATAGCATCCTGAGGAACCATCCAGATTTCCCCAACATCACCCTAAATAGCTCGGAAATACCTGGTCTATTTAATACTCCAAGTGAAATTGTACCACTCAACAAAAGCATCACGTTTGGGAGAGAATCCAGGATGTTCTGTATTTGCTACTTTAAATAACGCTCGGCACAAGAGAACCCTGGGTTTGCTCAGCACTAACCTTGGCTGCACAGCTTATTTTTGAAATATTTGGATGAAAAAAGCAGGGCCCTTGTTAAATACAGTAATTGCCACTAATATATTCTGATAGTCCTGCTTACAGAGAATTCTCTCAGCAGAAGAGGTCGTTTGAAGACCACGTGTGGTAGAGAGACACCAAGTTTTTAAGCGGCGGTCAAATCCTCACAGCAACAGAACTGGATAAGGAATGACTTTGATATACAGTTGCTGCCAGGAATCCTTTTATTTGTTGTTGTTGCTGCTGTTGAATCTCTCCCTTCTCCTGGCATTAATAAATTAAGGCACCTGCTCCAGAAAGCAGCAGAAATCTGGAAAATCATTATCACTTCAAGGCGGAAACGCTGCCCATCACGAGAGGACAAATGGGGTATGCAGCCTACATGGGACTTGAAAACAAAGGTTCTATTTGTCAAATTACTAGAGGAAAAGTTGATCTTACTGTTATGGACTTGATCCACTTCCAGGTCAGAGCAATTAGTTACGGCAGTCTCTTGGAGACTGGAACTAATTTACCACGCTCCGATCGGGACCGTCTGCTGCTTCCACGCGGTTCAAGTCAAATGCTGGGGCTTCGTAGGGGTACCTGCAACTAAAAAATCCACCAGCCTCAGCAACAGAGAGTCAGGCTTCCAATACCAAACCCATTCTGCAGTAAGAGAAACAAAGTCTTGACTCGAGATTATGTTAAATTAATCTTTGACAAAAGAAGTACTTCAAAAGAAATAAATATGGAGTGGTTTTAAAAGGAAGTTTAAAATGTTTCACTAGTCCTGGCAGCTCTTTTTGATGGCAATGGATTGTAATAAAGAATTATCACTCAGATAGTGGGGAAGTTAAGCTGATTATCATCTTGTCAGGTACAGAGGTTAGTTGGTATGTAAAATTTATTGCTCTGCACTCAAAGAGATCGTGCCCCTCAGAGTTAAGCAGCTTCCTGAGCAAATAAATACCAATAAATCCTCTTTCTGATGAGCAATGCAGGATGCTTCAGTGCTTTCATTCCCCCAGATCACCCTTGTGTAGATCAGAGCCTGAAGGCTGCCTGGCTGCTGCAGGATGGTCTGGTTCTGGCTGATCCTCACGGCAACTGGGCAGCCTTGGAAGAAGCTGGAAAGCTCTCCAAAGAACTAGGGAGAGCTGGGCTCCTGCAGCCTGTTGATTTTCTATCCTGAGCTGTGTATCCCAGCTGATTCAGCATGGCTTTTGGAATAAAGAGCAGGAAAGGTCAAGCAAGAACCTGTAAAACTCCCTCACTGCATCTCCCTCCAAGTTAAAACAGCTCAACTGGCACTTGAAATTAGTTCCAGATTGCTTGTGTCAGTCTGTTCCTTTATCTGCATGGTAATGAAGAGAGCTGCTTCCGATACAAGCGAGGCCACTGACCCTGCTTGGGACGTCACTGAAAGAAAGTTTGACAAAAAAAATTAAGAGGAGAAAAAAAAAGCACTGAGCAGCTCAGTGCCAATAGCTCAGCCCAGGCCTCGGCAGCGGCCAAATGCTAAGGGTAAAGCCAAAGTCTGCCACGTGCTGCCTGGAAAGGGAGTCCTGAAACCATCAGCATCAAATCACATCGCAACCTGGGCAGCACTTCTCAGGAGAAAAATGAAATTTTTCTAGTAAAATCCATTTTCTGTCAGTACACAGCAGGTGTTCCCTTCTGTTTTATCACAGGACAAAACCAGGACAACAGCTGAAGAAACCCAGGAGGACTTCACTACAGATTCAACAACTAAAAAACTTTTCAGTGCAGTTTCCCCCATCACCCTCCTACCAGCAGATCTCCAAGTCCCAGCTGAATGCCTGAAGCTGGCAAAGCATCATTTGAAGAGCACACAAGGGTGGCTGAGTGTTGGCACCAATCTGCTGACAGCCCCGTGCCACACGCTCCCAGGTTGTGTTCTGCATGACAGAGCTGATTTAGACAAGGCCCCTGACACAGGGACACCCTGCCAGGCTTTGGTACTACCAGAAACAGCTCCCCAGGAGAGTCCCTTCAAGCAGCTAGGGAGGATTCTGAAAGCCTACTTTGTTTTCAGAGTTCAGGAGACCCCAACAATTTATGTAGGGCCTACAGAAAACCAAAGCCTGAGGCTCCCTCTGCTGGTACCCAAACAACAATGGAAGGGGAAAATAAAACCAGAAGGTTTTTAGCTCTGGGGAGGACAAACTCAAAGCCACATTATCTCCTGATCATGTGGCTTGTCCACAGGACCCCTTGTTATACATGGTGAGGACACAAAACCCTCTCTGATGGTTAAGTAGGACTGACAAATTCCACACCAGAACAAACCACTAAAAAAAGTATATAGATTAATTTCTCCCTGAACTGTTGCCCCAGATCTTGCCCAACAGTACCCAGAATGCTTTCTTCTTATCTTGCCTCCACGCAGACTTAATTTCCTGATCATCTTCTGACAGGGAAAGGTTGATGCCCCTGTGACATCTGCTCATTTAGCCACGTGCTGAGCCTCGCCAGCCACAGAACCTGAGAAGACATCTGAAATAAGTTGTCTGTACAATTTTATTGACCACTTGCAGTTACAAACTGTCCCGTACGAGTAGAGTAAAGCAGTTTTCAAAGTGAATTCTACCAGAGCTACAAAAATTATTCTCTTCTCTGTACACGTCACCAGCTTTGGAGTTTATTTCTGTACACAGTTGCTGTTTATATTTAACAAAGTTCTGCTATTTTTTTTTGGCTCTGAGGATCTCCACAAAGGCAACTTGATCATTCTATCCCATCATAAGTGAGATAAAGTTCTTGTCTTCACTCCCTTGCCTCTCCTTTCAGCTGAAGCTCTTGATGGCTTTGTTTTGGGCTTCAAATAACTGCTGCTACCACACCCCAGCAGCTTTAGTAACCAAAGGATAAAAATAACCAGCAACATTTCAAGCAATGTTTCACTTTCAAGTGCCTGCTCACGAGCAGAAATATTGACATATTTCCCAGTAATAATGTACATAAAGCACATGTTTAACATGAAATCAACTTCTGCAAACACACAGCTGACAAGAAACACAGCAACGTAGGAGGGGGGAGCCAGAGTTGTTCAGAAAATAAACGTTTGGAGGAGGCCAAAGAGAGGAAAGATACAGAACAAAAATATTGCTCTAAGAGTAACATTCAGCTTTAAGCAGTTCCAAATGACTGGAGGAAAATATATACATTTAAAATGTAACTGTTACAACTCTGAGTGGCAGCTCCGGGAGGCAAGTGCTTCTAAAGGGAAAATGCTTTTCCCCAGGAGAGGGCAGGAGATCTGCAGGCAGAAGGAACCACCACAAAATCCCGGCCGCTGTTGAAAGTCAGCAACTCAGAGTGAAAACAGCAAGGAAAAAACAAAATAATAAAAATTAACAGCATTTCAAAGACCTGTTTCTTCCCCTGGCCAGCCAAGCCTGTCTACCTGTGTGTGACACAGTCCTGCGGAGGTAATGATGCCAACCAAGCCTTTGCTTACCTGTTAATTCCTTTAAAAAGCTACCCTGGAAGTGTGGTCTGGTGCTGGAGTTAGCTGTGGAATGAAAGCTCTGGAACAGGCTGTGCAAGACAAGCTTATTTAAGCAGCAGCCTCATCACTTTCATCTCCCTTTATTTTCTAAGCTCCTCTACAGCTCACAGCAAAGCAACAGGCTCAGGAAATCGAGCAGCAGGGATCTCTGAGTTGCTCTCTACTCCTTCAGATGGTTAAAGAATGGCCAGGAACAGCCTAAAAGCACCATAACCTTGGACACCAAGAGAAGCAGGACGAGCTAGCTGGAAGTTGTCTGACATCAACACCTGAACACCTCAGTACTTTATGGGACAGCTCCACCAGCGACCTCCCAGAAACACAGATGGGGATTTGTGACAGGACAGGCAGTTTCCAATCCTACTGTGATAGGAAGTAACTGAGTAACACAAAAATGAAGCAAATCCAGCAAGGTGAAGGCACACACGGGTGGTTACCACAGCTGTGGGTAACCTGGTTGCATAGATACAACATTATGTCTTTGTTCTACTGTCCAGAAGGAGCTGAGGAGGGAAAAAATGTAGCATGTAACCCTTTTCTTAAGGTATGTTGTCAGTAATCTGAAAGGATTGTGAAGGCTACAGCTGAGAGTACAGGGGTTTTAAGCATCTTGCACTTTCTCCTACTTACAGGAGGAATATTTAAGGGGTTTACAGAAAGCTGCATTGAAATGAATGTACACAGATGAAAAGTCCACATTTGAAACAAATTCTTCTAGTTTGGGCTGCCAGTGAGAGACAGACAGTTCCACAACACTGGAACAACAATCTGCTTTTTCCTCCTCTTATTTTTCCAGCAGCCTTGAGTACTTTGGTAGCTAACATCCTGCTAAGCCTACAATCTGAGCAACACATTCAAAATACAGTTTGGAAATGCTCTCACATGTTTCATTTTTGCACATTTTCACTAGTCCTGCTTGACTAAAACCACAAACTACAGGTTTTTTCTTAAATATCACACTGGAAAAACCCACATGATCCTGAACAGCAGCGAATGAAGAGCTGATTCCAAGTCTAGTGCTTCACATCTTCCCTCCCCTCTACAAAGATAAAACCAAGGAGAATTTTAACACCACTGTTCACCACAACACATCACGAGTGGGCTCAGCTACAAATTTCTATGACCATTTCCTTACTCCACAACTGCAACAAGAATTTGAAGCTACTGAAAGTGGCCCAGGAGATTCTCTTACTGTGCAGAAATAAAGGGATTGGTACAAGCTCACCCCTCCACACATCAACAGCATCATAAATCACAAGATTTTATCTGTGGAGAGCAACATTATACTTTAAAAGGTAAAATTCCTGTTCTTAATCCAACACAGCCCCCTCTGACTGAGCTGGCCTACCCTGCTCATCCACTTCTCACCTGCTGTGGGGAGGAAAAGCTGATCTGAGGGAGTTAGAGCTGGGACTTGGACTCAAAGGAGGCTGTGAATATCTGAACCACATATGAAAAATACACAAGTGTGGAAAACCAGCACAAGATTTGGCCTTACATATAAAGAGGTGACTAAAAGCAACAACAGAGAAAGGAGGAACAGAGAAGCAGGCTCCAGTTACTTCACATGCAGCTTTTTCAGCTTGAACCTACAAAAACCAGATGGGGTGAGGCCACTCCCTGTTAGCAGGTGGGATGCTGGTAGAAGAGAGGGGCATGAGTAGCACAACTGGCTGCCCCCAGGATGCTGAGAGGACAGCAAAACAGAGAAGCTACAGCACTTGACGTTCAGCAAGGAGCCAGTTGCAACACCCAACAGAACTGGAACAGTGGAAAAATGTATTTTATTCCTCCTGCACTGAAGTGAGGACACTGTACAAGTTCCCAATGATATGAAAACAGCTTTTGGTAACTCATTTTTGAGCTAAAACACTTATTTCAGTACATCTACCCTAGTTTAAGAGACTAAAAATACCCCTCAGACTCAAGTCCACTTGATTTAACAAGTGCATTTCCCATGAAGTCCACACTGCCCACCTTTGAGAGTTCCAGGAGTTTGGCTGTGCACAAAAGTTATCTACAACAATCTCCCAAACCGAACCCATCAGCTCTCCGACCAGAAACAGTTGTCAGCAGCTAAAAAAGTCACTTCATAATTTAAAATATATAGCAATGACACTTTGCTTTGCCTTCAGCTAGAATGTACTGACATTACTAGCCAACTTGGAATATCAACTTGATGTTGTGAAAGGAAAAAAGCTTGCAAAAAAAAATATATCAACTTCAAACTGTACAGAAGACATCGGAGAGTTGATATTTTTGGGGTTACTTAATGTGTTTTAGAAAGAGTAGCAAGCTTGGAGTAAAGTACCCTATGTTATAACTATTCAGACACCTAAGCCACGCTGCATACACCTTTCTAGTGAAGGGGTAGTTACAGAAAGGGTCTTTTGGAAGCATGTACAAAGAACCAGGGTCTGCTTGAAGTTAAACTTGATCGCGTAGGCGGGCCAGTCGCTGCGACAGCTCATCCTGCAGAACAGCAAAACACAGAGAAAGCAGCCATCAGCAAGGGGAAAACTCACGTGTGCAAAGTTCAAGCCATCTCCTGTGAGGATGATGTGAAATTAGCTCGTGGAGAAGCTTGCCTGAGACCTCAGGAATGGAGGTAGCTGGTGAGACCAGAGGACCGTACAGTTATCTCCAGTGGGAAGTGTTTCAGAATGCAGGGAGTAGAGCTAGGGCTGCTTTGGTTTGGCTTTTACTAGATCCTCTTTCCCAGTGCAAATCAGCTCTTCCAGAACTGTGTCCTTATTTGGATGAACCCCAGGCCAAGGCTGGGCTGGTTTAGGGGGTCTGGCACAAGGGAAATAACTTTTCAAAGAATGGGGAATACTCAGGGCTACCCAAAGACTGGGCAGCTACAGTGAGGCTCCCTAAAGCCTTCTCCACAGAGAGGGGAGGACAGTATTAAACACCATGTTAAGATTATTTATCACAAGACACTATCTCTAATTAAAATTTAACAAGTTTTGACCAAGTGGAGCATTCATTCTCATACCACAATTCTCTCTAACATTGATTTCAATTGAATCAAAAGTTTACCTGTTCTGCTGAGGCAACGCTTGTACCAACAGAACCTGTCTGTCCTTGAGGTAGTTCCATGTTCAGATCAAGACTAAAAGGAGAACACAAAACCAAACCCCCAAGTCAGGCACATGTGGCTCAAGGAAGGAGCAAAATCATTTGACATCCAGGGGAATAGTGAGACAGCCTGAGGCCACCAGCACCTCCTGAATGCTGGGGACCTTGAAGATCATCTCATTCCAACCCCCCTGCCATGGCAGGGACACCTCCCACTAGACCAGGCTGCTCAGAGCCTCATCCAGCCTGGCCTTGAACACTTCCAGGGGTGAGGTGTCTGCAGCTTCTTGGGGCAAGCAGTTCCATTGTCTCACCACCCTCATAGTAAAGAACTTCTTCCTGAATATTAAATATGTATTAAATACATCATGGTGACCTGGTCTGCAATGTCCAGCTTGTGAGAGAGCTACAGGATGTTTGGTGGGGTAAGAGGGGAAAAAAGAGAAGTGTGGAGACATGACAGGGACTACTAATGCTAAAGCTAATCCAAGTAATAAAAAGCCATCCTGCACTGACAAGTGACATATGGTTTGTGCCTTTGGCATCCTGACACAGACAGTAGCTTTGAGTGGGAAGAAAAAAAAAGAAAGAAATACTATTAACTAAACTATGATGAGAATGATGCCCAGAGGTGAAAGGAAAAGGGGGATTCTTCTCTGCTTCCAAGAGATAGACGAGTGTATCTGACCTTCAAGGTAACCAGGAAGGGTTGTTGGAACCAAGAAATAGTGACTCAAGATGTTACCTACCCTGCTTCATCTGCCATCTCCTGTAGGAGCATATCCACTTGGTTCTGAAGGAAAGAACACAAAATCGGTTGTTGCACACTGTAGTTTATGACAACCTTTTCTGTTAGCCCTTGAGAGAACAGAAATTACCCAACTGATTTAAGGGTAAATGCCATTTAGAGAACATTTCTGTGCTTTACCACCAGAGGGCCCTGTATGAACTCAAACCCAAGGAGCAGAGGTGCTCAGCCTGTTAAAATCCTGTTAATGGAACCATGAAATAACACCTCTAAAGAACTGAACTTATCTGTACAAAAAACCCAAGCACAGACTTGAATGTTGTCAGTGTTGCTTGGACAACACGGAAAAAAGCCCATCTCCAATAGATTTGGGTTATCTGGCTTGGGTTTAGGTTGGTTTATTTTATTTACCAAGAGCTATCTCAGGTGCCAGGAATTCATAAGTATGCCAAACATTGCTCAAAAGATTTATTTTTAGTAAACAAACGTCCATAAATTGAAAGTAGGGCACGAGCAAGCTTTCCATTGCATAAACTACCACTAATTTAGTGGTGCTGAATGTCATTTTGTTAGAATCAGAGTTAGAGCCACTGATTTTCTTCACAGCATGTCCTGCTTTGACAATTAATGCTGCTGCAGTGTCTTCTGGTTCAGAAGCTCAGTAAGAACTCATCAAAATGCTGATTATTCAGTAGGTGGGTTAAAGTTTTCAAGGTATACTATAAAATAAAAGCTGCTCTAAGAGTGAAACACTTGAGTACATATGTGACCCTCTGTACTTGTGACTGGAAGTTGAAATAGTTTCTTCATCCCAAAACAGAAGTGAAAAGGCTCCAATTGCTGCTATGTTGCAAAAAGAAGAGGATCAGATATTTCCATACAGTTTAGACATGCAATTTAACAGCACCTTTTTAAAGAAACCCAAATGATTCTTACTTGTGGTGTTGTTAGTGTAGTAGTGTTGCTCATTGTGTCTTCCATCTGTTGTGTCTGAACATCTAGTGTTTCAAACTGATGCTCAAATTTATCCATTAGTGCAGATATCTATTAAAAAATATGAATTAAATCAATGACCTGGAGAGAATGGTAAAGAAAGATCTCAACTGGCAAAACCAGAATCATACTACAGGGGCAAGGAGCTTTGGGAGATCAGAAACTTGTCCCCCTCTCCTCCCAGCATCAACTCTGGAGGTGGTCTAACACTGCAGTCATAGAAAGGCAGGGTTAGAAGGGACCTCTGGAGATCAAGCCCACCCTGGGCAGGCCACACAGGAACACATCCAGGCAGGTCCTGAAGTCTCCAGACTGTCCAAGCAGGTCCTGTCCAGCCAAGTCCTGAGCACCTCCATTCAGGAGGATTTCACAGCCACATTGGGCAACCAGTTCCAGGATCTACCAACCTCGCTGCAAAAAAATCTTTCTTTTCTCTTGATTGGAATTTCCGAGTTTAAAACTTGTTTCCATTGCCCTTTCTGCTTTTGATGGGCAGCTCCAGAGTCAGTCTAGTTACCTTTTCCAAGTTCATGCTCTTCAGCGTGGCATCCATAGACTTAACCACCCCTGCCATTGACTTTGTTACCTGAAACAAGGTAAAGGAAATTACTACAGAGTAAGAAAAATGAGCAGATTTCCACCCATTTCTTCCTCTTATCTCTACCCACAGAGCTCCCACAGTATCAAACAGCAGGGTACACACTACGGCCATCCAGAATGACTCTTATTTTTATAGCTCCTACCATTTCAAATTCCAAACTCAACCACTTGAAATATCCATTCTGAGCTGAAATCCCATAAAAACTGAGGTGTAGTAACCAGCATTCACCTTTGTGGGGCTCAAGACCCATCAAATAAATGTTAAGGGATGCATCCAGTCTACAGATCAGAAGGTAGGGTAAACTTGCTGGCTACAGTTGGGCACCTTAAAGCCACCCAAGCTAAAAAGGATTTCTGCAATCACAAAACCTGCATCATGACTTTCTGTGTTTGGAAGGGGAGAAATATCTTTGCAAAATACTTCTTAAGTGTAACCAGTAAAGCACAGGGTATGCTTAGAAGTGCAAATCACAGAAGTTACAAGCTAAGAAACATAATTTATTTCTACAAAGCAGCTGCCAGAGGGACTCCAGTACCCAATTTACTGCTGGCTTCCTCTGAAAGCAAACCTGCAACTTTTCAGCCCATTATAGACAGGCTTAAGTCACTTTCAGAAGATGAGGGGTTTCATCCTTGCCCCAGATAGGTGAAAACAGCCTTGCCTTGCCCATGGTCACTGCAGTCTGAACTCTTGCTGCCACAGCATCCACCCTGGCGCTCATGCGCAGGAAGTTGATGGCCTGGTTCTTCTGGCGGATCGCGTTCTCCGCGTGAATCCGCGCGACTTCCATGTTGCCCTTCTGAATTGCCTGTTGTTGGGAAAGCAAACAGGAAAACAAGAATTAAAGCGAAGAACTTTTTAACCATCCTTGCTCCTGTAATGATTTCTGAAGAGTCTGGTTTGGTTTTGAAACAAGCGTCAGTGCAGCACAGTGTCTTTTCTATTACAAGGGAAAAGAAACCCTTCTCCCCTCTGCAAATAGTTCTTGAGCTTTCTCAAGATGTGAGCCCCTAACTTCTTTCCAAGGAAGGTATCTATTTCAAGTAGGGGGGTTTACAGAGCTACAGAAACATCATTTCTCATTCCTAAGCATGCTTTCATATCAAAACCCAAACACAGATCCAAGCATACTGACTGTATCTCACAGATAATAATACAGTCTAATCAATTTAGTCTCCTTACTACTTCAAGGACTCAAACTATTTGAGGCTCCTCTTCACGAGTACAAGATTATAAACATTGAGATTAAATATTTTTAACTCTGAGAACAGAAGTCTCAAACAATCAATCTCGAACAAGACAATCATCACAAGAAGCAAATGCCACGAGCTGGAGAAGACAATGCAGAAGAAGGTATCCTCACACTTACTGATAAGTCTGGGAAGATTTCTAGTCCTGTTTCTTAAATGACAAGCATCTATCACAAGATTATCAGCAAGCATACCAGGAAAATGGAAATAACATTACATATTACAGCAGGAAAACATCTAAACAGATCTAAAGAGGTCATTTCAGACCCACTGCTCACCTTCTTAATTTTAGCTTTCTCAGCCTTTTCTTCTTTGTCACATTTTTTTGAGTTCCTGTTGAGTTCCTTCGCAGCAAACTTCAAATTAAAGAGGTGTTCTGCAGCAGGAGTTAAGGGTTCAAGAACAGGATCGATCCTTTCCTTGCAGTATTTCACCCTCCCGTTGGAAGTGCTACCAAACCTGGAGTATATTGTGGTTCCCTTTCCCCAGCAGTGATATTAAAACTTGGAAAACGTTACCAAAGGAAGCCCTTGAAAGCCACACAAGGAGATCTACCGAGCTGCTTTATGATTATAAAGTCACTTACCTGAATTTGAAAATGTACAGCTCTGAAAATTAAGTTCAGCTCCCAGACTGGCTCCATTTAACTTCAGACTGATAAACACACCAAACCACATCTCCCCAAGAGGAGCTGAACATCTTCCTCTTCCAGCTACTGTCACTCACACCCCCAGAGTCCTCAACTCCCAGTGAAATCAAAGTGCAGTTTACTGGCCTGCCCAGAACCTCCCCGTCCAGAAAAAACCCCAAACCACTGAGGTAAAACCAAAACAAAGGAGCAGTGTAATAGCAAACTGGCTTGGCTGGCAAACTGGGAGGCAGAGCTGCCCTTTCCAGCCACAGCACCATCTCAGGTTTAAATTGCTCACACTGCTCCTTTACAGAGCAGCCTCCCAGCCCTGGGTCATGTGAGCAAGTCTGGGGTCCCCAACAGCTCCATCACCTGACTGTGAGGGAAAGAGTGTTTAAGTCAGCCAAAGAAAGTTTTCTTTTTACAAAGTTCAAGTCCTGCTGAAGCTGAAAGCTCTAAGAATACAGTAGAGCAAGCCTCCAAAGTGACTTACAATGATCACATTGAACTGCTACAGGCATACAGAGAATAGAGTATGTGCTGTGCAAGTAACACCTAAAAAACCCTGCTCTTAAAATGCTGTTGATAAAAGCTTCCAAGTAATATCAGTCTCAAGCAAAACGAAAGTCAAAAGCTTTGCAGGCTTCTTTTATGCCACCTTCTGATGCCCCAAGAGGAAGATGCAGCAAGGAGTAAGTTACTGACCAGATAAGTGGAAGCACATAAAGCCAAACAGTAGGAGCTACTTGAGGTTTCTTTAACACTTCACATATAGAAATTATTCCAGAGCAGTGGCTTGTTTTGTTCTTTTGCACCAGGTCAGAGACCAGGTAAAACATGACAGTGCCTGTTTACACCAGTTGCACAGAAGCAGCATTTTACAGCAGCTTCTTTTGAAATAACTTTCTCAGTTGGACACTCGGGGCATTTGCCTTTGACATGTTAAAATCTCACCCTGACGCCTCCGTGAGGAGCACATACTCAGTCCTCTCTGGAAGTGTCTTTCTCCACATGCCATGACCCAAGTGAAGCTGAACCTCCACCACTAACCGTGACTCACAGTCACCTGCTCCAGCACTCCCAGCAGCCCCACCATAACAACCAGCAATACCCAGAGCTGACGGCACAACTCAGCCCCACCGAGACCTCGGTCATCTTTAAAGATGGCTTTTTTTGCCCCTGTGTGTTAAGATAGTTTTATAGCAGGGAAGTTTAATTTGCCCACCAGGGTTTTATCGTTGTGTTCCTGGTTTTCAACACCAGGAAGCACAGGCAGGTTTGCTCAGCTGACAGCAGGGGGACAGCTGACCAGTTCTCCTTGCTGACATCATCCCCGTCTACACCCAGTGCTAGATGAAGAGCAGAGACTTCACTATTTTACACCGCAATTG
>VWZY01010400.1:35507-49122 GCA_013399075.1 Chloroceryle aenea
GGCGGGAACGCGCTGCCAATGTCGGGGTGATCGCGGGGCTATTCCCTCGTTTTGGGTCGTTGTCGCCGTCCCCGCCATAGGAGGAAAAAACTCTTCCCCTGCAGGGTTGTCCAGGGCTGTCCCAGGCTGCCCAGGGCAAGGGGGGGAGTCCCCGGGACCCCTGGAGGGGTTTCCAAGCCCCCCGTGGAGCTGTGGTGCCAGGGGTCGGTGATGCTCTGGCAGTGCTGGGGGAATGGTTGGACTCCAGGAGCTCAAAGGGTTCTCCCAACCAAAACAGTTCTTTCTGTGAGGGATTTTGCCTTGACTTTGCTGTGCATCCATAAACCTGGAAACAGCAGCAGGCAGAANGAGACATGAGCAGACATTAAGGAAAAAAAGGACAGAATTACAGAATATTTTGGGTTGGAAGGGGCCTTCAGAGGTTATCCAGCCCAACCCCCCTGAGTGAACAGGGCCATCTGCAGCCAGAGCAGGGTGCTCAGAGCCCTGGCCACCTCCCCTGCAATGGGGACAGGGACGGGGCAGCCACCACCTCTCGGGGCAGCCTGGGCCAGGCTCTCCCCACCCTCAGCACCAACAATTTCTCCTCCTCTCCAGTCTGAATCTCCCTCTTTCGGTTCAAACCATCCCCCCTTGTCCTGTCCAGCAGACCCTGTGTGCATTCCCGCCCCGTGTGAAATACAAACAGCTTGTAGCAATAATGTAGGAGTACCCACAGCAAATGAACTGTAATAAGGGTGGCAAAGCCACTTCTGAGCGAAGCTAGTACCAGAAATTGTTCTAGCTTGTGTCTCGGGAGCCTGAATTCCTAACGATACGGGTTGCTGAATCCCGACTGCCAAGCTTTGAAATACCTGCTGGTGACAGACAGGCAGTGACGAGCAGCTTTGTTTTCAACGGGCGAGCTCTACGGAAAGTACGCCTTCGGGAGATGGGAAAAAGCTGCAGCTATGGTGGGTGATTTCCTGGATCTGATCCACGTTGGTAGATAATTCCCAGTACCAGCAGATCAGGGAAGCGAGTATTGCTGTCTCCAAACCTGTGGAGAGATGTAGTAGAGATGTCAAGTATTTAAGAGAGAAGGAACTGTGAGCAGACTGCTCCTGAGTGAATACTCCTCCTGAAATCAGCCTCCTAGAAGCTTGCACAATAATTCTGATGAGTAATAGTTACTTAAATGCATAAGGCTTTCCAGGGTCAGAAACAGACACTCGATCATTGAATATCCCCCCCCCTTTTAATTATTTTTTCTATAATATTACTGGAACTCATTAATTAGGACATGATTTGGAAGTGGCAGCAACATCAGATAGGAACTATTAGAGTGATCATCTCCTCTGAAAGAAAACAGTGATTCATTTCAGTGATGTCAAAGACAAGTAAAACCAAACTAATTATCCACAGCAGCATTAGAGAAGAAAGCAGCACAAACTGCTCAGGAATAGGAGCGTGGAACATTTTACCTCAATCAAACCTGCACCAGTGGAAACCAGATGCACGCAGCCGACACAGGAGGGAGCCAACTTGGCTGCAGCCTTTCCAGTGCTGCCCAGGACGTGAGCTAATCGAGTTAAATCCAACTTAAATCCTTCTTCCCTTTAGACTGCTAAAAAAATATCCCTCTGCTGACGGGCTCCTCTCCGGCGTTCCCATTTTCTCGAGAACACGAACCTCCTGCAGAGCTGAGCTGTTACAAACCAACGTGCAGCAGCTGCTGCTCGTCCTTTTCTCTGACGTTGATGGGAGCAGAGATAACTCGGACACTCATTTATATCCTTTGCCTAACGTCCTGCATGCATGTTAGAAGGGAAAACAAAGGGAGGAGGGAGAAGGCTTTATGGACATCCCTAGAAACCAGCCTCTGTCTTCATTGCTGGATTCCCCTGCTAAAGAGCCACGGGAAACTTAGGAAGATATAATCACACTGTGAAATCCTCACAGCTCAAAAAACACCTTAGTCCCCTGACACCTCCGAGAGAGAAGAGGTTCTTCAAAAGCTGGGGGTTAGTTCAAGAGAAAGTTAACATCACAAAAGTCCAGAGGACGTTGGGCAGTTTGAAGAATAAGCTTAACCAGCCAGAAAACCTACATAAAATTGCAGCTTGTTGCTTTCTAATTTTTAAATAGTAAATGTCTAGAGAAAGTAGCCTCTAATTTATTTATTTATCATCTCACACTACCATTTATTCTTTATTTTTTTGAGCAACCTCTTGAAGTGGCTGGAAGACTGCGAAAGAAATATTGCCAATGAAGCTCAATCATTGCCATGGCAACGTCGCGGTTGTGGCACAAGATAAATCAATTTTATTGCTTTGCAATTACTCTGCTGCCTATGTATTGATGGAGAGTACATAAAGAGCTAGACTCTCCACTGACTCCAGGGGAGGTGGGTTCCTCCCCGAGCACCACGAGTAGCTGTGCTCCAGGACAGCATCTGATGGTGAAAGTGAGCGCTTTAGGTGTCTCTGCTCTTTCAGCCACCTCTTAATTTTGATCTAATCTGCAGCTAATGTGGTTTATTCTCTACAGAGTCCTGGTGCTTTTAAAAAGATTAAACAGTGGAGAAGATCTGAAGGATTATTGACCTGTTTATTATCAACACCTATCACCGTCGCAGTGATGAAGAGACAAGAGGTAGTGCTAGGGAAATATGTTTTATTGGTTGGGTTTTTTCCTGACGTGCATCCCTGAATTTTCATGACTGAAAAAAACCACAAAGAAATGCGGAAGAAACAGATTACCCAGCTCATGCTTGCATTTGAACTTTACTATTTCATGGAAAAGGGAATAAATGCTGCAGGGCAAATGTTATCTACCAAGACTTCTTACAGTGCGGATGTTGCAGCTCCGGGGAACGTGCAGGTGCACGGCCCAGTGCCACTGCTGGGAGCATGGGGACAATTCTGATCTCCATCCACCTGGACATTGCTCCAGGAAATCGCTCGTGTGAGAGGCAGAGCTGGAATCATTTTGGTTCCACACTTCAAAGGTCTGCGCGCAGGGGCTGACGTGACAGGAGCTCAAGTCGTCATCGCGCACGAAGACAGCGAGACGCCTTCCCCCCAGTTCTTGCTGGCAGCTGCTCCTTCCTCTCCCATCCTCCCTGGCTTGTGTGGAGGGAACCCAACCCCATCCACTCCCAGACTACCCTGATGGACACGTTTTCCCTCAGCAAAACAGGGGCAGCTTCTGTTTCTCCTCGCACTGCTGTCAGCCAGTGGTAACTCCACCGCTGCCATTGCCATTGGAGCCACAGTCTTGAGAATTTGCTCCTGAATTTCATAACCATTTAAGGTTTTCTTCTTTAATTAACTGGAGAGCCAAGCAAAAGCCCAGTGCTTAGAAGACAGGAAGAACTCTTTGTCGTAGCAGGACAGCAGTGTGGTGCTGCTTTTTCAGATTAAATGGTTGGAAGGGGACTGGAAGAAGCAAGAATGTCTTAAATGCCCAGTCTTCCCGGCGAGACATCACTTAGGGTAACTCAGGGCTAAGACCCTCCAGCCTCTCTCCTCCAGGAAAAGAAAAAAAAAGCAATAGTGATAAGTTTGACGTTTGAGTCACTGTTATTCTGTGTCTGCACGACCTCCTCTTTGCAATGAATAAAGCTGTTGACTAATCTCTGCACTATCGGTGCCGACCTCCTGCCTCTGTGAAACGAGGAGGAATTTGCTGTACCCCATGTTTTTGAAAGATGAAGATGCACTTGTTGGCTTTTGCCAGCCAATAAAATTGTCAACAAATTGGTTTCCCATACTTCAGATGAATCATAGATTTCCAGTCCTGATTGCTTACTTCTCATTAAGGTGGAAATTGCCCTGCACAGCCACCACCTCTGAACGCCCCCCTCCTGCTTCTTTGCATTCAGATTCTCGGTGGGTAGAGCCCCAGCCCGTTTGTACTCTGAGTTACCAACTCTCAGTTCTCCAACCTCTTCCAAAAGAAGCAATTTAAAGTCCACCTCCTGCTTGCCTCCCTTCACCTTCCCTCCTACACAGTCTCCATCTCATCTTGGATGCAGCAAACATTTCTTTTTCCTTAAATCTTATTGAGTTGTGAATTATACGTTGCTCCCTCCACAGCACTTTGGAGAGATAAAACTGACAAACCGAGCGGCACAAGAGGATGAGCTGGAAAAGATTTGAACTGAAAATATGAGGAAAAAAAATAAAGAAGTAAATATCAGCATTATTAAATAAGAGTGCTGAAGAACTACAGTAGATTTCCATTCCCAGACACGGTGGAGAGCTATGGATTTGCCATTTTAATGCCTACACTTACGGGTGGTGATGGCTTTCAGGAGACGACTGAGGCAGCGAGGTTTCAGACATTCATTACATAGCATTCACCCTCTCTGTCCGTGGTGTTTCAGCTCAATCTTTCTTTTGCCCTTATTTTTCCTACACCATGCCCTTTTTCCCCTCCCCTACGCAGGTATAGACCCAGTATACAATTGTCTATCCTGCATTCCAACCCAATTGCACTCAAACGCAAACCAAACGCGTTCAAACCCCAATGCAACTTCACCAGTAGGTGTCAAATACATCAACACAGCTTTTTTTTCTTCTCCTGGCCATCGAATGCAGTAGTTTCCACACAGCCCTAGTTGTGCTCTGCTCAGTGAAGTTCTCACTGTAGGTAATGGTTACGAGCCCAAGCCAAAGGAGCTCCCGAGCTCCTGCGCTGCGTCGCCAGGAGCGCGTGGCCGCGAGGATCGATTTTAATCACAGTAATTGATCTCTGTACCCTTAGTCATTCCTGGGGCCAGGCACGCGTGATGAGCAAAAGAAAGTAAATGTTAAAGAGAAATCTGGGGGATGGAACAAGCAAACGAGTAATTCTGGGTACGATACAAACCCTAGTGAGAACTTGAAAGGGAATGCTGTGGGGAACGCTGGTGTAATTAAAGTGCAGTTTTCTTAGCAGATGCCAAGTGAAAGCAACACATGGATTTGACTCATGTATTTCAAGTCTCCACGTAGCAGAAAGAAATTTAAATGATAAAGACATTAGGGAATGGGGGATGTTCAGACAGGGCTCTGAGCAACCTGCTCTAGCTGCTCAGTGCAGGGGGGTTGCACTAGATGACCTTTAAAAGTCCCTTCCCACTCAAAGCATTCCACGACTGCGATTCCACATTCGCTAGCCAATGATTTATACACCTCTGAAGCAAAAGCAGTTGGCTACAGAAGGCAGAGTGATGTTCACTGTGGGGGTGAGCCAGGTAGCTCGGCCTCCTGGCTCCTACCTGGTGGAGGAACAGGGGCTCAGAAACATGCACACGTCACCCACTCTCTGCTCTTCCACCTGCAGGATATTTGTTACAGCAGACAGAGGCTGGAACAGGGAGAATTACTGCTGGCCCAAAGTGCTGGTGACACACCAGATTTCTCTTGACAGGGTTGGCAACCGTGGCGAGCCCAGCTCGGAGAGTTCATGGCAAAGTGTGGTTAGTTCTGCCTCAGAGGGGAGAGGTGGTGGCAAAATACAGGTCTGCACCTATTGCTTCCCTAAGTCACCCGGGTGACAGTTCAAGGATGGGGAATAACCACATGAGGATCATGCTTATGAAAGCAGCACCTTGTGTTACTGGTTCCAAGGTGCCTGGTGTCCCTTCCCGACATCCTTCTGTGCCAACCTCTCCCCCTCGTTCCTCCTGGCTCTCCTCTGAAGTGCCACTTTCTCCATCAGAGTTTCCAGGAAAGAAAAATTCTTCCAATATGGGCATTTACACAAAGCAGCAGAGGGATTTCTCCTGCCTCTTTGGAGAACAAGGAAGGAAAATGGGAATGCAAAAGCTCTGTAACTGGATGTGCTGGTCAGGTATTCAGACCTGACCTGCAGGGATCTGACCAGCAGGCAACCAGGGGGCAGAGAAGATTTGGCTTCATAAAACCATTAAACTCTCCAATACTGGCCTTAATTCTCTGACTGTCTGCCTCTGAAGTGCAGCAGAGCAACACACTTGATCTGCAAATGGAAACAGGTCACTCTTTAAGTATAAATAAGGTGAAATATGATGGGAAATGGACTTTTCAGGGAGCAACCCACCTGCTAACATCAGAGAAGGCTGCTCAGGCCCTCGAGAGCTGCTCCCTGTTCCCCAGATCTCATTCCATGTTGCAGGAGTTTGCTTTTGGGTGACATGGGGGGGTATAAGAAAAGCTGTGCATCCGTGCAGCACGCCTGTGCATGGGTGTTCCCGACACGAGAACTGCAAGCAAGCTTTATCATGCTCCCAGATCATGTGGTTTTCAGAAGAACTGGTGTAAATCTGAGCTCAATCTTTCTGAGAGTCAGTGATACAGTGCAAACCGAAGGATTCCACATCACTGGGGTGATTTTCTTTTTAAAAAAGAATTCTTTTCCCTGCTCTGTTACCAGGAATTTACTGAGTAAGCTGCATTTCCAGCTTATCTCTGCCACTAAGACTGACACAACCTTCTACTGAGCTATCAGGGTTGTGTTGGGTAATCCATTTCAAAGAAGGATATGGGGGTTTCACTCAAATCGAAAACAGACTGAAGAAAGCAGACTGCTAGTTCTGAAAAAGATCTGAAAGTTAATTTTTTCCCCCCCCTCAAATGCTTCATTTCTTTTCTTAAACAGATGAATATTTAGACTTTGAAAATCCTCTGTCAGCCACCGAAGAAATGAGAAGCCTGGGACAGATTTAAGAGAACATTAAACTCAGTTAATGTGGCATGGAAGTGATTTTTCTTCTGGAAAAAGACTAGGAGAAAGTGACAGTTAAAAGAATCTCTGTAGAAATAAAAAATAGATAATTCTTTCTATAAAAATAAATTAATAATAATGTAAAAAGCATGCTCCTTTCACTAGTAAATCAACAGAGCACCCAGGGATTGTACAAAACCAGCTGAACAGGTTGTGCAGCTGGGGTTAAATTCAGCCCTTGCCTTGGAGGAAGAGAAGGACCCCCAAAGGCTCACGGAGCTGCAGGACACAAAAGCCCTTATCTGGAATACCATATTTTTTCCTAAATGGGAAAGACATTTTGATGTCCTTGCTTGCTTTTTTTTGCATTTTATTTGGGGGCACTTTTAAGAAATAATCACATGCAATGCTTTTAGGACTTTTCCCCTTTTTTCACAACTAAAAAGATGTTTCCCCAGCTCACTGTCTCCTCTGCAGAGCAAACAACTCTAGAGCCAGACAGACTAAATTAGCTAAAGTTTCCTGAAGCTTCAGTAGTTTTTAATCTGTAATTGTTTGCTGGGGGGAGGGGGATATAAAAGGAATGCTACATATTTCTAAAATCAATTTTACACCAGCTGAAATCAGTCACCCTAAAAAAGGCCATTATTTTGCAGCAGAAGCATGACTGATGGAGCAGAGGGTAGACTGGGAGAAGACCCAAACATCCTTCAGGAGTGGTAGTGCTTTCCTCAACTCCTAGAGACTGCAGAACCTCCAAGATCTCCATCAGTGCCATCTCCAGACCCAGGTCTGTCCCATGCTGTTTATATTATGGGGTTTCTCCTCTAACACCTTCACATTTTGTTCTTTGTGGAAAGGCACATCCTCATGGCACCACCTCTTCCTTGGACGCAGGGCAAGCAGCAGTTGACATCTGTGGAGGCATCATATGTGCAAGTTGGCCTACTTTTTACTGGCCAGGCTGGATCAACGGGATGAGCACCAACAAGGCCAAGGGATGGGTCCTGCGTTTGGGTCACAACACCCCCCTGCATCTCTCCAGGGTGGAAAAGTGGCTGGAAACTGCCTGGCAGAAAAGGACCCGGGGGTGTTGGTTGACAGGACAAGAGAAAATAGCCTCGAGTTGTGCCAGGGGAGGTTTAGGTTGGACCAGAGGAACAATTTCTGTCCAGGCCTGGCCCAGGCTGCCCATGGCAGTGGTGACAGCTGATCTGTAGGCTCATGCCTCTGGATTCAAGGAACCTCTCAAACTTTTCTTCCTACAAGAGGGGCAGAGAAGGATGATTTTTCTTTTATTTTATTTCCAAGGGAAACCTTCCAGTGGATAATGTGCATTTCAGGCAGTGAAGGCTGTTGTAACAGCACAAACGAGTAGAGGGTGCTCCAAAATGTACAGCAAGATGCACAGCCAGGTGTCACCACCTCTGGGGACATTTCCTGCCTGCAGCCCGTAGCCGAGGCACGTGATCCAGTTTCCAGAGCATCCCCAGTGCAGGAGCAGGCTGTGGGGAGGGACCTTGTGCTGCTGTGCTCCTCTCAGCAGCTCCGGGATGGATGAAAAAGCCCTGCAGCAGGAGATCACCTGAGTTTGAGGGTGACCAGCAGAAAGTTCATGATGTAGGTTGAGTGCTGATGCAGGAAGGCATTTCAGCAGCTTCTTGGCTCATCTGCACTTATTTAGGCAGGATTTCATTCCAATCCCTCAGGTGCTCCAGGGTGCCCTACACACACAATCAAATTCTTTCAGCTTTACTAAGAGAGAAGATTGGATTAGTGGCTAAACAAGCCAGATCAGGTTATACATCTCTGAGCAGGTTTCTGTTCTTCCTGCCACCACAGGGATACAGATAAACAAGCACATATATATAAAGCCACCAGCACCTGCCATGCAGGGAGATTTTGTTATTAGAATGGCCACACATTTCTTAAGTGTAAACTTCTTCATTTATGATGGGGTAAAGGAGTCTGAGGTGAGAGGCACACACAGAGCTGGTCTTTCCTTCTGACAGGACAGCCAGGAAATAGCATTTTTCTGAGCTTCCCAGCTGGCTGTCAGTGAGGAATTGCTGCTCCTTTCCCTTTAGGCCAGCTTTGGCTCTCTCAATATGTTCCATCTGCAAGTGCCCCAGGACGAGTTCAGGTTGCTCCAGACTCAGCTCGCTGACGTTGGAGGAGATGAACAGAAGTAATTTGCTGATTCACCAGAGTGATTTTCATAAAATATGAGTCAGGGTTTTCTTCTTTCATGTAATGATGAAATTAGGTTAGCATGCTTTGCTGAGCACTTAGCTCTTCTAGGTGTGTTCCCAGTAGCATCTGATACTCCTACAGAGTAGTTTTCAAAGGATAACCAGATTTAAGAGGCCACATCCTCTCCTGTTTCCCTTTGACTCCCCAATAAACTGACATTCACCACTCTGTGTCTTGAATTAGAAGCCTTTCCTTCATTCCATCCCATAATCATGATACCAAGTGGATTTTCTGGAGCCTCTCACCTCTTGGACCATTAAATCTCCATTTCAATTCCGTGCTGCCGTGGGCCTCTCCAAAAGGGGACACCTGGAGCAATGCCTGCTGAATGTCCCAGAGTAGGTAGACACCTCTCTCCTCATTCATCTTGGAGCAGGATCTTCTTCACTTCCTTTCCATGTGGGACCTTGCACATGCATGTCTGCCATCCATCAGCAAACCTTCCTCTCTGCAGGATCCCTTTCTGGTTTCCTGCAGTTCAAGAAGCTATTGCAGTAGTTGCTGTAGAAAATGACATCAGCATTTAAATAGATTTCCCAAGGAAATGTTTTAATGATCATTTTTATAGCTTATTTTGTGCTTTTTATCTTTTTCCTTTGTGGTTAAAGGTCAAGGAATTATTTCATACAGACCAGGGGCTGAGCATCAGTCCAGGATAAGAGCTAATTCTGACTAATCTCCTGGGTTTTATTCTTTTAATTCCTTTTAATTCTGAATTACATTCTGTCTTCAGCAGGACCTTTTTGAGGTGAATGAAAGCATCTCCACTTCAAGGCTCAGGCAATAAATAAACTTAACAAGTTTCTTCACGTTTAGGAGTAAAGCTCTGTAAAAGGCAGCAGGAGCTATAAAAACTCTGACCTCAGTGGATTTCTTAAGAGAAATTCACACATCAAGTACTTCCAGGTACTTTTCCTCGGTAAGATCCGTATTTCCCACTGTGGCTACTAAATTGAGAGAAAAAAAAAGGCAGAGACAGGAGAAATTCCTTCTCAGATCTGGCCGACTGCTCAGTGCAAGGTGCCTGGCTGCTGAGAGGAAGAGCTGACAGTCATGCGTGATCTGCTGGCTTCACCCTGGCAGGCTGGAAAGGAACATTTCTTATGGTTGTGTTCCTCTTTTGGTGTGTGCAAGAGTGCCTGGTTAACCTGGAAAACACACTTTCCTCCCCTCAGGTTGTCTCAGGAGCATCCACTGAAAATTAAGGCCACGGGGATTTTGTTGGTTTTTTTTCCTCCGACGATTTCCTTTGGGACAGAATATGCATCATTCATGACATGAAATTTTGGAAGGAACACATAAACGTGGTCCTGCGATGGAATTTTCCAAAGGTAAAGGAGGATTTTCTTCCACCTTGCTGAACTGCAGAGCTGTGAGCGAAATGCGCAGGATATCACAGCTCTCAATACATGTGAGAATTGTGGAAGTCTCGATAAGGATCTGACCTTTACAGTTTCAAGCTTGGTAATCCTCAGCATTTTGCAACCACCTTTATTGCTCTCACTGTCTGCACTTGTTCTGCCCATCAAAATCCCCATGAAATTGGATAAAATCTGGAAGTAGGGCTGCACCCCTTTGTCGCAGTTGAGGATTTACGTGCTGCTATTCGAGCAAAACATGACCTTGCATTAAGTTATCCACTGCACACTACAAACCTTGAGCTTCACATTCATAAAACCCCACACAGGGCACTGTTCCAAGCCTCTCTGAAAAAAAAAATTGGCCGTGCTTCTAAAATGTTATTCAGCAAGAAAACAGAGCTGTGCGTCACTGGTCCAAAGATGACTAAGCACTGGTTATAAATGATATAAATGATAAGGATTTACAGCTTGATTTGCCTGCTTTTTACCTCTCCTACCTCTTAACCAGTGAATTAGACAGAAGCAAACCTTTAAACTAGGTGTGTGCCCAAAAGCTGTGCTGGTGAGAGGTATTTATACATATGTTAAGTGCTTTCTTGAATTAGGGCCAAAGCAGGAAGAGGCAGCAGAAGCCCAGGCTTTAGAGCGCGTTCCTTGGACACCACATCAGCAGGGAAGACCTGTCCTCAGAGGTTACCTTTCAAATCCTCACTTGGCTGCTCTGGGTGAAATCCTGGCTGTACTGAGCAAAAGTCTCAGCAGCCTCAGTGGCCCCAGGATGTCATCACCCCCATCTTCCTCCCCTTCCTTCAGTCTCCTGTTGAAAAATCTACTGCTGCCAGCCCTGTGATCCCACCCGTCCCTGGCCTGCCTGCCCATGGCAGTTTGCAGCAGCCTGGTGACATCACAATGGCACAGATTTACCACTGCCTTCCCCAAAATGCACAGAGAGGCAAAGGCAGCGTTCCAAAAATAATCCAGCCTGGCATTAAATTGGGTTTATCAGCCACTGAACATCAGCTTTCCTCTGCGTGTCAAATGCTACTCCCTTACCCGGCTGTGCCATGGTGCTGGCAATTACCTAGTCATATAGAGGGGAAAAAATGATTTTTTGTAGTAATTCCCTCTTTTCAATATGCAGAAGAACCATTACCTCATTAATCTGCCCAATTAATCAGCCAATAGCTGCATACGATGGCTGGGCAGAGCTGTGGGCAACTGGAAACAGGCAACTGGAAAATCCTGTCGTTGAAGCTGAGAATTGGTTTGTGTTTGGATTTCACAAAGGTTTTGGATGTTACAAAAGTCTTGTCACATTTCTTTCCATTTTGACAAGTAGGAATACGAGCCAGTACAATGATAAATAATAAACCAAGGAAAGAAAGAAATTAAGAAAAGAATTAATAGGCCAAGAAAAGAAATAATAAACCAAGAAAAGAAATAAATTAAGAAAATACTTAATAGGCCAAGAAAAGAAACAATAAACCAAGAAATAAATGAAGAAAAGAATTAATAAACCAATGAGAGAAATAATAAACCAAGGAAAGAAATAATTTAAGGAAAGAATTAATAAACCAAGAAAAGAAATAATAAACCAAGAAAAGAAATAAGAAAAGAATTAATAAACCAAGAAGAGAAATTATAAACCAAGAAAAGAAACTACGAGAAGAAATAATAAACCAAGAAAAGAAATAATAAACTGAGAAAAGAAATTAAGAGAATAATAAACCAAGAAAAGAAACTAAGAGAAGAAATAATAAACCAAGAAAAGAAATAATGAACCAAGAAAAGAAACAGTAAACCAAGAAAAGAAATAATAAATGAAGAAAAGGAATAATAAACTCAGAAAAATAAATAATCAACTAAGAATGTGAAGTAATTTAAATATAAATACTTTTCACAGCTAGGAATAGGAACCAATATAAACTAACTCAGTATCTGTGCCATCAAATTAAGTCGACTTAAGAGAGGGACTCTTTAATTACAAAGTGTTTTGTAATTGCTGCGATTGTTTTATTGCTGGAGTCATAAAACCCTTCTCGAGAGGAAAGAGGCATTAAAGATGTTTTCAAGGGCCCTAAAGAATAACAGCTGGTTTGGGGATTTTTAGGCTTAACAAGGGTTGTATTTCAGTGCTGAGAGAAAAGGTTAAAATCTTGCTTTGCCATCATACCCAAGAGCCAGCCTGGAAGGATCTCGGCACTGTAAGCTACAGACACGGCTATTTCAGGTTATTCTAGATATTTGCCTCTGATAAAATGCAGCACAAAACACTCCCATAACCCTTCTTTATTATTATTAATTTTTGCCAAGATATGCTCATTCTTATGAGTCATCATTGGACTAAATCTGCACTTTTGCCAAAGCTAATCACGGCTCACCCATTTGGGAGAGCTTCACCCACCAGTAAATTACCTCTCATTTTAGTTCTCATTTCTGCAGTAGCAAAACCCAAACTTCGACACTGCACAGCAGCAAGGATAAGGTGTTTGGGATCACGGCGGAATGGAAATGACCAAACAGAGGCACAAATGCCAGAGCCTCAGCCCATGCAGGGTCTTCTTCCAGCCGGCCAGCTAGGTAATTGATGACAGATAATAAATTTGAGTAACCCACGAGTGGAAAGCCTGGTAAGGGGGTTTCAGTGACCAAACTGCAGGTGCTGGTGCTCACGTCACTTATTTCTTATATCAGTTTAGCTAAATTACCTTAATCCTTCCATTTGCTTCCCTGAAGCTTGAGATTTCCTGGATGAGATTCCCTTGGCAACTTTATGTCCTCTTGTTATGCCTATGCGGAGGACCTATGTATATTTTATCTGTGTGTAGAGTACGTATACATATTTCTGTCTCTCCAGTGTATAACCAGGTGAGGCTCTGACCTCAGCTGAGCTTTCCCAGTGCTCCTATAATGCAAATAACGAGGCAAGGCCACCAGTTCTTCATGCAGGAAAGGATCTCGGAACCAACAAAGTTTTGTTCTGCCATTTCTCAGGGTTAATGAGCTGAGAAGCGCGTCACCGAAGGATGAAACCCTCTGCCACCGAGGGAGTGGGACCATCTTTCCTTGGGCGCTGGGATGATGGGACCTCAGCCGCCCTCCCAGGCCAGCCCGGGTGGCTTTCTCATCCCATCGCTGTTGGCACCGTGGATGGAGGGTGGCTGGTGGTGAAGGACCAAGGGACAGTGTTGATGCGACCGGTGCCGGTCACGGGGCTGCCTCAGTGCTCTGCACCCTGCTCAGTCACGGCGAGGTTGTCATGCCGATGTCTGTCACCCCGTGTGGGCAGAGAAACACCCTCAGGAATCCGTTACACGCAACGACCCCGG
>VWZY01010400.1:49680-69708 GCA_013399075.1 Chloroceryle aenea
AGCTGGAATTCTCTATCTGAAACTATTTGGAAGTGCTTTTTGCAGAAGTAAGCCTATAATGCAAAGCGAATCTGCTTTCCAGTGACTCAGGGACAGGTTTCTGTGTCTTCCCAGCAGAGAAATCACTCTGCTGCACTCACTGCCCTCTCCCATTCACAAGCAGGTCTCTGATCCATCTGTTAAGCTACTGCAAATCTGTAGCCGTATTTATTATGCCATGAAAAAGAGCATGGATGACTACAGGGGGATACACGTTGTCTTCCGCGTGCTGCTTTAACAAGAATAGTTTGATCATAGCTCCCATAAAAAGCAACAAGGACGGTAAGAATAATGACGTGGATCGCAGTCAAAGGCCAGGAAATGAAAGTGAATGGAGAGCAGGGATTCTCCCCCACTTTGTGCTCTTGCTTTCTCCTTAAACTATAAGAGCCTGACTCGACTTGTGCATCTCCCCTTCAGAAATGTAAAAGCAACCCCCTTCTCCTTTCATCCTCCCGTGCCCTGTAGCTGCAGCATCCAGGAGTAAGCAAGAAGGGCTCGATGGGTGGAGGGGAGACCAGCAGAGCCTGGATTATACCTCCTTTATATCTCAGCCCTTTTGCATTCCCACAGCTTAACGAGAACAGTGATAATTCCTTTAATTTGCCGTTGCTGCAGACCTTTGACCTCGTGGCAGCGTTGCTTGCACACCGTCCCTGCTCAGCTCTGCGTTAGGGGCGGAACTTCACGGTAATTTAGTTGTGTTGCCTCATTAGGCAGCAGACAGGCAGCGCTGTAGTAAGGACGATGTGCTCTGTAGTGATTCAGCTGCCAGAAAGAGAGATGTCCAACCTCGACCTTTGCGAGCAAAGGCCTGGGCTTAAATTCCTGCCCCAGGGATTGTATCAGCAGCTCCTGCCCAAGTTCGGGAGTAATTGCTGACGCAGAAGAGTCTGCTAATTTATGAATCCACGATAAATCAGGGAGAGATAAGTGGACCAAATTCCTTGAAAGATCACATTGAGATCACATTGAGATCGAGTTATTTTTGAGACTTAATTAAGCAGTGTTTAGGCTGGCAGTGGAAATCCATTCATTAATGAACGTTGCTTGAAGGAATGACATTCTACCCGTTATTTTCAAAATCCTTATAATCCAGACCAGTCTCCTGGCCTTCCTAGTTCCAGGCTTTGGTGAGCAGACTCCAGATGTAGCTGTGGGACTCTGGGGTGTGAGTCAGGGCTCCTCACCCCCAGGATGGGTTTGGTCTGTGCCAGCAGTGCTTGGCCATTGTGAGGGTTGAAAATGTTGGTAGCTCATGCTCTGCTTTGCCTCTTTTATTCCGGTTGAGTCACCCCGAGGCCACTGACAGGACTTGTTGGGTTCCCAGTAGCTTGATAGTCATTGGCATATGGGGATAGAATTTGTCTTATGGATTTAGGACATACATCCTACATGTCTCTGTTTTAACTCCCACTGATTTTAAGGATGAAGCTCAACAAACAGTTCCAAGATTTGGAGGCAAACTCCAAGTTAAATTTTGCCATCAAACTATAGGTAACGTGGGGTGAGGGATGGCCCACAGAGAGTGGAAGCTCAGAATTTGTCTCACTGAAGCCAGATGCCCAGCCTTGGATGTACCAGACCAGTTCTGCTCTACTTTACACCAGANCTGCCCTACTTTCCACCAGAGCCTTTTCTGGTCTCAGAACTGAATTTATGCCATTGGGATTCTAACATTAAAAAAAAAATCTAAAAATCTGTTAATAGTTACAGCCTGGCTTTTTTCTTTTGCCACCACCTTCTTCATGCAAAAATAATTCCTCAAAGCATCAGCACAGAACCTTGGATACCACGGGGGATCGGCAACGTACCCGCTCTCAACTGCCACGCAGAGTAAGGGTGCAGAGCATAAAGGGAGAACACAGAGAGCTGTCAAATCCGAGCATCATGTTGGCCATGGCTTCTTCCCGTTGCAGAACTGCTCACAGATAAACCATCATCTGGGCTTTTATCAAGCCAAGATATTTCTGTGGCTCCAAAAACTATTCCTTTCAGTAACAACAGAATCATTTTCTTCCGTAAACCACTACAAACTGGTGCAGCAGATGTCGATTTATGTCAACATCAGCTGCTTTTCTTCTCCATTACCCTTTCTGCTGGATCTTTGCTTATCTAGCAGGTCCTGTCTTGGTGACATCCAGTGTCACGTCGAATGCTTTTTTCCCATTGGGTGATAAAAAGCTTGACTCAGTCTCTCTCAGAAACCGGCAGCGTCATCCGCGTGACGGTCATTATGCATTATTGATAGTGATGGAAAAGTCACGGATACCCACGTCTTTGCTGCAGGGCCTTTGCTTTTTCCTTTGCTTTATCATCTCTTCATCTTCTCCCTGCACTTGAGTAGTAATTTCGTGCCCACGGAAAGAGGAGCAGGCCCCTGGTCCTGCTGCTGCAGCCGTAATCCGTTTTTCCTGGGGTAGTTTGAGTGGAGTTCTGCAGTTTTTTATCACAGATGAGCAAAAAACATCTACATTTTCCAAAAGCCATTTTCTAGGGGAATCCTAGCTCTGAACTGGGAGGAGGAATACACTTTTGTACAGCGAGTGCTTTGAACTTAATAAATAGTTAATATTTCACCCCCCACACTTTTACAGCATCACTCAGAACACTGGGAAAGCAGCATTCAGAGGAAATCCCACTCCTGTATTGTGTAGCCAGAGAATAAATGTCTAATATGAACATTAGAATATTGATAAGAAGATGAATTCTTGGTTAACGTGATACATACTACTGCAAACAAACAGTGGGAGACAGGGGAACCTCTGAAGGGGACCCCAGCCTGCCCTCTCCTCAGTCTGTGACACACATTTCCATGGTGGATTCCAAGCCTGGGCCAGGACACGGGAGCTTTTTCCAACTCCTTTGAACCCGCCACTTGCTGTAGCAGCCACCAAGAGCCTTTATCTGGAGGGATCTTAGACCACTTAACAAACCACCCCGTGCCCTGTGCCCAGGGGTTGAGTCTTTTGCTGTGAACTGAAAATACTTCTGGAGTGAAACGGGGCAATTCCTTGATAGCAAATCCTTTTCTAGAGTGGAGCAGGAGCGATGCGCAGGGGGCTTTATGGAACAGGACTGCATTTGTCTTTCCAGCTCAGCCCAAGGAAAACTGTTCAGATCTGGTGTACTACTGCATGTGCTGTCACAATCCACCCTTGCTAGTGCCACGGCTCAGTACTGATTCTGGAGGAGAAAAAAAGCCAGCAAAGCATCGCAGTGATTGAATGAACTAAATGCAGCTTCCTGCAAGGCACGGCGTTTTTTAGTACAATCAGTAGGGGGGGAGGGAAAAAAAGCAAAGAAGAAGAAATCCATTGAATTTACTGCGTGTGTTGTGCTGGAACCCTCTCAAAACAGACGTGACTGCAAAGCTGGCAGGATCCTCTAATGCTTCCGTGGCCAAGTCATCCCTCAAAGCAGCTCCTTAGGGACCTTTTCTGTAACTCGCCAGGTCTCCCTCGGTGTAGCCGAGGGGAGGAAACCTCTGGAGAGTTTCTGAGGAGAGCCTTGACTTTGTATCACCCTCTATCCCCTGAAAACAGCCCAGAATGAGGACTGTAATGACAAGCTGCATGGCTCATCCCTCTTCCCCTGGCATTTGAAAAGCAGAGATAATTAGGAAGATGGCTAATAGATGGGAAAGGAGGACTGTTTCATTCTTTACCTTGCCTGCTTTTGCTGCAGTTTAGTCATAATAACGAGAGTTTTTGATAAGTGAGCTTTGGATTGAGTCACTGCTATCTCGAGTGAGTAAATAGCTTTTGGTATTAGTCTGAGGAGCTAAGCAGAGCAATCATGAGCTGCTCTCAGACACTGGCGGCCAGAAACGGGGAGGAAGCATCTCTGGAGAGGGGGGAGAGTCCTCAGCCACCTCGGGGGAATCACCATGAAATGCCCCGGGTCAGCTGATGAGGTATCTGAGCAAACTCCCTCAAGCCCACGGGAGATGCTGGCACCCAATGGTTTGAGGGCCCAAATCCCTCACGGTGGGACCTGGGAGTGGGGACAGGCAAAACCAGTGACCAACTGGGAGCATGCTCATGATTTTTCAGTGTGTCAGAGGGGGAAACTCAAGGCAGAGAGCCAGGTGTTATCTCCCAGCCCCTGCTGCCTCTCCTCCCACAGCCTTTTCCTCGTTATGCACAGAGACACACAAGGGGAAGACTTTGAAATGGATTCTTTGGTGCATATCAGTTCACGTTTGGGATTCAGGAATAGGGACTATTATCTTGGAGAGGCAAGGTGATTGTTGACACAGTTGTTTTTATTTTGGGCTTTTCCTTCAGTTAAAAAAACCCCTGGAAACCACGAGCACGGACTAAGGAAATGATGCACTTTTCCCTGTAATGATGGAGACAATACAAGGCAGCCACTGAGAGTAATGTCCCAGAAGCCAAAGCACTTCATCAATCTCAGTTGCTGCTCCTGTGAACATATTATATAATAATGGGTGTTGTTCTACCAAAAAATAGAAAGCTCTCTCTCTCCCTCCCCTAAACATCACCGGGGGAAGGCATTCATTCTACTTTAGCATTAATCTGTTCTATCATGATGATATCTCCATTAATGGATATCATATATCCATGAAATCTTCCACCCTCACACAGAAAGAAAAAAACAATAGTTCACTGTTAAAAAGCCTAAATGATGGGTTGGTTTTTTCTTTTTAAGTAACTGATCGTCCATTTGTCTGACTTTTCCTCCAGGAGGCCAGACTCCACATGCTGAGACTCCTTTATCTAAGCAGTCCAAAACCTCTTTGCCCTGCCATTGAGGACATAACTGGCTTCTCATTTTTAGGCTGACCAGAGCTCAGCCCTTGCCAGACTTAACCCTTTATTCCCAGCTACAAACATTTGCCATCGCTGCATGGATTTGGGGAGCAAGTCAGGGAACAAGCATTTGTTCAATTAGCAGCCCAACGTGAGCTGGAAAGCAAATGAAAGCTGCAGACAGGTCCTGGCACAGCAGACAGGTCCCCACAGAGTGAGGAAAGCAAGTACTGGCCTTCTGGCAGCTGTAAATTGGCACATTCAGTGATAAAAATCTGACTGCTCTAGCACAGAGGAAAAATCCCTACTATTCTTAACATGAACAACAGAGTCCATAGCTCCTCGGGCCATCATTTCAGCTCTTCCTGCAGACTGTGCATCTATTTACACTCAAGTCCTACGTGCAAAGTTATCTTTACTCCAAAGCTTTCAGTGTAAAAGTTGAGGCTGGGGGACACGACTCAGCAACCCGGAGTAAATTCACACGTCTGTCAAATCACACGCGGGACGGACGGGGCCCAGCTCAGCATGGTTAAAGAACCTCGTGGAGATGGTGTGAACTCTTAGGACAGGCTGCTGGAAAGGAGGTCTGTGAAGAAGGAAAGCCTACAAAAGGCTACCTAGCTGTCTGCACGCCCGTGAAATGAGAACTATAAAGCAGTTCCTTTATGGTAGCATAAAAATCTTTACAAAACCAGTTGGAATTGCTGCGTTCTGTGCATGGGAATTCCAGCACAATCCCAACAGGCTTACTGCAAATGAACCAACAACTTCATCTGCCAGCAAACAAGACTTCCCTGTCATCTGCACGGGGTTTTAGAAAGAATCTGAAGGCTCCACACGATTCACAGTATTTCATTTCTCTGTGTTGGTTTGAGTTCTGGTTTATTTTGGCTAAGATTCCACTATGTCCCTACTGCTTTGCCTGCCTATTAATAATTTGGAATTGTTATTCAAAATCTCATGGAGAAAAGAGTAAGCTGGTTAACATCCTTGCTGAGGATTAAGTATGACCTGAAACCCAGAGTCTTTCTAAGCACTTCCACTGCTTTTACCTTATCATTTCTGACTTAAAGGGCTAGTGTTATGACTGCAGGACTGCCAAGCTGCAGTGCATGATTTATTATGTACAGCAGGTGACTGGTAGTCCACATTAATCTCAAAATGAATGTTATTCTTTGTTGGGTTTTTTATTTTTGGGTGTTGTTTTTTCTTCCTGCAGCCTTTCCTGGGAGGTTCGTGGTTTTGTCAGCGACAAGATGACAATTCACATTTTTACCAAAGGACCCAGTGAGTCATCCTGTTAACTCTGCTGAAATACATGCTTGCCAGTCATCCTGCCACGGTAAGGCTGAGGGGTTTTGCCCTCTCTCTTTAAAAATTATAATCCATTATATGCATTCTGTAGTACAAATAATGTTTACCCAAAGCTGTAACTTCTCGGCGATGACCACAGCCCCAAACAGACCAAATACTGCATACTTTCTTTTTTAAAGTTATTTAAGTACTGGAGTGCAGATGGGAAGGCTGACTGTGCCTCGTGCCACGCTGTTTACAAGGGCTGGCTTGTCTCAGCCTGGAGGCCACGTNTAACTCTGCTGAAATACATGCTTGCCAGTCATCCTGCCACGGTAAGGCTGAGGGGTTTTGCCCTCTCTCTTTAAAAATTATAATCCATTATATGCATTCTGTAGTACAAATAATGTTTACCCAAAGCTGTAACTTCTCGGCGATGACCACAGCCCCAGACAGACCAACTATTGCATATCACACCTTTCTTTTTTAAAGTTATTTAAGTACTGGAGTGCAGATGGGAAGGCTGACTGTGCCTCGTGCCACGCTGTTTACAAGGGCTGGCTTGTCTCAGCCTGGAGGCCACGTGAGAAGGAACCTTGTGTGTTGTTGGAAGGGATACCCAGGCAGTAATATAAGTGGCCCTGAAAGCATTGCCCTGTGAGGGGATCCACATGCAGCTAAGAATGGGTTGTACTTTGACTTATGGTGGAAAAATTCAACATCCAAAAAACCCCAGATCTCCAGGATGACATAATGTGGATTCTGTATTCAGACTGCTGGCCCAGATTTAACTCCTCAGTTATTTTGTCCCTCCTGAGATCTCCCAGCTCATCGAGCCGATATCCTGGAATGTTCCAGGTGAGGTGTAGGTTACTCAGCTCCTTTTCCCAGCTTTGTGCTGTAGGCTGCCCTTGAGTCACCCTGCTCTGCATCTCCTTTTCACTGGGAAAAGGGCTGGTGCAGGCTGCTACATGAATCTCCTGCTTTTCCCCCTTCCTTGGGCTGGAGGAAAGGTAGGATGCCTGTTTTCTTGCCAGTCTCTCCTTCCCTGCTTTGCTTGTTCTGCCCTTGAAGGTGATGCTCTGTGGCACAGCCCAAGCAAACTGCTTGAAGTCCACTTTGTGCACCACACAAACTTATCTCACGGGCAAGAAGTGTATGGCCTTGAGGAGTTATTTGGTATTTCAGGGTAACTAGGTGGTAACTGGACTGAAAACTTAGGGCAACTCATGCACGACCTCATGTTAACAGGATCAACAAACAGCATCTTCACATTAATGCCAGGAAAAACTCATGAAAAACTGTCAGTTCAGTCTAAATATGTCCCCATTTAGGATGCCCCAGATGCTTTACTGCATCTACTTGTCTCTTACACATCTAAATGATGACTGGAACTCCTTCAACGTTTGACATTCTTGCCTTCAGAGCCAAGCCAGCTGCAGCCCTTAGGTTGGTGAGCACGCAAAATGCTTTAAAGCATCCAGCTTAAGAGAGAAATGTATCTCTGAATTAAGCTAAAGCTTTAGCAAGATATCCTGGACATCATTAGTGATGTGTGTGATGTGTATGCAGCAAAACCAACCCAGAGATCCAAGGGGAGAACTGCAATAGTTATTTTGGCCATCTCTGGAGTAACCCCAAAAGCAAGGCGACGACGGCAGCTGACGAGACGTTTTGCTTCACCTCTAAAAGGTCCCCTCACAACCAATTTCAAGTGCAAGCAAAGGAAAGCCACCAAAAGCATTCAAGTATTCCATGTACTTATCATAAACCAAAGAGGGGAGCAGAGAAAGGCAAAGGGAAGAGAATGGAGCTAACACAGCTGCACAAAAGCACGCCGCCTGAGAATGCCAGCACATTGCCAACCCTTCCAAAACACACTGAGGCAACATTCTACAGGACAAAAAGTTTACAGCATCCCTGTAAACTGGGCCAGGCCTGCTCCATCTCTGTGCTTCTCTGGCTGGTATATGTTAAAAAACCCAAAACACCCTGAAAACATTTGTTCCTCAGCACTTTATCTGGCACAGATCTTGAATCAGGTGAGATTCAGGGTCCCTTGCAGTTTATAGAGGTATTTTAGATCCCATAAAGAAAGAACTAAGAAAAATCACTAGGAGAGAGTCACAGTAAGTTACAACTACTGATGAAGTGAGGGAAAAACCTGCCTCTTTTCAACACACTCTTTCAAAGGGCAGATGAGGTTAAGGAACAGAACAAGAGAAAGTCCCAGGAAAGTGCAGGGTCATGTACTGGGTTGCAAACTGGAAGCAAATTAGTAAATATTTTTCTTTTTTAAAGTATGTTTAGTTCTATCTCTAAATTAATCATATTCCTGACAACTTAATTCCTGATTTTTCTAGAGCATTTTCCTTCCTCATCAAAGTTAAAGCACAGAATTCTTAGTATTTATCCTAAGACCTTTCTCAGGTGTTGATGTCGAGGCTCTGAACTCACAAAGCAGCACCAGATTCTCCAGCCACCACTTTAAATCAACGACACTTTGAGGTACAACTCTTCAGCACCAAAGAGATATTTGCTGACATTACCTTCTCCTGTCCTTTTAAAGTCTTTGTACCTTGCAGTAAGATCTAAAATAACCAAAACCATGTAGTAATGAAGGATTTCTGAGCTTATTATTTAGGGATGCTCCCATCTTCTGACTTTCAAAGAGGGTTTGGAGAGGGTCCCACTGCTAGCAAAGGGGATTGGATTTCCACAGTCCCTTCTCTAATTTTGTTGGCATCACAACACGACCCTTGAAAAGCTCTAAATCCAAGACCTTCACACTGTCAATTCCATGACAAACTCCCAACTTTGGTCCCAATTTAGCCAACACTGAAAGCACACCTTTAACTTTGAGCTCACAGTTTGTTCCATCCCTTATAATGAGGCCAGAAAGGTGCTTGAAATGACATGTGCTCTTGCTTAGCTTTCTTGGGAGCTGAAACTCTAGTGGAAGCACGTGAAAAATAGCTCTGTAATATTCCCAAGCCATTTGTCAGTTCACAAGTTACTTGAAATTACCAAAATATTTCCAGAATGCAGAACCTGAAAGCGAGGGAAGGGGGATATGACAAGGTGCATATGTGTGCAGTCACTGCTGATGGAGCAACACCAGTGTAGACTGTTCGGCGGTGCCGTTACTCGGTAGGATTTTTACTTTATTTTTACTCTGCAGCTTTAGCTGCAAGAAAATAAAAATATGTTCCAGCCATCTGCCCACAGAACCGTTTCTCGATGGTTCAGTCGTACGCTCGCAGCCTTGGCAGATAGCCCAAAGTCACACACGTTCAAGGAGAAAGCAAAATTAGAGGGTTTGTGCGGGAAAAAAAAGAAATTCCTTTGGGTAATCAAAGCTGTTTTCAGTATCTCTACCTCCTTTTATCAAGTGTCTGAACAGCAGCTTGCCGTGGGTTGAGGATATGCACATTTGACTCCGGAGAGTAAAGGAGTGCCAAAACCCCCCTGTACTTCTATTTCCATGGGAATAGTTTGTGCTGATAAAGGAATAAGCATGGAATCGGAGTAGGAAATAGGTGGTCTCGTGGATGGCAAAAAATAACGTGCAATAATCCTTCCTGATGAGCCATCTGAGCATTAGCTACCCCAAAAGAAACAAGGAGGAGTAAGCAGGTGAGAGGGGCTGAAGTGATGTTCATGGATTCTGGAAGTTTTTTAGCACTCCAAACTGTTTCTGTTCTGTAACACTGACTTTGATTTCCAGAGACAGTGAAGATTTGCATCTTCTGTTACACCTTGGACATCTAATGTCCAACAATGTTTTTCTTTTTCATCACACACCTCTTCCACCTTCCTGTAATCACTCCTAATTAGGTAATTGTACACTCCTGTTCAGTTAGATTCACACTGCACATAAATACAGTTAAAAAAAATAAAGCATTCCAACCCCCATTACAAAATTTCAATTAAAGTTCACATATGAAACATTTCAAAACCCATCTTGTGGGGTTTGCACCTTTTTTCCCCCTCATTGTGAAATGTAAATAACTTATCCAGGTCTATCAGCCTGCTAAACATGATGATATGAAGACAAGGTATCCTTTTAAACCAAGGAATTCCAGAACCTGAGCTTTAGCATATGTATTCTATAGGTGCCTCTTCACAGGCTTCCCTGAGAAGCAGTGCAAGGCTGGAAGGGGTTTTCTTAGCAGCTCTGCAAACCTTGCAGAGCTGGCACATTAAGGTAGGCTCATGGTTAATGGCTTAGAAGGAAAAGGTCTTGACTGGGAAACAGAGTGAGAACAGCTTAAAGGTCATCGGATAACCAGTATGGGTGATCCATAGAGACTAAACTACATCCAAGACCTATGGCTGGGTGAATGGTGTGTTGTGTCATTTCTGCTGCTTAAAAACCTTCCTGCTCTTTCAGTAGTCTTAAATATGCAGGTCACTGAAGATAAAGGGAGATTTCAAGGCAGGCCAGAAAGAAAAATTCACTCATTGTAGCTCTTCACGGTGAAATTTGTTCGGAGTCTCGTTATAACCAAGTATTTAATGTTCTTAACCTCTGAATGAAGTCTGTCTGGTTTATGGCCTTTACTTCGAGTCACGGGTTACACAGGAACACCACGGCTTCTCAGCAGGATTCAAACCCGAGTACATTAACATTCAATTAAAAGCCCGTGACAAGTGCAGCGGTTGACTCAGAGCCTTCGCTGGGATTGTGTCCCTGTGAAATGAACTGATTTGTCACCGTGCCGAGGAAGGGGGGCACGTGGTTGTGAAATGTCAGGCTCTCTTGTATCCGAGCAAGTTCTAACGTTTCTCTCTTCGTTCTGTTTCTCCCTAGTTAGCCAACCAACATCACAATGACCGAGGACTTAGACCACAGGTTCAGCAGTCTCACCTGGGATCAGATTAAAATCCTGGATCAAGTGTTAGCCGAGGTCATACCTATTCACGGGAGAGGGAATTTCCCCACGCTGGATGTAAAGCCGAAGGATATCATTCGTGTGGTAAAGGAGCAGCTCATTGACAAGCAAATCAACGTCCGAGACATCCGCCTGAACGGCTCGACGGCCAGCCACATCCTCGTCAAGCAGAACGGAACCAGTTACAAGGACCTGGACATCATTTTCGGGGTGGAACTTCCGAGTGAGCTCGAGTTCCAGGTTGTTAAGGAAGCGGTTCTTAATTGCTTATTGGACTTCCTGCCAAAATGTGTCAATAAGGAAAAGATCACCGCTCAGACCATGAAAGACGCCTACGTGCAGAAGATGGTCAAAGTCTCCACCGACCACGATCGCTGGAGCCTCATCTCGCTGTCAAACAACAGCGGCAAGAACGTCGAGTTAAAGTTTGTCAACTCGCTCAGGAGGCAGTTTGAGTTTAGCGTGGACTCCTTCCAGATCATCCTGGACTCCATCCTGAATGTTTACAGAGCCCCGGACTGCGACCTGAGGGAAGACTCTCACCCCACCGTCATCGCCGAGAGCATGTACGGAGACTTCGACGAAGCCATGGACCACTTGAAATACAAACTGATTTCCACAAGGAACCCGGAGGAAATCAGAGGAGGTGGCCTCCTGAAGTACAGCAACCTCCTGGTTCGTGACTTTAAGCCAGCAGATGAAGCTGAAATTAAATCTCTGGAACGTTACATGTGCTCCAGGTTCTTCATTGATTTTCCAGATGTTGCTGAGCAGCAAAGGAAAATTGAGTCCTATCTGCGCAACCACTTCATTGGGGAAGAAAAAAGCAAGTATGACTACTTGATGACTCTGCGTGGAGTTGTAAATGAGAGCACAGTCTGTCTCATGGGACACGAACGAAGACAGACTCTGAATATGATCACAATTCTGGCATTAAAAGTACTCGGAGAGCAAAACATCATCCCAAATGCTGCCAACGTAACGTGCTATTACCAGCCTGCTCCGTATATCAGTGACAGAAACTTCAGCAGTTACTACATTGCTCACGGACAACCACCTGTCATCTACCAGCCGTACCCATTTCACATACAAATGCAAAGCAGCATGGTTTAGGAACACGGTAACCTCCTCAGCACTTAGCACTCCCCTCTCTTTCTAGTTCTCTCCATAATAAAGGCCTCATTAAAGCATCTTCTATCATCACTTTTGATTTCAGGACATTTTTTCGTGCAAGTTGCCAAAGTTCTTTGGTTGAGCAGGTCGTAAAATAAGTGTAATGGCTGTTGTTTGTGAAGTACTTATTCCCTGACGTGTGTTTGGGTTATACTTCTTTTCTTTTCAGTGAGAAGAGAAGGAGAGAAATTATTCTTCTTGTATAACATGAAATGCACTGAATTCTGGGTTCTAAAAAAATTCTTCAGCAAAATTCAAGCAGCTTAAGTGAAAAATGAAGCCCATAAAATACCTCTCAGTAGAAAAGCCTGACGTTGGAAGAGAGTGTCCTGGGTCCATTAAAGCAGAGCACCCCCCACTGCTACCCGTGCAGTTCCAGCAACGTTTATTTGCAACACCTTCTGCAAACAGGCGTTGATGGGCTGTCTCGTGGTGGTTTGAGCTCTGCTTTACAGGCTCTGGCCTGACCATTTTCAGGTCCTCACCAGCGCAGTAATGGCTGGCAGGAAACATCCCCACCAGGAGCAGACTCAGCACTTCCACGTGTCCAAAATTTCCCCTGATCCGACCGAGAGAATTGGCTGCGTAAATAACACAGCGCTGGACCCCCCGGGTCTGCCTCACAGATAGTGAAAGTTGTAAGAGATGCAACTAATCTGATCAAATTGAGCTTGAAAAGCAAGGCAATAGAAGGAGAAAGAAGGTGCCAATCGAGCAAGTACAGCTTGCTTTGTTGCTAACTCGTTATTGATCAGAGATGCTGTAATGTACAAGAGCAGTCAGGAAAAAAAGCAGCCAAGCAGCCCAGGACTGCATTATTTTTAGGCAAATTAAAAGGAATCCTTGACAGTGGCATTTAAAAGAAAGCATTTTATAGGAGCTGTGTCCTGCGTGCGTTCCGATACCCGCAGACACCCACGGCTAGCAAATGAAAACGCCTCTGAGGAGTGGCAAGTGAAACACTGGTTATGAGTTTTCTGTGTGTGTTTACCAAAGATACGTTTTAAACACGTCACGTAAGTGCCTCGCCGTGCCTGTTGCTCGCTGGAAGTTGGAACATTGTTGGCAATCACACCAGAGAGCTCCTGAATCCCAGAAAGGGACACGTAGGCCCTCGGGACTCCGCCAGCGGGTCGCAGAGCGTTGGTAGACCCAAAGGTCAATGTGCACCCTCTGCTTTGGAGCAGGGATGGAAGGAGCAATGGTGTTCTCACCCAAACTCCTCCAGGTTAGATGCCGAGTGTTATGGCACGAGAAGGAATAGGATGAAAAAGAGGTTTGGAATGGGTGCAGTTGTGAAATTGGAACAGGCAACTGGAAATGCAAGCGGTAGAGTTTCCTACATCCAATGCTCGTCGCTCTGTCGTACGTGCTGCGGGTCCATTGCTGTGTCCTCTACATCCTCCTTGTGTTTAAAAACATCCATCAGGTCTTAGAAATTCCTCCTACTTGGGAAAGAGTGTTTGTTGAGTTCACAGAACTGTGCTACATTTGAAATCAACCCTTTCCAACATATCTAAGGTCTATCCAGTCCTATTGCCAGTGAAATGTAGCTTTACATTCTCCCATGATATGCCTGTACAGTAGAAAAAAAGAGCTGTTTAAAGACAATTTTGCTGACCATCACCACTCAAGTCAACACTTTTCTGTAAAAATACAGTGCAAAACCCTCCTATTTCTGCAGCATCAGAAGGGTGCACTCATCTGCGTGGAGGCTGATTGATTTTGTGATGTCTTTCAGGAATATAGTACTATAATTCTTGCTGATTTTTCAGCTCTGTCCAGTTCCGTGTCTTAAAAGCACACTTTATTTCACTTCCACTGGTATCTTTCTAACCTATATTTAATAAACCAGTCAATTCTCATCGCTGTGTTACCAGCTATAACAATGCTGTATTTGTGTGTAAACACTTCCAGGGAATTGCCCCTGTCAGAAGCAAAATGAAGTGAAAGATGGCAGGGTTTGATTTGGGGTTCTTTTGCTTTTCAGTTGAGCTGTTTGGATTACAGATGGAACCTTGGCATTGCGTTGGGTATTCGCCAAATTAAACAGCACTGTGAAATTCTGGAAGAGCCTTATGGAGGTTGTGTCCCTGCTTGTGCTTCAACCCTTGGCCCGTGGCATCTGCAGGGCTGAAGAGCCAAAAGCTGGGCTGGGCACAGCTGGGGCTGTCCTGCTGAATCTGTGGGAGTCGGGCATCCCCCTGCCTTGAGTTCCAGGAGAAACTGGGCTCCTAAGCTCCTTCAATTTGTTTGAAACTCTCAATCCAGTCTGCATCAACCTGTGACCTTCATGTCATGTCGCCTCATCAACTTGTTCCTCCTCCACTCCAGTTTTCCTGGCTTGCTGGGTGGAGAAATGGGTTGAACTTCTCAAGAACCAGGGACCAGGTCAGCCAAGAAGGAGCATTTTCTCACGTACATCCATTGCCTGGAGAAATCCTTCCAAAAGTTGGCTTTTAGCCAACAAGTAGAAACACTCCTCACCCTGTATAAAGAACTATAATTCTTTTTTCTGAACCAGAGGTTGTGAAAAGTCCCAGGGATGGTGAAGGATTTCTAGCTCTGGGTTTGTAGAAACCAGCCTGTCTGCTTGTACAGCAGCTCTTGATTTAATTCTCTTAGGCCTCTGTTTAGAGATCCAGGTTAGAGAAGGAAGGACTAGGCCAAAGCCTGTGGAGCTAGTAGGAAAAAAATCCACCTAACTCCAGTGGCTTTGAGCAAGACCCCAGTTCAAAGGGCCAAGCTGCAGACCTGGAGGTAAAGGTACAAGGACATCAATATGCAAACACGTCTCAGGTATAATTAAACCCTTCACATTTCTTGAAAAGAGTCTTGTATTTCTTACCTATAGGTCAGGTGGTTTGAAGGTTGAGCAATCTATAAAATCTCACCTCTCTTCAGCTACAGAGGCAATTCACAGAATCAGGTGGCTTTTAATATTTCCCTCCTAGCAGCAGGGTTTGACCTGGATGGGTTTTTCCTGAGGGAATGGTGATTCTGTAAATTAATATTAAAAGGGGGGTGATGCTTTGCTGCTCACAAAGCACTGACATCAACAAGCGAGATGAAAACCTCTTCTCCAGCAGCTCCTGGTTTCACTGTGTGCAGAGAGAAATCTGCAAAGAATCGACAGAGTTTTCTCAGTCCCGGGCTCCTGAGCTTCATGTTTACATCCCAACTGTATCTTCTTGTTACAACCTGTTGAATAATTCTAATTCCTGGGAATTGTAACGCTGGTTTTATTTAATCACGTCAAACTTCTTGAAGTTTACAGCTTAAAGTAATCTCATGTTGTCAGGACCTAAGTGTTAAAGTGCTTTCCTGGAAAAAATGATCCTTGGAATTTTGTGTTCTATTGTGAAAGGTCTATTTAAAGCCTATACTTTAGGGCAGTTCCTTTAAAACGTGATTTGTGAGCTTTGTACTCAAAGGATTTTTGCAACGGATAAAGGAAACGTGCAGTTGTCCTCAGCCGAGGCCTTGCGTCGTCCGTCGCTTACACGGAGCCTGTGAAGTCAGGGATCTGATTTATCCTCGTGACACTTCCATCTGCTTGCTGTGTACGTTGGACTGGAGAGAGGGGAATTGCACCAGCACCAATTCAGAACGCCACAGCGTGCATCCAACAGGAGCTGGTGAGAGGGAGGGTTCGGCCGGACAGCACGCTCCTTGCAGCTCCGCTTCGGTTCGTTACTCCAAACCAAGGGAAGGGGATCCAGGATAAAGCTGTCACAGGGGAAAGGAGAAGTGTTTCACTTCACGTGCCATGGAAAGCTGCTAAACAAATGTTGCCATGCTAAAACTGTGTACGAATCACACAGAGTTGTAGGTCATTAGTCCACAGTGTTGACTAGTGCCTTTGGCTATCGGGGAAGCAATCATTAAAATAATTCTCTTGGTTAACGTTTGGGTTGCTTGTAGCACCTTCATTATTCTGGGTGGACATCAGTTCGAGCAGGCAGACACCCTCTGGCCTTCCCAGCTGGGATATTGACCTGCCCGGGCACAAAAGGGGGGGGTACAGTTCCTTAGCTCCATAAATCCACTCTCAGACCTACACCGAAGTCTACGGAAGAGCCAGATTCTCCAGAGTATCTTAGGGACGTCTGAATGGCTCCGTGCTAGCTGTCAAGCAAGCTTCTGTCAGATATTCACATTCAAAGTGCCTAGATATGTATTTATTTATTGAAAACATGGCTGGCTGGTGGGTAAATAAAATAATACTTAAGTTGACAAGTGATTTGAGTGTATGTACACCTAGAAACACCTTTCACCTCCGCCGAACGCGCGTTGCCATGAATCTGAACACGTATTTACCACCTATGAACACGGCCAGTGCCCAGGGTGGGGGACCAAGGTCAGAGAAATGTTCCTACGAACGCTTTTGATTTCCAGCTGGTAAGATGAAAGGGCTGGGAAGGGGATACAGGTCTCCTCCTGCTTTGGTGACCTTCCAACAGACTCACAATGGTCTTTGGGGTCTCCCCTCTTCGCTTTGCACATGCGTAGCCGGCTCCGCTCGGCTCTCCCTTGGGTACACGGTGCCATCCTGAGTTCTGGGTGCAGGACAAGACACCCACAGTCTTGAGAAATCTTTTTCCTTTTGGTTTTTAGCATTGCTCAAAGCATGCTCTTCCACCTGTTTTTTGTAGCAAAACTGATACCTTTCTGTAAACACCTTCTCCTTTTTCTTTTTAAACCAGCAATAACCATTTCATTGTAACTTCATTTCCTGCTGCTTTTATACAGCCAGATCTATTATAGTCTGCCTCTTAATAAAACAGCAAATGGGGAAACAGGAAGGGGGTTTTCCTTTCCTTAAATATTCACCAGAGGCTCTCCTAAGGAAACACACGAAGGTAAGGGAGGGCTGGTTTCTTTTCTAGTCCCTGCCACCCCCTGTTTTTTCTGCTCTGTCAGTCTCCACCATGAAATACTATTTCAGAAGCAAGTGATTTTCTTCTTGCCATCTGCTTCCGCATTCAGCTCCATTTCATCTCCTACCCCTGCAGAACCCGCCTCTCCAAAAATCACAATTAGTTACCATGGAAAGCAATTCCACACCGTCATAAACACACGGGAAGAAGGCTCCTCGCTCAGCTGCGGGTTACAAAATCAACATTAAACAGGGAAAAAAGGCAAACAAAGAGTCCTCTGGAGAGCTGGATCCGGACTGCACACGCGTATCTCTTTACGGGCGAGTGAGCGCTCGTACGCATGCAGTAATTTTTAATCACATTCTCCTTCTGTGCTGGGTGTGTGGCAACACAGGCAGCTCAGCAAACTCAAGCAAGGTGCTGTTTCCTTCCCCCTACTTTTGTTTTCCTGTAAATATTCTCATCCTGCTGGTGCTATGAATGGATATCACCCTGGTTCTGTTTTGCTTTGGGGAATAAAGAGGAACACGATGCTGCCCATACACTCCTGTGTTTACACGCACATCAAAACGTCCTTGGCAGCTGCCCAGGGCTGGCTCCACCGTCCCGTCCTCCCCACGGAGCAGAGGCAGCCTTGGGAGCACAAGACTTGGCTCAAGATGCTGATGCAGCCCCGCGGTGCGCTCGCCATTTACGCCAACAGTTTCTTCCTCCGGTGTTGTAGTGGCTCCTGACATTTCCCAGACAATAGGATGAAATTGCAGCTCGGAGCTGTGCCTCGAGGACAAAAATGGATGTTGAAATACATCTCTCTCTGTTGTATTGCCTCCTTAACCCTGGCAGGTCCCAGCTAATGACATTCTCCATTCAAGGGGCTGGATTCATGACCTGCCTTGAATGGTTTCTACAACCTTTCAGAAGAGAAAGCAGCAAACTTCACCTCCTGAAATACAAACAACTTGTTACACCTCTTGAGAAGTTGATTAAACTGGGGGTTCCAGCCCAAACACTCAGCCATGTTTGCAATCCAGAGGCAGAAAGGCAACGGTAAGAGCGAGCACTGAGGTTGTTGAATTTCAGAGCACGGGGCAAGCAGAGCTGGTCTGTCACTGAACTCTACACAATTTCTTGTCTCGATTGGATCTTGCATGAAATAACATAAATCAGTCAATGGATTTCTCAGCTCTTATTGTGGAAAAGAGGAGCATCAGAAGTTGTTACACCCCACCACTCACGTGCTTCCTACGGCATTCCCTGCCACTACCACAGACACACATCCAGCTGCCTGTCTCTGTGCTCTGCTGAGCTGCAATGTGACTTTTATGCCATGGTGTCCAAGCTGGAAGCTGCAGACGGAGGCTTGGTGCAGCTCCTGCTGACAGCGACTGAGGGCAGTTTGACAGTATTCAGTTGTAGAGCTCAGTAAAAGGGAGGTAAGGAGACTGGAGTGAATAAAAGAACAGCAAAGAGAGAGGCTTGGGGTTTTTTTCCAGTCACGGCTGCACCTTAGACACTGTAAAAGCCAATTTTAGAGCCGCTGGAAGTCATTAGAAATCCTCCCTTCAGTATTGATGGGGTTGGATCAGGCTCAGCCTTTTGCACAAAGCTTTCTGCTGCTGATTGAATGGAACATTTTGAGATTGCTTTTCATTTAAAAAAAAAGTGTGTTCTCCCTCTCCTCTCTTCTGCCCCTTCCCCATTTGAAGCCTCCCCCCGAGCTCACCCAATAACCCCTCCAGCAGCTCAGCCTTGGGCTGGCACCAGGGCCACGACCCGAGCCCAGCTGCTGCAGTCTGGTTGGCAGTCACCTTCTCTTACCCCCTGGGTAGCAATTGCTGTTGAACAAGGAGAATGTGCATTTAATCAACCTGAAAATGAAGAGCGCGGCATCAACGGCAGCTGAAGCAAATCGAGCCCTCTGCTTTGGCAAAGGGGTGGAAGAGAAATTGAAATGGCAAAACACAACCTCTCTGAAACACCACGAAACGAGCACGGGAGTCATTTTTCCCTACAGACAGATTCTTTCCCAAACTCCAGTGCCTTTAAAGCTCAGGCATCACCTCAGCAGGTCCCGACGGCACATGGGGTCCATCACCAACTCCACGTTTGCTTGATGCATTTACACACCACCTATCTGTGGGAAGCCAGGGGAGAAGGAGCCTGGCCTGGAGCTGCTCCTTTTCTCAGGGCAAGATTTGTCAATCTCAGCCTTGCCAGTTTGAGAGGCAGGATGAAAACTTTAGACGTGCCCCATCTCCTGCCCACTGACCACGAAGGACCCTCTGCCCCACTCCTGCTCTATGGAAACACTGCTGGACATCATTATTTATGGTGCTTTAGTCACCCTGGAAACAAAGTAGATGCTACCAGACATGACTTTTAACACAGCTAATTATATCATTAGTGTCAGTACCACTTAACAACTGGCATATACCTTCCGTGGTCCAGTGCTGGCAGCGTTGCCATGGGAATGACCCAGCTCTGCACCTCGCTGGGGACGTGCACGAGATGCACCAGGACCACGGTGAGGTGTCACAGCTCTGCTGCCTGTCCCCAGGCAGGTTTGGTGGTTAATTTAAGTCCTGCACTTGCTAAAAAAAATACTATTTGGAGGACTAGAAACAGCTCTTGAATTCAGCTGAATTTTCTAAACACTCTGCCCCAAAACACCTCATGCTGCCACCCCTCTGTGCAGTACTTCTCCTTTCTCAGCAGTGCTCCCACCTCAGGGTCTGTGAAGCAAAAGAATTAATTAAATGAAAAAAAAAACAACAGCTAACAAACCCAAGAGCAAAGTAAAAACTTTCCTCCCTCTTTACCCACAACTTCCTCATCGGTCCCAGTGACATCCATCAGCATTTTAAGATCTCAGCACGGCTCAGAGATTTTGGCTGAGGTTCAAACCATTCATCACCCGGCACAAGCCTCTGGCTCCATGGGGGATGCAGCCACATCCAAAAGCCACATCCA
>VWZY01010400.1:70154-102296 GCA_013399075.1 Chloroceryle aenea
ATGTGCATTTAATCAACCTGAAAATGAAGAGCGCGGCATCAACGGCAGCTGAAGCAAATCGAGCCCTCTGCTTTGGCAAAGGGGTGGAAGAGAAATTGAAATGGCAAAACACAACCTCTCTGAAACACCACGAAACGAGCACGGGAGTCATTTTTCCCTACAGACAGATTCTTTCCCAAACTCCAGTGCCTTTAAAGCTCAGGCATCACCTCAGCAAGGGCCGACGGCACATGGGGTCCATCACCAACTCCACGTTTGCTTGATGCATTTACACACCACCTATCTGTGGGAAGCCAGGGGAGAAGGAGCCTGGCCTGGAGCTGCTCCTTTTCTCAGGGCAAGATTTGTCAATCTCAGCCTTGCCAGTTTGAGAGGCAGGATGAAAACTTCTGACGTGCCCCATCTCCTGCCCACTGACCATGAAGGACCCTCTGCCCCACTCCTGCTCTATGGAAACACTGCTGGACATCATTATTTATGGTGCTTTAGTCACCCTGGAAACAAAGTAGATGCTACCAGACATGACTTTTAACACAGCTAATTATATCATTAGTGTCAGTACCACTTAACAACTGGCATATACCTTCCGTGGTCCAGTGCTGGCAGCGTTGCCATGGGAATGACCCAGCTCTGCACCTCGCTGGGGACGTGCACGAGATGCACCAGGACCACGGTGAGGTGTCACAGCTCTGCTGCCTGTCCCCAGGCAGGTTTGGTGGTTAATTTAAGTCCTGCACTTGCTAAAAAAAAAATACTATTTGGAGGACTAGAAACAGCTCTTGAATTCAGCTGAATTTTCTAAACACTCTGCCCCAAAACACCTCATGCTGCCACCCCTCTGTGCAGTACTTCTCCTTTCTCAGCAGTGCTCCCACCTCAGGGTCTGTGAAGCAAAAGAATTAATTAAATGAAAAAAAAAACAACAGCTAACAAACCCAAGAGCAAAGTAAAAACTTTCCTCCCTCTTTACCCACAACTTCCTCATCGGTCCCAGTGACATCCATCAGCATTTTAAGATCTCAGCACGGCTCAGAGATTTTGGCTGAGGTTCAAACCATTCATCACCCGGCACAAGCCTCTGGCTCCATGGGGGATGCAGCCACATCCAAAAGCCACATCCAGCCAGGACAACTGCAGCAAGAGCCTGTCAAGCTTCTGAGGTAAGCAAGAGAATGCTTCTTTTTCCTCCTCAGTTGTACATAACTGGGGCCAACTCATTGCTGATGGGTTTTCATGAAGTTTAGTGGCATCATAACCACACATGAAGGGTGCTGCTTTGGCTTCTGAGAGAGAAGCAAATAGCTTGTAATGAGCCTTGGAGTTAAAAAAGAAGTTATTAAACTCCCTGTCCTGAAGGCTGCACACACTGGCTCTGTCTTCAAGTCCTTTCACCCCAGGAGCAGCTGTTGTGGATGGGCTGGTGGGTCTCAGGCTGTCCACCAAGACCCAGCTGCTTCACAGAGATGCTGTCACCACAGTCCAGCTGCCACGGTGGGGTGGGAGGACTTCAGAGGGGGAATCCATGAGCTAGTGAGAAAATGGATGTTACAGAGATGTGACCAAAGCCCAAGAAGAAATCCCAGTGCCTGGGGGATGTTTTCCAGCAGAAGACAGTATAATTTGGGGTCATTGTTGTGGAGATTAGGGGCTCAGCTTCATGGTTCAAATGGGGGTTTTCACCCTTTTGCTGGTGGTTATCTTTAGTCCATCTGTCAATCACCTGTCACCCCACATGGGATGCCCCCAGACCCAGCCACACACACCAGTGACACCCTTTACAACCACACAGAATGGTTTGGGTTGCAGGGAAGCTTTAACAGTCATCTAGTCCAACTGCTCTGACACCTTCAGGGTTCCTGTAACTACAATGTCAAAAGGACTCAAGCCTGGAAAGGAAAAGCAGCGTGTGGCTCTTAACTGGAAACCTTTCATTGCAAGGTTGGGGCTCCAGGGCACATATTCTTGCACCTGCCCCCTCTATTTCTACCCAGCCCTGGGGAAGCCAGCTGGGGGGGGCACTGTCACAGCATTCAGCTGCAGGTTTGGGGTTCTTCCCCCAGCTTCCCCCAAGGAAGACCTCAGGGGAAGGTAGGGCTGAAGGTCTCCAAGACACCACTAGAACCTGTTTGTTGTTGTTGACTGAGAGGGGATCTAATTAATGTCTCTAAATACACGAGGGCTGGGTGTCAAGAAGGCAGGGACAGCCTCTTCTCATTTGTGTCTTGTGAGAGGATGAGGGGCAATGGATTCAAGCTCAAGCATGTGAATTTCCACCTCAACATGAGGAAGAACTTTACTGTAAGGGTCACAGAGCACTGGGACAGACTCCCCAGAGAGGTTGTGGAGTTTCCTTCTCTGGAGACTTTCCAGCCCTGTCTGGATGCATTTCTGAGGGATCTGCCCTAGTTTTGTCCTGCTCTGGCAGGGGGATTGGACTCGATCTTCAGATTAAAAGCTAGAGGATAAACCCGCAGCCTGAGAGCAGTGCAAATCCAAAGCCACACTGCAGAACCACCTCTGCCACCCTCCTCCATCCCCTGGCTGACTTTGCCTCCGGGTGTCCTTTGTTTCCAAAACAGACTCCAAGCTGAAGAGCACCTGCTCATAAATATCCCCGACCCTCCCCCATCCTGTTTGCATCATCACCCCTGCACTTTGGGGGAAGAGAGAACATCAGTAAATGACTGACTCACCCCAGCTTATTTCCCCCATTTCATGCAGTTTGAGAGTTTCCCCTGCATTAAATCTCCTGTTTCTTTTACAACCCTCATTACACCCGAGGAAGTGAAGCCCCTGGACCCAGCCAGCTCTGGACTGGGCAAGGATGGAGCCGTGGCCGTGCTTTATTCCACAATTATGGCAATAAACAAACGGGGCTATTTCAGTAACGCTCGAGTGTGCTCTGTAAGTAATGCCTCTCATTCTCCTTTAATTGCATCTGTTTGGTAAACGAGCTTTAAAGGTTCTATTAGTATTCATTAGGCAGAGACTACCATACATTTTGCCCCAGGATTAATAAAATAGAACTCTCCCCCCCCACCGTGATGTCACTGAGTGCAATGCATTTGTGTTACAGGTATTATTACTGTTTCTTCCCAAAGTCTGGTTATGAAGGGGACAAAGTAGCTTTTTAATTAATGGAGGGGTAACAAGCAGAGGTGGGTGAGCTTCTCCTGGGATTCTCAGGCCAGAGTCCACTGCTGAGCTGGGAAGTGATATTTGAAAGGCCAACTCGCTGCTGTGGTGCTAAATGCTCCCATGGGCATCACTGAGCCACCACTGGGGTATCCCAGTGCTCCCCTAGGCCAAATGCCCAGGGTCAACCTCAAAAGAGCAGAAGATGCTGCTGGTGACCCCAGGGGAAGAGGAGATGGCTACAAAGAAGATGGAGACTCCCTTTCTACAGACTCCCTTTCTACAACAGTTCACATGGAAAAGACAAGGGGTAATGGGGACAAGTTAATCCCAGGGAGACTCCCATTGGGCATAAGAGGAAAGTTTTTCACAGTGAGAACAATCAGCCATTGGAATAATCTCCCCGGGAAAAGTGGTCCCAACATTGGACACTTGGAAGATTCAGCTGGATAGGAGCTGGGCCACCCAGTCTAGACTGAGCTTTTGCCAAGAAAGGTTGACCCAGATGATCACTGAGNGTAATGAGCAGAGGTGGGTGCAGTTCTCCTGGGATTCTCAGGCCAGAGTCCACTGCTGAGCTGGGAAGTGATATTTGAAAGGCCAACTCACTTGCTGCTGTGGTGCTAAATGCTCCCATGAGCATCACTGAGCCACCCCTGGGGTATCCCAGTGCTCCCCTAGGCCAAATGCCCAGGGTCAACCTCAAAAGAGCAGAAGATGCTGCTGGTGACCCCAGGGGAAGAGGAGATGGGTACAAAGAAGATGGAGACTCCCTTTCTACAGACTCCCTTTCTACAACAGTTCACATGGAAAAGACAAGGGGTAATGGGGACAAGTTAATCCCAGGGAGACTCCCATTGGGCATAAGAGGAAAGTTTTTCACAGTGAGAACAATCAGCCATTGGAATAATCTCCCCGGGAAAAGTGGTCCCAACATTGGACACTTGGAAGATTCAGCTGGATAGGAGCTGGGCCACCCAGTCTAGACTGAGCTTTTGCCAAGAAAGGTTGACCCAGATGATCACTGAGGTCCCTTTGAACCTGGTATTCTATGGTTTAAAACAGTTTGCAAATTACAGGCTTGAGTTTTGTTTTGTTTGTTTGGGTATTTCAGTTTGGGAGGGGGGGGAATTTGAGTTTGTTTTTTTTTTAGGAGGTTGAGTTCTGGAATATAAACCAAAAGAATATTATTTGTAAACTAAAACTGCAACAAAAACCCTAAAGAACTACCACAGAAGCCCAAGAGGCTTTACAAACATATAAAGCCAAGGACATTTTCCAACACCTGAAATCTAATCAGGAAAGCTATAAAAAAATCCATTAAAATCCAGTGAGGGTTAAGAAATAGAATATTACAATTTGCCTTTTCCTGTGCAAGTTCCTCTAAAGGACCTGTGAGTGGGAGGCAGCCCCATGGGCTCCCCTTCGTGGGAATCCCAACCCATCAGATGGTGAGAAAAGCTCATAACCAGAGGGTTCCTTGCAGCAAAAATCCAGTGCAACCCCTGAAATCACAACTCCCGGTTGGCTTTGGCTGTAAAGCGTGACAGAAATGGAAGGGAGGAGACTTTTCATACAGGAGGAACCAGGTCGAGCAGCTGATCACACTAAATAAATACTCAAATGGCAACAGAGCAGCTCATCTGCACACACTGCCCGGGGATTTAGGCTAAACAAACAAAGGTGGCCTTTCCCACCCTGTCGCCAGGGAGTCCGTAAATATTTGGGGTGCTCAGTCAGCGAGCACTGACAGCTTGGGAAAAAGGAAACCACGAGCACACACTGAGTTTTAAAACCAAGCCACCCCATGCTCCCAGGAAAGAAGCGATTGCTGGTTTCAGTCAGAATGGTGAAGAATTTAGTGAATTTGTTGCTTACAGGAGTCTGAAACCAGAAATAAATCTTGTAATCTGAAATTTTATCAACCTTTTCTCATTCCATTCCAGGGTCAGGTGAGGACCAGCGTGTCCACATCAATGGCACGTGACCTTAATGCAGGGAAGGACCAACCCCAGCCTGCTTAGGGCACGGGAGGAGCTCTGCCACTTGTAATGGGCTTGAAGCATCCTGAGAATTACATTTAGGACACGAGATGTGGCACATAGGTGGAGCTTGAGGGACTCAGGGGGTGTTCTAAGCTGGAAGAGGGGGAAGACGACGGGTCCTGGCACCAGCATCACCTCACTTTCCAAGCACAGAGCAAACCTATTCCTTCCACTCCCTACCCAAACGCTGAGAGCTTGCACACCTCCCTCCTAGGGGACCAAGACCCACCAGATGAGTGTTCCTTACTGGTGAGTGCCTGGGTAAAGGCTCAGCAGCACCAACCAGAAATAGCAACACTCTTCAGAGCAGCAGAGCTTGAACCTGCTGCACTTGACCAGGCTTCGCCTCCTGCTTTGGGAAGGGAGGTGAAATAATTGCACAACCATGCTGGTGCTGGAGCTGATGGGCTGGAAGATCCCTGGAGAAGTGGTGGAGGCACAGGAAGGAATGAATCCCGGTTGGAAGTTTCCACAGGAGCAGCCTGCAATGTAAGCCAGCAGCAGGCGCAAAGGGGGGCAAGGGCTGAGCTGGAGGGAATGGGTCAGAAGCTGGGAAGTGCCCAAGGGGTTTCAGATTTTATATGCAATGCAAAATAAAGAGGTATTTCCTAAGTCCTCCCTTCCCCAAAACAGAACCAGGTGAGTACAACCCAGTGTGACCTGTGCTGTAACAGCACAGGGATGCAAAAAATAGCTGGAAATGCAATCCCAGCAAATAATATGAGCTGCTTTTAATACAACCTCTTGCTAGGCTGAGGCAATCCATCTGCTGAGCTGCTAAATCACGTTATCAAGGAAATAATATTTCCCCCATGGGCTTTATTGGTATCAATCCCCCACTCTGCAAGGTACCCAAGGTTTGCTGATGTACCAGCATCCATAACCCACCCCCTGGTGACATCCCCCCTCCTTAGAGGATAAAGATCAGGAACTCTAGATTGATTTAGATCCTGCAGCTTTTTCATCAGAGGGGCTTTGCTAGTTCCAGGCAACTACCCATTTAAGTCTCAGGAAGAATTACTTTCAGGGAGAGAAAGAAGAGGGGCTGGCATCACCTTAACCATTTAAAGGTGTGCATGGAGAGTGTCTTCCTGCAGCCCTTTAGGAAGAGTCAATAATATCCTGTCGAGCCTGGAAGAGTAATCTTGGGAGCACCCTCAGCTACAGCACCAGCTGATGTACAGTGTGGTCTGGCTGTCCCCTTGCACAGTCAGTGCTTGATATGGGACTGGAATCAAGAGATAAGCACCTCCAGTAACTGGGTGCTCTGAAAGACACAATTGCTCCCACAATGAGCTAAAAACCTGCCACCCTTCCCTGCTCTGAGGTGTACACAAACTCGGGGATAGACCCAGAATGGGGGCATCATAAACAGTGTGTAGACTCTTTTAAAAGCTCCATCAGTTTCCCTGAAGTGTCACCGAGAAGGAACACAGAGATTGGTGTGCACATCACGTGAGCAGGTATTAAACAGCGTGTTAGCAGATATTAAATGACCAAATGACAAATAACTGTTTGATGTAAAACGCTGCACCAGATAATTTCTTCATACCCTGGGACTTGATGACATGCCAGGTCAGGCTGACAGGCAGTTACTGTCAGCTGTCACTGATAAATGTGTCCTCCTTGGCTTGGTGTGTGAGTCTAATACTCCAGCTTGGCATTTGGATGTGACAGGGGATGCAAAATACACAGGTAGGGGTGCTGAGCAGCACTCAGGAGGCATCCGCCACCCTTATCTGTCCCCAAACTGAGCTCATCCTTGGTTCTCCTCACAGCTAAATCCATCTGCCACCTGTGCTGCAAATATCAGGATTTTTCCCACTCCCCCCCTTCTCCCCCTTTACATTCCCTTTTCCCCAGTGCTGCATGTTTTAAGGACCATAAAAGTATAAAAGGTTTTTTATAGTGGGGCTAACAGCCTTTAAAAAGGAAAAAAAATCCTAAATTCACCACATAAATTATTATTTGTGCTGAGGGGGAAATAAAATGAATACAGTGGACTTCCATTGCAGGGGAGTAACAGTGAACCAGAGCTGTTGCAATAAATAATGCAATTTATGAAACTCAGTGGAAAGCCACAGACCTAAGTGCTTTCTGGCCACGGCACAGCTGCCTGGGAGGCAGAAAAAGCCCCAGGAGCAGCCGTGGAGCAGGCAGGGTGAGGACGGAGAGGCCGTGCCTAGGACAGGATGCAGGAGCTGGCACCACGGCTGCCCCGACACCCTGCCCCCCAAAACCACCTCCCAGCCCAATGTGCAGCTCAGGGCTTGCAGAAGGCAGGGAGCAGGGGAATTGTCCACACCAAAGAAAGTTCTCCCAGGGATAACAGCCCGGTCAGTTGCCTTTTGATCCCAGTAAGCTCATTTTTCTTTTATATTACATAGAAAATCAGCCGTGCCCCCACACGGTGCCGCGTAGGTGCAAACGCACACGACTTTGTACTCACATCACTCTTCGCCTGGAGGTGTTTTTCAGCCCCACTTCTGGTGCTCCTGAGAAACTCCACCTGGGACCTCTTGGTCACCCAGGAATAGCTCGGATCCATCCCACTTCTGCCATCGCCCAAGCAGGGGAACAAAGAGGAGACAACTGCCCATTAGTGACTCACAACCAAGTGCCTGCAACAGCCAGAGTGTTTCCAAAATGCTGGCTGGCTTTGCCCAAAGTAGTTAATTTTCTGGTAGAGGGGACCTGTACCACAGAACTGCCACCTCCCACCTAGCAGGTAACTAGAGGCAAGCACTGAGCATTACCACGTCTTTTAAGGCACTAAAGTTTTTTTTCCATTTCTCATTTTTTCCTTTTTTTTTTTCCCCAGGAAGAGAGAATCACCAGAGAATATTTAAATCTGCCCCAATAAAAGAAACCCAGAGAAAGAAAGAAAAGAGCCTTGCCTGCAGTGCCAGCTAGGAGACACCACCTCACCCAAAACTAACAAACCAAACACATTTTCTCTCAAAAAGCAAAGCAAAGTTCCACCCCTGGAGCTCCTTACCTGACAACCCCCCTCAGCTGCTCCTCTTTGCTCTCTCAGGCTCAGCCCTGGCCCAGCCCCACCTTTTATCTCCTCACAGCACCTGAGAACAGTTTCTTACAGACCATAATCAGCCAGGTTAAGGACCAGGTCATTTATCACCTGCACTTGTTGACCAACACAGGGGATGCTTCAGCTTCAGCACTGGGTGTCCTGCTCTCCCTCCTGCACCCAATCAAGGCCCCTTTGCTCTCAGGAGCAGAAGTGATGTTGATGTGATGTCAAGTTTATTTTTTATAGTAATTCTGTAGCATTAATAAAGGGTGGTTGTGTTTTCTTCTCTGCTGGTAATGAGATGAGACCCCCCCACACCCTGCCCTGACCATGGGGAGCCTCTGTGGGGGCTGGGAGTAGTGAAATCGGGCTGATTCTACTCAGACTTGTAACGGGGGGGTCGCTGGGGAGCAGGCAGGTGAGTCTCAGCACCACGAGTGCAGGAGAAGTTTGCAGATGCCTGCTCTGCTGGTTTGCCAGCTTGTTCAGCGTGTGCCTTGGTCCATCAGACAATAACTAGAGCAACTGCTCTGACTCAGCATTCAGCCAAGGGGGGGAGCATCCACCTGCAGTTATTTCTCAGAGGGTCCCCAGTGCCATCCCTGGCAGGATGGGGCTGGAATGCTGAGCGTGTGTGAGGTGCTTGAGTGGTTCTGGGTGGCTTTTTTACCTCCCAGCTCTGCTGATTTGAAGGCTGGGATATGAAACAGCAGCATGGGGAGGAGCTCAGAGGGAGGATTTGGGTTTAAGTCAAGACATTTGTTAATCAGGGTGGAAATTCACTGAGGAGAGGAGACCAGGACGAAAAGTGGAGCATCTTCCCAGCTCATCCAGATAACGTGGGTGTAAAACAGTCCTGGTGAACACGCCTGCTGCTCTGTCAGGCGCACTCAGAAGCTCTCTTGTGTTTCTGTGAAGGGGGGAAGCTGTCCAAGTACTTGACACACTGGTTAAGAAGAGGAAATTTTCTCAGGGGAGAGTTGTATCATCTTCTAGAACACACTGCTCTTTTCTGGAGCTCCTGTGGCTGCTGCTCCAGGAGGGACAGACACAGTGTCTGTCAAAGAAAAACAAAAAACCCAACACTAAGCTTAGAGAAACCATGGAAAACTTTCTTTGTTGATAGATCTGGGCTACAAAATACTTTGTGACATGTATTGATTCAGCCCAAAGTCTATAATATGTAATAATGCCACTTGGTCCTTTTATATCCAATTATTTCTGCTCTGCATCCTTGGGATTTCCCAGGGGAGCATTAGGAAGCAGGCAGAGAGTGACCAACTGATGCTTGAGTAGCTGCTGAAGTTCTTCAGCCTAAGCTGGGCAAGAAGTCATTTCCAATGCTCTCTGCTCAGAACTGGGGTTCTCCTAAACCTGCCTGCACCCCCGATTTTTCTGGTCACTGCTTCTTTCTCCTTGCAGGAAGCTGGGGTGTAACCTACCCCAGATGCATCTCCAGTGAGGTGCACCCGGGCCCTTCAGACAGCACAGGGGTAGGACTGAGGGCATGGTCCTGGCTCGGTAAGGTCAGGAGGAGTCTGTCCCACTGTGCATGTCACCACACCCCTAAACTGAGCTGCTCTAGCCTGGAATAGCCACTGTGACTCCAAAGCACCACCTGAGGCTGTTACACGAGCAACCTTCTCCTGCTGGGAGAAGGTCTTTGGGCACAAAGCTGGAATTAGACCTAAAAAAATTCCACTGCAAAGGAGAAAACTCCTGCTGCCACCTTTTAGCACCTGCCAAATCAGTCCCCGTGCGGCTGCTCTCCGTGAACGCTGAGAAGAGGACAGTGTGAAGAACCTCTGGAGGCATCAGGGTACCAGGGTGCCCTGTCTGACCTTTTCTTGGTCACACCTTGCAAAGCAAAGCCGTTGCAGGTACCCAAATGAGGTGTCCCCTGCACCTCTGAGTGTTCCACACCATCCCGTGTCTCACAAAGATCTGCCATGGCTCATCCATTTATTTTCCCTTAAATACTGCAATTCCTGCTGCCGTTGGGCGAGCGTTTCTCACCTCTTTGGGTGCCTTGTTAATAGCACAGGCTCTTTTACCAGCCGTTAATGTTCGTTAGCACTTCAGGTCCTAATGAACCTTTCCTCTGCTCGTTGCCATTCACAACGTGCCACCAAAAGCACCGAGGACACCACCAGGAGCTGGCAGCTGCCCCACTGATGGCAAATTCCTCCGGTGGGTTCGCTGGGGCTCTGAGGTGACATCAGAGCATGCGTCACCCTGGCCCGTCACAGTCGCCTGTGGAGACAGAAGAAGTCCAGGGGGATAATTATTTAGATTCCTCTTGAGCTCCAGAGATTTCCAAAGGATTTTTCTTGTGCTGTCCTGTGCAATCATGTTGTCATGGTGACCAGGCAGAATGCTGGACACCAGCCTGGCTCACTTTCTTGGGGCTGGCTGGAAGAAGCTGATGGTTTTCAGTGGGGAAGAAGAGAGAAATGTGGTGTTGGCTTTTATTTGTTTGCTTGCTTTTTTTGTTGTTTGTGTTGGTTTTTTATTTACGTGCAATATTTTCTAAGTATACTTGGAATTTTTTGCTTAACCATAACAATTCTCCTTGGGATTCTCCTTATTGTAGAGTAATCATAAACAATAAGAAGCCTTAACATGGGACAGGACTAAAAGCCCAGGGGAATACGAGAGGGAAGGGATGGGGGGGATAATGTCTCAGCCAGGTATGAAATGCTAGGAAAGGAGTTGGTATTTGTCACCAAGAAACACGTTTCCTCCACCCATGTGCCTCCTTAAACCCTCATCTCCCTCCAGCACGGTCCTTCTCAAGGTGTTGTGCTCAGATCTGTGCTCAGCAGCTGGGATGGTGATGCCTTGGTCCCCACGCTACCCCCAGCCACCTGCACCAGGGCCAGCCCAGCTCTGCTCAGTGCTTGCCAGAGCCCAGAAATGCAGAGCAGGATGAGAAGGAAGAACTTTCTGTTGTCCTGCTGGTCTGCAAGGAAGGGGAAGGGCTTTCACAGTCTTGAAGCAGGTCACACTTTGCAACCTGTTTTTTTTTCCAAGCAGCTCAGCTGACGTCTTCTGCTGAACACAGTGTCCCAAACAACCTGTTTGTGAAGTCCAGTCAGTCGCAGCACTCATTAAATGTGAAGAAAAAGAAGGAACACGAATTTTACCTTATCTAATTACTCACAGTTGCTTATTTTGGTGGACTTCCAATGCCCTGGGCAGACAGGGTCGTTCAAGTCACTAATAATATTTTTTTCTTCTCTGCTCAGCCTCTAATGAGTACTTCTCTCTCCTTTTATCTCTTCTTCTTTTACCCTGTCCATAATAATAAAGATCTCATTCTTCAGTTGTACCTGAGGGCGTCTGTCCTACAAGAGATATGCCCAAGGGGATGAGGTGCCACCAAAGCACCTTACCTAAGCAGGCTACATCTCCAGCCAAATTTTAATGGCTTGTTGTCAAGCCAGCAATAAACCTGCTTTTTCTCACTACTCAGATGGAAACTTCTGGGCACAAGGAGACCTTGAAATGGGAGAGCAAAAGTGGTGCTGCATGGGGAGTCCTCTGTTGGTACCAGGCAGGGGTGGGCTGTGTGAAATGAGAGGGACCATGCTTCCATGCTTTCAAAGTGCCTCGAACTCACGCTTGCTACAGGGCTGACCTTGTCCATCTCTCAACGTGGTGATCATGGAGAACACCTTTATATTGCCACAGTTTCCTTTATTTAGCTGGGAAGAGTGGAATGCATTGAGAATCCTTTCCTATTACAGTGTTTTCTCTCACTTTGGCTGTGTCACCTTGTCATCAGATTCCACCATTCAACCCGCACTTTTTCCTCTCACCCAACACCTTATCCAGCCCTCGGATCAATGCGTTAGTGCAGGAGAATCCTTGGAAGAGCCATCCCTTCAGCTCAGCTCCTGGTTTAGTCATGGACCAGTCCTGTGCTCTTTGGGAGCTTGCCTTCTTTCTGGGCTGCCAGGTTTGGCTTTGGATTCTCCTGTGCTTCCTGGAATATGCTAAAAGCTCCTGCTGGGAGCCAAAGACACCCTATGAAGAGGACACTTTCCTTTTCTGGATCCTGGATTATCCCAGGCTGCTGCTTTAGCGGTGCCAGGGAGCTGAGGGCTTGTGCTTCATCACCTTCCAACCCCTGGTGCTCCATAAAAACCCAGGGCTCAACCTTAAAGCATCCCAGTTGGATAAAACATCAGGAAACTCGGAAGGATGTTTATCTGAAAGAAATCAGTGAAGGCCAAGTAGCTATTTTCATGGTTTTCTACTACCAGACAGATGTTAATCCTTAATGAATTACATTTCTGTGAATCCAGTAGCACCATTTATATTGTCTGACCTTTGCTGAGTTGACTTATGAAGTGTTATAAATAACTGCTCTTAATATGCAGCCAGTGCACAAGTAGCTTGTAGAATGAATGATTCAGGAACAATCACAAACTAATTTCCCGCTGATAATTCTGAAGATAGTTGAATAAAAAGAAGACTGCATTTGCATAGCTCCCCAGGAGGAAGAAATCTCCCCCAAAAAAAGAAAAATACTCTGTTTTTGCAAACTGCATTAGTCGATGGCTTTAGCACAGTCACTCTCAGAAGGAATTATGCTAATGCACGTGGAAGATTTCATTTTTTCCTTGAAAAAGAAAAAATCTAAGCGCAGTAAGACACAGAACAGTCCAAACGACTGCAGAGAGATGCTCTCCCCTGGGTAATTGATTGCAGGATCCATTCAAATAAATCATGCTTTGTTAGGGAAAGAAAGCAGGCCAGTTAAAGGCAGGGAGAGCTACAGCTTAGGCTTCAATAAACAAATAGCATCCAGGACTTAATTGGAATACACGTGCATTGTGGTACACGCCAGACGCACGTGGCCGGGCCTGGCTGTGCTTAGCTGCTGTAAAAATGACACCCTGGGCAGTTAGAACACGACTTCAAATCTCACCTACCATTTAAACCAGCAGTGGGGTGGAGAAGGTGCCCCCAGCAGCATGAGGCTGAATGATCCCAATGATACCCATACACACAACAGGGTGTGAAAATGAGGCAATAATCGCCCGGCCACCCGTCCCAAAGTGCTGATTTTTAATGTGTTTTTTTATGTGTGAGCATTTCTAGATGATGTCAGTTCATATTCAGTAAGGGAGACTCGAAAGAGGGGTCCCCTGGGTGGCTGGCAGTGCTGAGCCCCAAGCTGTGCCCCGCTCCGTCGCGAGGCTTCTGGGGCGAGCGGCAGAGAATCAGAGAATGAATCAGAGAATGCATTGGGCTGGAAGGGACCTCGAAAGGTCACCTCGTCCAACCCCACTGCAATAAGCAGGGCCTTCTCCAACTAGGTCAGGCTGCTCAGAGCTCGAGGCTCCTCAGCAAGCCAACCCCCAGCGTCAGCAGCAGGGTTGAATGTTTCAGTAGCGGGGATGCGACGCCTTTGCCAAAATCCTGAGCTCTTAATTGCCAGCTTTGAAAGTCGGATCTGTTGGAATAACACCATCAAGAAGGGCTTTAAAGCAGCTTTGTAGTCCAAGGAAGACACAGATATTCCAGTGTCCATGAAGCGTGCCGTTGACTGACAATGTCCTGAGGAAGGCTCTCCCGAGCGAAGCCCGTGGTGTGGTTGGTGAATCTTTAATATGCATTTCTAGAGCTCTGCTCAACCCGCAGCAAATTCACATTGGTTGTGACAGAGTAGACGTTTTCATCAAGTATTTATAGCAGCCAAGCAAAAAAAAAACCCCAAACCTGTATTTCTGGAGCTCTTAAGTCACAAATGGAGGGTTTTCAGCAGGCTGTTCCAAATTCCCACTCTTCCTTATTTACACTATAAACAGGAAAGAGATCAAATAATACAATGGAAGTGCAATTAAACTGTGTTGTTTTTTTTTTCCAGTGGTGAATACCTGCAGCTATAAGAATATAAATCCTGACTGTTCTGCACAACTCAATTATTTAGGAGGCAGAAGCGAGCGCTGCTGAGGCAGGAGGAAAGAGCAAACCCGAACACGCTCTTCTGTGGCTGAAACCCAGCCAGTCCTCTGGGCATGTCCCCAGGGGGTGAGAATAGCTTGTTCTTCAGAGAAAATGCCTTCAATCCATCAGCTGATAAAAGTCACTACACGGCACCACCGACAGCCTCCTACTACATGGGTATTTCTGTTTTCTGTGGCTACGTTTCTTGTGATACAGCAGAAATATTTAAGTGAAAGAAAACACTGCAATAAAAACCTGTTGATCTAAATTCCTTGCTACAGAAGCACAGGCTGGTTTGGGTGGGGAGGGACTTTTCAAGCTCATCTGGGGTCTCCCCAGAGCAGATGCTATCAAACATAAATTACATTTATTCGTAACTCTCTTCATGCTTCCCAGTGCAGGTTTCAGGGTGGAAATGGCAACCAAAACAACGGTTAAACTCCTCTTTGCTGCTGTGCTTTCTCTGCCTTGTCTGCACAGACCTTTCCAGGGGAGACTGAGGCTTCATTTCAGCTCAAGCATTGGTTCCAGATGCTGGTTTCCCTCCCCATCTTCCAGCAAACCCACTTCACCCTGACACAAACATGATTAATTGTCTCTGCACAGCCTTTGGGTTTGGTGGTTTGGCTTTTTCTTTTGCTTTAGTTTGTTTGGGTTTTTTGTTTTGTTTTGGTTTTATTTATTTGTTTGGGGTTTTTTTCTCTTTCATGACCCAAAGGTCTTCTTTTGAATTATTCTTTTTTTAGCCAGCTTTGGCTTTATCAGTGGTGAAGTCACGAGTGCCTCCTGAGCCTCTCGCTTGCTTGTCTTTGGAACAGGGATGGAAAGGTGCTTTTGAAAGAAGCTGCTTTCCAGTGAGAGTTATTCCTTCATTCCACTAAAAGGAAAAGTCTCCTGTGAAGTTCCTGGCAGGGAAACATTATTTCACAGACTCCTAAGTTCCAGAAGTCCTTTAGAAGGTTTGCTGTAGCACTCTGGAGGACACTGGTTCTCCAGCTCTCCGAGGAAAGCTCCCTGGTGAAGTGAAATATTTCACCTCTCCCAGTTCTGGTGGCAGTGCCAGCTGGGGACACGGCTTCACGAGTGCTCTTTGGAGCCACATCACAAACCCCAGCACCTAGAGCTTCTTCTGGGAAAGACTAACTTAGGTGCTAACGACCTGTCAGTGCAGGGGGGCAATTTGGAGCTAGTCCTGTAGCCATGGTGAACATTCTTCATCAGGTCTCTGTTATTTTTCACCCCTCGCCGGCTGCGTTAAGGCAAATTTAATTGAACAGCTGCCAAATTAGGGCTGACTTCACATTTCAAGCTAGCTGCTCTGCAGCACCCTCAGACACAACCCCCCTTTGACACTCAGAAGTCATTAACCCCAGCACATATTTTCCTGCAGCTCAAAGGCTGTTATCTCCACGCCTCCAAAGGGTGCCCCAGTGCAGGCACCACAGACTGATTTTTTCTTTCGGATGAGAATTACCCTAACAGAATATTTACAGTCCAGCCCAGACTGCAGAGGCCACAGCAAGAGACCACAACTGATCTTGGTGCTGTGAACTTTTTGCCATCTTCCTCCCAGCTTAAGTTCCAGTTTGCAGCCGGTTTGTCTCCAGTGCTGATTTCCAGCAGCTCCCAAAACCTCCTCTCAAGTTTCAGCTGATCTTCCAGACGAGGGTGTGTTCAGTAATCCTTCAATAATCTGCTTTCATTACTGGTTTCAACGTCATTTATCCAAGCATTTCAAAGACCTTCATTTAAGCCTCACCATCCTCCTAAGGTGGTGGCAGTGTCGTGGTTTGACACGGGCTTCCTTTAATCCCAGGAGGCTGGGACCTGCCCCCCACCAACAAGAATAATAATAGGACTTGAGAACCTGTTTCTCCAGCTCTATTCCCCCACCAAGGGCACGAAACAGCCTCGGAGGAACAACTGCAAGCTGGGACCAGACCTACAAGCTGGTTACGTTCAGTGTTCACCGGGATGGCTCACAAAATGCCCAGCCCTGCTGCTGCCTGCCTTGGTCCCCTCTCTTGGCACCCCCAAACTGGGAGTAATTAGTGTTCTCATTAGCAGACCTGGAAAAAGAGGGGAGAGACAAGATTCCCCATCTTGCAGGTGATTTTATTGCCTTTCACTTGGTGGAAAAAGTCCTGTTGGTTGGAGGATGAGAGCCTTGGAGAGATGGTTGTAGACCCAGGGGAGCTCCTCGAGCCCTCTCTCTCCAGAGGCTCGGTGGTGACCGAGTCTTATTTTTGTCCCTCATAATACCACAAATATTTCAACCTTCTGACCCATCAGCTCTGCTTGCTATAAGCTTATAATCTGCAGAGATGCAATTTGCTGCCATTAAAGTTGTTGGTTTAACTGTAATTTCAGTGGCAGGAAGATGAAAATCTCTAACAAATGTAAGAGCCTCTGCCCGAGCATCTGCATTTTATAAGTCACTTGATATTTTTCATTTTAAATTACTCCAATAAATGTGGCTTGCTGGTCAATTTAGCAATATAAGTGCTTCTGATGAGCTCTCAAGTGCAAGACAAATAAGCAAGTTTCAGCAATAGGACTCTTAATGTTTCATAGAAATGATTAAAAAATCATAAGCCAGTGTCTCTTCCCACTAACTGCCAGTTTACTGCCATGTTCCCAGTGCTTCCTGGAGGAGTTTCACCATTCAGACCTTTAAAAAACAGGCAGGGAACTTGGAAGAGACGTTTGCTGTGATGGATTGGATGCAGCTGTCTATTAAAAAAAAATAAAATAGAAAAAGGATGTGGGGAAACGTGAGCAATAGCTCTGAGTCTCTCTGAGCTTTATGGGCAGCAGAAGGCTCGGTGCTGAAATACGCTGCCCGTAGGCAAAGGTTTCCATTACCAGCAGATCAGTCACATGGGCAGGGAAAGAGATAAAAAAACCTTGTACAGTGTTCAGCAGAGGTAATTAATTTGGGATCGATTCAGAAGTAATCTAACTCCTTTTTAAGTTTACAGTGATAAAACCATGATGGATGGGACGGAGCCGGAGAAATTCCAGCCCGGCTGGGAACAAAATTAATTCTGAGTGTGTGGGAGCATCCAGCCTGCCCCGGGACTTTCCCAAGTGTTTCCAAACATGGGTATTGATGGTCATTTTTGGTTTAATGACCAGGAGTGCCCCTCCTCTCTCCAGTTCAGCTGCAGAGCCCGTTGCAGTATCGATGTTCTCACGGCATCCCAGGGAACAGCCGTGGGGGGCTGAGGCTGCAGCCTGGTGCCTTGTTCTTTTGAGACAAGGCTATTTAAAGCATGTCAGTGGTAATTATTTAGAAGCCACCTTTATAAGACACTGCAAGACGATTCAATTCATGCTGCTATGTCACTAGACCATCTTGTCCCTTCCCATAATCCTTGTGGAAAAATTGCAGCCATCTCCTACTATTTTTTCAGCACGGCATCCCCGGCTGCTGTCACCGAAAGAATTGCTTCAGAGGATTATTGCTGAGTATCTGCTCTGCAATTTCAACCTATTTCCTCTCTTTCCTCTTTAACAAGCAGCTTTGCTGACCCTGAGAACCTCTAGCTGGGAATTCATAGACTCATAGAATGGGTTGGGTTGGAAGGGACTTTAAAGATTATCCAGTTCCAACCCTCGTGCCATGGGCAGGGACACCTCCCACTAGAGCAGGGTGCTCAGAGCCCCATCCAACCCGTTCTTGAACACATCCAGGGATGGAGCATCCACAGCTCCCTTGGGTGACCTGTTCCAGCATCTCACCACCCTCAGAACTACGTCCTAATTTCTAATCTAAATCTAAACCCCAACTCACCCAGCCTGGCCTCGCAGCAGAGGGCTTCCCAATTCCCCAGTTAACAGAGTCCTCATTACTTCTCCCAAGCCACACAGGGCCACGGTTTCATCACCCTGAAATAGCCCCTTTAATACCTGCTTTTGATCCAACTATGGGTGAAGAAACTCCACAAGCAGAGGAGCATCCCTGCTGGTGGGGATAGACGGAGCGGAGAGCAGTGGGATGGTGGCAGGTCAGCTGCTGGTCTCCAAGGCCAGGATGGATACATGGATCTGCACACACGCTGGAAACCTGGGGATTAATAGTAGATTAAAACCAGGCAATAAAGCCCCGCTGCAGAATTTAATATCCCCATTGCCAATTTTTGAGGTGTGGCTACAAAAAATACTTCTTAAGCCTTTTTAAGCCTGGCCCAGGCTGCCCAGAGAGGTTGTGGAGGCTCCTCCTTTGGAGAGGTTCCAGACTCACCTGGATGTGATCCTGGGCCCCCTGCTCTGGGTGACCCTGCTGGATGGAGCAGGGGGGTGGCACCAGAGCGTCTCCAGAGGTCCCTTCCAGCCCCCATCATGCCAGGACTCTGTGATCCTCAGTAGTGAGAGGGATCAAGACTCACTAGGCACAGGGTGGAGAACCAGAGCAGAGTGACAGCCCAGTGTCTGAACGCAGAGCTTGCTGTTTGCATCAGCACGCACAGCCTTGGCTGCTGTATTTCTTGGGAGCTAAAATAAAATAAAATAAAATACTCATTACGTTTCTTGTCACCTCCTGGGGGAAATAGTGGTGGCAATAATGCATTTGTGTTTATTCATTGTGTGCTATAAAATAGCAAAGCCGTGCTGAAGCAAAGTTGCCAGCACACAAACTCCGTGGCAAACCCTTCCCCAACCATCCCATGAAACCCCCCTAATCCTCTGAAACCTTGGGATACCTGTTAAAAAACGAGCAAAAAATAATCCTGGCTCCTGTATTTTGTCCAGATGATATTTCTTCTTTGGATTCAGATGCTTGTTACATCTTGGTGCATCAGCAGCTCTGGTTCAGCCGAGTCTGACGGCTCAGAGCACGTAGCTGCTTTGGGCAGGATGCAGGGCTGAGATGTCTGGATAAAAGGAAACAGTTTTTAAATTCATCTTTTTTGCCAAGTCACGAGAAAAACACATTCAGGTAGGAGATCAGCTCTCGTGTGACTCTCACGCTGGTGGTGGTGGTGAGCAGAGGATGCTTCTGTGCTATGTCATCAAAAAGAATCTTTTTTTTTTGGATTTTGACCCATATTTCTGCATTTTGAATGGGATAGGAAAAGTGCAGCTATCAACCTTTCAAATGATTGCACTACTCCACCAAACTCTTCCAAATGAAACTGTTTGGCAGGGGGTTGGACCCCGTGATCTCCAGAGGTCCCTTCCAACCCTGCCATTCTGGAGTCGATGAGGCTGTGACTCTGTAGCCTTTTCTTCTTTTTCCTATCACAAGCATAGCAGCGTTGTGCAGCTCTAGGTCATAAAAATGCTTCAGACAGAGCTAACCTCCCTCCAGAGACACCGGAGTCATTACAACCCTCTAACTTGATAGATTCTTATTTTCATTCTTTTTTTCTTTAAAGAAAGACTAAACCCCCGCACCCTTCAGCGGGGCAGCCAGCTCACACGCCGGGGACGTGGATCTGAGATGAGAAACCAATTTAATTCTGCAGCACAACTCCTCTCCCCCTAAAAAATCCACTCAGAATTATAAATTTCAGGTGGCAACGAGCAACGCCAGGCAGAACATAATTATATGATGATATCCTGCCTGCCCTGGCCACAACGCATCATAATCCATCGCTTTTACTTAGCTTAGAACTCTATCCACTAGGAAATCATTGCAAATACAACCCATTCCTTTCTGTTGCCACAGATGAAAGATGAAAGGTGGTTTGGAAGGGAAAAAATAATACAAAAATAAGCTTCATTTGACCCAAGAATATGAAGTGAATGAGAAAGCTTTAACCTATTGATTCAGGGCACGGCGTTAAGGTGTCGTCGGGATCTGTTTCAGCTCTCCAAGGCTCTATGTTGAATTAAAGAGGCATTCAGCACACTCTGAAACTCTCTTCACTTCCGAGCGTGGGTTTCTTTGGCCATGATCTGAATTGTTTGTGTTGTTTCCTCGCTAGCAAACTGTAGGAGAGGGGTGTTTTCCAGCAGGGGAATTATTTGCCATTTTACAACGAAAATTACGCTGCTGTATTCGGTGATGGGCTTTAGAAATGGGCTTTTGCTTCAGTTATCCTCCTTCTCAGTTTTCCCTCTTCTGGTGCAGTTTCAAGGCACTCTATCAGCCTTAACATAAAGGGAAACACTCTGCATGGGATAAATTCAACCCCTGCCCTTCTGCAGAAGCAGAAGCCCAAGCCCCAGTGCTCAGGCTGTCCAGAAACAAACCTGCAGCAACAAAACCCAAACCCAAACCTATTTTTACCCCGTTTTGCTCCTGATATAAAGCTGTTTTCCAAAGAACATGTGTTTAGCTGGAAGGAGAGGCAGCAGTTTTGCTTCTACCGTCCTGTGCCGAGGTCCCACCACCCACCTCAGGTGCCTACATTTGGCTGCTCCCCCAGTCTCTGCTGTTCAATGACCCCAACGAAGTGGTGCCAGCATCACTGGCCCACGAGCTTCCCAGGCTGATCACAAGCAAGAAATCACAGAATCAGAGCATCATCTGGGTTGGAAAAGACCTTTCAGATCACTGAGTCCAACCAGCACTGCCAGGACACCACTAACCCATGTCCCTCAGCACCACAGCTCTATAGAAGAGGTGTAAAAAACCACCTACCATCAGCAAAACATCTTTTTTCTTTTCCTTTTGCCTTCCTAAATCTTCAATGGCTCCCAAATAATTTCAGAATAAATTTTGAGGGGGGAAGGAAAAAAATCTTCCTGCACAAAGATTTGGACCGTGCCAGTTCCGAGTCAATTTTTATGGCCGAACTATAAAGTGGTGGTGATGGAAATGCTGACAAACCTCCAGCCACGGTGGTCTCAGCTGGCTCTCTGATAAAAAAAGACATGAAACGAGGAGGAAACTGGACTCTCTGATTCTACACAGTGGGAAAAACAAGCTGGATTTTCAGCATGGATTTTTTTTCTCCCTGGCTTCTGTTTTGACCCGCTGGCTGGAACGTTTTAAATCAGTGTTGGGTATGTGCTAAGCTTTTCAAGGGTGAATATTTCACCATATATGAATCTTTAATACACGGCTGCTCAGCTTAGCTCAGGAAACTTGAGAATTATCGTGGAGCGACGATGCAGCTTTGATAAAAACATTGTTATGTGATGTACCAGCAAAATAACGAGCTTAAATTTGTCTTAGAAGCGGCTGCACGCCTGCAATCAATTTAGCTTTGTACAGATGCAAAAATGTTCCCCTTGGGAATGTGCTAGATATCAGATTTTTCCCAGTGCCTATGGAAGACTCTAAAGGGATCAAAAGTGACCCAAACCAGCATGCATATGGATGTTTCACTGCATGATCTATTAAAATGTTCCCAGTTTAAAATACTTTTTGGGCAAGCAAGTAAAAAGTGCTTTATTTCCAGTAGGAATTAGCAAAAAAAATGGGGATTATCCAGTTTGGGAGCAGTGAATTCAGTCGGCTGGGTAGAGTCCGGCAGAGGCAGCCACGAGCATCTCAGCCGCACAACGCACGCTAATGAGTTTCATTAATTAGTAATAAACAGCAACATTTAATTAGCGGGATCATTACTAGGCATTGAATACTTTAATTACACTGCAGGCTGGTGGAAACGAGCCAGTCTGGGGGGAGGTTGAGTGGGAGGCTCAGCTCTCCCCTGTGCGCTGGAACCTGGCCATCAGCAGAGCCGGGGGGGTTGCCTTTGGTGCCTTCACTCGAGGGTTAATTATATGCTAATTGGGTTTTAATTGGCGGGGGCGGGGCATTCTCAAGTTTCCTCTGGGCTGTGTCCCTAAGAGGTGGGAAAGGCTGTCACTGGGGGCTCGTGTGAGCCTTGGATGAGATGATCTCCAGAGGTCCCTTCCCACCTCCACCGTGCTGGGAAACACGCTGGGTGAAGACAGCCCGTGGGTCCCTCTCCAGTTAACCACCAGCTGAGCAAGGCTGCCCCAAACACCTTCTGGCTGGTGTGGCAGGTCTGTGGGGCGATGGGGTTCACCAGCCAGGACATCAGCCCCATTATTCTCTCACACACCACAGGCCAGAGAGTGCAGTGTCCCTGCAAACCACCTGTGCTGCACCCAGTTCCTTCCTCTTCCCTGGGTGCTTCTCCTCCAAAACACATCCTCAGAGCTGCCCTATTTTCAGCTGGGTTTTCTCTCCCACCAGCACAGCACCACGGACATCCCCGTGGCCACGCTGAGCCAAACAGTCCCTCCTCATCCTTCAGCTCAGGAGGTGTCTAAGTGAGGGATTTGGAGCTTTCTGGAGAGAGCCATCTGCTGTGGCTGTTGCAGGAGGAGCACGGGTGAATCCACACAGAAATAATACTTTGTGTCATCACTGGTGGAGATGTTAGTCCTTGGTACCGAGGTGGCAGATGGGCTGGAGGAGTCTCATCAGCTGCCTCGGTGCTGCCAAGTGGCTAAGTGGCTGCATGTGTTGTCACTACACAGGAGAGTAATTTTGGGACTCGGCACGTTGCTGGCTCAAGAAGTGGTGAGGCAGTTGAACTGGGGTGAAATTACAGCTCTGTGGTTTATCCCTGGTGGGATAAATGGAGGCAGGATGTGAACCCCGGGATGGAGCCCACCAGAAGCCACCACTTGGGTTTTCCTTGTACATCATCCTGCCCCAAAACTGGCTGCCTCAAACCCAGGAGGGTCCTTTAGTGCACAAGAGTTGAAAAGTCTCTTCCAGCCAATATTAGATTCGTTCAGGATTATTATTATTATTTTTAATTTATCAGTGAATCAAATCTTTCATGGTTAATTGGATTCATCCTGCTGCTTTTCTCAAGACAGTGTTTTGAAATTGCTTGAAAACTTCCCTTTTAGGCTTTTCTAAATGAGAAGTAGCCATTAAAAATAAACACTGCACCCCCAAATCAACCCAAACCACATCTGCCAATAACATACACGTGAAGGAAGAAAAAACCCAAAAAACTATGATGAAAACTCTTGAAAGAAACTGATTTTTTTTAAACTTTCTGATATGAGTCAAGGACATTTTAAGATCTTCAGAATACTCATAGAAGGAGAAAACTGCCACCTGCCCAACTCCCTTACTCTAGAAAAGGGGGATTTGGTGCAACACGTCTACCATGGCCATGGCCCAGCACGGTGGGTCCATGGGCACCACCCAGCTGTGTGCACTGAGGTCCCCGAGACCTCCCAGGCACCAGGTGCCACCAGCTCCTCTGGTTCCTGTCTCAATGGAGACTGGAGAGGGGAGGACACCGATTGCTCATCGTTGTTGCACACCCATTAATTATAAAAAGCCTCTGACGTGTCCTGCCACAAAGATGTGCTGGGCTGAGTGACTTTGTGGAAGTCACCATGGCTGTGGTGGGAGCAGCATCCACCTTCTGCTCCTCCAGCACAGGTTGGGGGGGTATGGCTGCTAAAACCAGGGTGGCATCCCAGAAATGGGACTTGGCACGTGCCAGCTGGCCACGCTTGCCCCATCTGCTCGGCTGCAGGGCCGGATCTGCAGAGCAGAGCTCAGAAGAAGAGGCTCTCTCTGTGTCCACGTCACCTCTGAGGAAATAGCACGTATACCTCGAACTTTTTCACAGCCTTCCCTGCTCCCACTGTTGCAATCAGCTGCCCAGGTCGACTGATAAAGGTGCATAATGGTTCTGGAAGAAAATCCATCCTTTCCCTACTGACTCTGCTGTCAGTTGCCACGTAAGTCCCAAAAAACCATCCCCAAACAGTGAAATAAATCCAAGTTTCTACCAAATTCTTATTTTGCAAATTGGAAAACTTCACTTTCTCGCGGAACGCGCTTTTCTTCCTGCAACTTTGTGCTTCTGCCTTCACTCATCAGAAACATTTTAGGCTTAATTTGACATTATTCTGCGGCCGCTTTATGGGCGAGCAGCTCATCGCGCTCTCCCCTGCTCGCATCTGCCACGGGAACAAAAAGACAACAATTCTGCACCTGGCCCTGCCTCGCAACCAGCTGAAGAGGAATTCGGCTCAGCCCTCGCTAAACAAAGTGTGAGCAGTGACTCAGTATGGAAATAAGAGCCATTTCTTTTTAACTCTATTATGAGGCAGCAGAAGGGAGCGGGCGCGCTTGCGAGCGCACCGGTGTGTTTCTGCTGTGCCCGTTGCAAAACCCTCTCCCCGATGCTTTCGTAACAACCCCGAGACAAAAGGGGGGAAAAAAAAACATAAAAATCCTGTATTCCTCTCCTGCTCACAGCTGCAGTTGCTGTTTACATGTTTTAAGCTTCCACTGGGGTTAAAATACGAGACAGAAAAATGGGATGAAAATAGAGATGTCTCCAGCCCCGGGCCACAGCCAAGTGTTGAGAATTCAACACTTGAATTCTCCCAATAGCCACCAAACTTCTGCTAGAAACTTGTTTAGTAGACCCTTAAAGGGGTCGTCGCAGAACCTGTGTTGTCTCCATCCCTGTCTGCTGGCAAGAGTTGGCTGAGCAAAGCCCCAGCTGACCTGGGCTGGTGCTGGCAATAGCCCAGTGCTCAGGGTGCTGGGACTGGATGAGCCCCAGGGGTCCCTTCCAATCCACATGGCTAGGATTTTCACCTCCTGCCTCTGCTGCTGAATCAAAACCGTTGTGAAGCACGAGGGTTATGAGCACCACGGCCTCTGCACGCTGCTGATGGTCGCTCTCTACCAGATCCCAGCTGCTTTGCAGATGTGGTGTCCTGGAGCAGCCCAGCCACTCAACTCCAAGTGCAGCTTGGAGCTTTAGGCTTGAGAAAGCCAAGGTTCATAGAATCACAGAATGTCAGGGTTGGAAGGGACCTCTGGAGATACAGAACCACCTGCAGTTCCAGTAGGAAGTGTATCCATATGGACCACATGGCCACTAATGAAGAGGGATGCAATGGCTGAACTCATTGGTCTTTTCCAACCTAAATGACTCTGTGATTCTCTACTGAAAAGACAGCTGGAAACATTTCAGCTCTGAGGATGCTGAGGCAAGGAGTAGGGAAATTAAAAATAAATAAATATGGAAACTTCTTTAGCAAACTTACTAAGATCTGCTGCCCGCCTCACCCAGTCGAGCTTCCTTCTCCACTCAGATTTAGACATTCACTACCAACAGAAGTTTGGGTTTCGAGCCTTTTATCTGTTATCTGTCTTACACAAACCCCATTTTGGTACAGTGAATAAACCTAATACATTCCCCACCGCAGTAAACACAGCAATTTTTACTTTATCTTCTTCCTTTTTCTCCCTGACTGCATAATATCCCTATTTAAAAAGTGCTAATTGCTTCTTTTGGGAAAAAACTGTGCCTGAATGTTCCCATTCCAGCACAGAAGGAGCAGCCGATGCACGCTGCTGTCGAGATTGTTTATCTTCCCTGCTCCTCTCTTATTCTGAAGCCTGGCAGGCTCCATCTAAAGAGCTGGGTAAATGATTTTGGAAGTAGCCCTTTCAGAGCTGAGCTGAGTGGAAAATAGCAGGAAAACCAGTCTTCTTACTGCACAGTTCCACCATCCTGGGATGGAAAGCCATGGAAAGCCTTCCAACTCACTGCCATCACCCCAGAGAGGTGCCAACACAATTCTTTCTTTTCCCATTTGCACAAGATCAGAATGAAATGCAGCCATACCCACCTCCTGAAGAGCGTAGCGTGGAGGCAACGAGGGCTACACCGTGTCATCCAAGGTGAAAGAGGATTGCTGTGGAGACCACTCTTCCAGCTCCACGCTTGATTCACATCTCATAAGCTCTTAGGGGGCTGTCAGAAATGAAACACAAAAAGAATTCTCCATGGCCCATGGAACGAGGTGATTTAATAACCCCACTTTACAATACTGACTGCTCCTCTTCTGTTCCTTTCTGCCCACGATTCCACCTGAGAGCCACCAACAGAAGTTCACGAGCTGTCACCCAGTGCTTCCAAAGCTTTCTATGGATCTCAAGTTTATTGACACCGTGATGTTTTGCAGATAGGATCCTTACAAGGGGAAGGTTGGCACTCGCCCTCATTTTGTTAAGAATAAACAAGGCTGGGACTTCCCTGGAGAGCAGAGGCCACCTCCATTTCCCTTAAGATACAAAGGCCACCAGGTATTTCTCAGGGACAGACTCCTCCAATCCAGACAGCTCCCTTGAGCTGTAAAATATCCCTGCTTCTCACTGCAAAGGCACAAGTGAGAGCTAAAATTCACTCCAAAGTCCATTTCTTGGGATAAAGTTCAGCTTGACCCAGTCGGACTTTTTGAAGGGGAAAAATTAGGTGTATTTTAAGTCAAAATAAGGGCATGGAGATGGCTCTGAACTTTTAAATACAGAGCACCAAGGAAACGTCTTCAGCATTTTTTGGAGTCTCCTTCTCTGGGGACATTTAAAACCCACCTGGATCTGTTCCTGTGTGAGCTGCTCTAGGGGATCCTGCTCTGGCAGGGGGGTTGGACTCGATGAGCTTTCGAGGTCCCTTCCAACCCTGAACATTCTGTGGTTGTGTGATTTTTCAGCCCAAATTCATAAATGCACCATGTGGAGCAGCTGTTGGAGCAAACCAAGGAGTCACAGCAGCAAAGTGTCAGAGCAGCAGCAGGGACTGTACCCACTCGAGAGGGACACGCTGCCTCCATCACTCACCACGCTGCTGTTGTTCCTCCTCCCTGCCAACAGGACACGCAGGTATGAGTCAGGATGAATCAATTCCTCCTGGCAGAAGGGGATGACTTGCTCTGATCACGACCAGGCTGGCAGCTGGTCAAAGGACGGGGGGGTTGAGGAGCAGGTCTCCCACATCCCAGCTCTCTGCTGCTGGGGAAACACCAGGAGGGTGAGGAAAAGCCACGCGCATCCCTTGCTGTGTGTTTGCTCTGCAAAAAGGGGGGGACAGAGCCCCAGAAATTCACATTAGCAGCTATAATCATTGCACGTGGTGGCTTGGGAGGGACCTTTAAAGGTCAGCTGGTCCAAAGGTATAAGCTACCTCTTTAGCAGGGCACTGAACCACCCTAAGCCCTCAGCTGCCAACTGTCAGACTTTTACCTTCTTAAATAATAATTAAAATGACAATCAAGCTGCAGGAGGGGAGAGGAATAAAACCTGAGGTCTCAAGATGCAGCAGACTCTCTTACCAGATGTGTTTTGCCGATGAATCCTGACGTGCACATCTGCAAAAGCAAAACTAAAAGATTCCCCTGATGAAAAACCTCCAGGGTCTCGCTCACATTTGATTGTGCCGGGGACAGAAGAAAGTCCATTAGCCTGCAAATAAGCACATCAATCAAATTCACCTTGTTATAGCAAGTTTTAACCATTCTCTGCTTTGAAAAAAATATTTCATAGGTGCCCTGGCCCCTGCAATGTGCTTTTTAACATCAAGTAGCTGGTAATTATCCTGTGCAAAGAGACTACAACTGCTCCAGATGTTTGGGTTTCTTGTTAATAGACATAAATAGACATTGGTAAAAGGAAAAATCATTGCAAGAGGGTGTAAAGTGGAACTGGAGAGCAGCGTGTGCTGCTGTGACACAGCTCCATCCCCATCCCTGGGTCACCTGCTGCCTCACCAGGGCCTGAAATACTCACGGTTCACACACAGCTACAGCCAACACTGTGTTTGTACCACAGCTCAGAGGGGATTTATAGGAGTCATTCTGAGGAGTGGTTTTTTCTTTGTTTCCAATCTCATTTGTTACGGTTTTGAAGCAGCAAAGAAGTCAAGGGAGCCACGTTAGGCTCTGAAAATATTACTGGAAAACTCCATTTATTCCTATGTCACCAGTATTTCCTAGAAATTGGATGGATTTAAAGCAGCTTTGCTAAATAAAGAGACCACGATAGAAAAAAGACAGCCCAGTACCAGGGACTTCTCTCCATCCCTCTGGCTGGTACCGTCCCCCTGCCCGGCAGATGATGTGACTCATGCCCTTGCTTGGCTCTATTTTAAGGCAGCAGCATATCCAGCCTCTGCCTGAGCTGGGGAATGGTTTCCAGTGATGTAGACCATTTGTACCTGTCAGCTCCAGTCGTCTTCCTGTTTACTCTCACTAATAAAACATCAACGTCAGGAGCGAGTGGTTCCAGCACTTGCATTTCAACCTACGCCTTCCATGGGAACTCTTCACACAGGTTTTTGCCTGGTCTGTGCCTGCTGTACCTCATGAACCTCCTTCCTGCAAATAAAAACCTGCCTTTAAGGCTGCTGTGATCCCTTAGTGAAAATCACCGTGGCACTCGATGTTCTGCTTCAGCTTCTACCACCCTTATTTCCCACGCCCGTGCTCTGGCAAAGCTGTTTTCCCCTGAGCTATAAAAACAGCTAATTCTGTATTACATGCAGAAAAATATCTATGAAATCTTTAAGGATGAGCTGCAATCCAACCTTAGGTACCTTAAAAATAGAGCTCAGCCAGAAAGCAGCTCCAATCCTTTAGTTAAACCTCAAAAGCAGCCAATGCAATGCAGCAACCTCAGCAAACCTCGTGGGTTCAGGAGGCACAAGGGGTCACCAAACCCCCTTCTGCTCTCACTGCCCCAGCATGTGGAGTGTGGAGAATAAATGGGGATTGTTTCTGGTGCAGCTCTGCAGCACAGTTCGATGGCAAAGCACCGAGGGTTCAGCTGGGAACCGTGGCATCTCATCTGGGGAGAGACTCTTTAGCAGGGGCTGCTGGGACAGGCCAAGGGGGGATGGTTTGAACTGAAAGAGGGAGATTCAGAGTGGAGAGGAGGAGAAATTGTTGGTGCTGAGGGTGGGGAGAGCCTGGCCCAGGCTGCCCCGAGAGGCGGTGGCTGCCCCATCCCTGTCCCCATTGCAGGGGAGGTGGCCGGGGCTCTGAGCACCCTGCTCTGGGTGCAGATGGCCCTGCTCCCTGCAGGGGTTGGACCAGATGAGCTTGAAAGGTCCCTCCCCACCCAAACCAGTCTGGGGTTCTCTACATTTCAACCCAAATTTCTTCTAATAGATTTTGAATGAGTCAACTGCAGGAAGAAGCATCAGGAAAGAGAGCAAACTTCATCCCTGCCAGGGAAATCCAACAGCAATATTTTAACACTGGAAAACACAGCTTCTTCCCTGACTGTTAGAGAAACACCCCTAAAAAGGATCTAAAACTGAGATGCAACCTGCTCCATGCTGCCCGTGAAGATCAGACAGTGGAAGTTAGCACCAAAACAACACTGAAATGAGCCCAGTTTGCCAATAAATTCCAAGGGTGGAGTTTCCAACCTGTTACTGGAAAGCCAAGAAGCAGCTCCCCTGGATTTCTCTGCTCCTGCAGAAAGGCTCGTGAGCCAGATCTCTGCAGCTCTCACAGGCAAGGCAGCAGCAGCAGATATTTGATGAGCTCTATGAATAGAGTTGTTGATTCGCTGGAAAACACAGGAAAAAACAAATCAAGTCAATTTAAACTGCTGACACATTTTTGTCCTGGTGAATGGCATGTAAAAAGTGTTTTGAAGCATCTCAATAACTTGGTAGCCCACACAGAGGCATGAATTTCTGATTTGATGTCGAGCGTACTGGAAATAAAAATACCAAGTGCAGTTTGGTGTTTTGAACAAAATACCAGATTTTATTTTGAATTATTTTGAACCCTTTTTGAACAAACCTCCCCACACTTTGCGGGAAGATTTCTGGAACTGGAAATATTTGGTTTTCAGTGAGAATCGTCTGAGGAAAATGAAAATATAAATCATTAAATCCCTCATCTCGAATTAAAGTCTATAAATATTTTGACTTAAGGCTTTACCCTTGCTCTGGTGCCAGGGTGTGTTCAAGGGCAACTGAATACAGCAAAATGGAATTGAAATCCTAAACCCTGTGCAAACTCTAGACCAAAGAAATTGAACACAACCTGGGGAACTTTGTTCCTGGTCACTGTTCAGGAGGCTTTGAAAATTGGCATTTACAGGAATTTAGTCTGTTTAGGGGGTATTTGCTGTGACATGAAAAATCAGCAGCACTGAAGGGATGAAAGTCAGGGTCTGAGGTGGAATGCACAAGTGCTCCCGGGGTCTCAGAGCAGGAACAACTGACAGTGAAACTGGAATAATCTACCTCGTCTGAAGAAAAAAGTTCCATAGGGCAATTAAACTCCTCTGGAAATCTTTGCTCTGTAGTTCTTAGGCAATTCCTTTTAGCATATTTTTACTAAAAGCTCCTCTTTAATGAATCTCATTCTGAGCATGTTCCAGCCCAGAGCTCAGGGGGCTGAGGAGCCTGATTTTAACCCAACGTGTTTGGTTTTCTCTTTAATTTTTCCCCCGCAGCGTGAACTTCCTAAATGGATGATGCTCATGGGGGAAATAATTAAAACAACCCTCTCATGCATATTCTTTGGCTCATTAAAGCAGGTCCTCCACCTCAGCTTCATCACCTTCAGGAATATTCATAAAGCAACCGTGCTCCAAACAAAGTCCCAACCTGTACTCAGAAGAGAAGGGAAACATCCCCATCCTGTCCAGTGTTCAGGCCCACATTATAATATCGTTAATTAATTTGCTATTCATTAGCAAGTCTCCATCTGAGGCCCATCTTTAATGACAGGCATCCAAAAAAAAGCACCCGATGACTAAAAGCCTCTTCAACTGCTGAAGCCATCAGTGGAAAGATCTGCTCCAAGGTACAAAGATTCTCCCTCTTTTTTTTACTCCTATTTCTTTAACTTCTCCCCCACCCTCCTAACACAACCGTGGGCTTTTGGTCTGTTAATTCTGTACTAAAAAGAGATCCTGCCACCAGCTGCTGCCACCAGCAAAGGTGCCAGTGCTCGGGGACCGTCACCTCCACGTCGGGGTGCAGGGGACATTGTGGTCCATGAGAACCCCTGTGGATACACCCTGGCTTGAAAGCACTGGGGGTGCCACAGGGTTGGTTTTATTTTCCCCGAGCTTTATGGATAATCATTTACTGAGCAGCAAAACCAGTTCTGCAGGGCTGCTGGCGCCAGGTGCCACCCAGTGACCCCAGCTGGGGCTCTCCAGAGGATGACGCTCGCTGCCCACAGAGGCTGTTTGCTCAGAGCTGGGCTGCTGTCAGGTGAAGTGTGCTTAGATGGAAGTTATGCTGATGTTTGATTTGCCTCCTTCCCTACCTCACTGAGGGATTTTTTCCCCAGCTCTTTGTGTGCTGGGAGGCTGCAGATAAACTTCAGTGCTCCCCAGGGGGCTGCTTTTGCATCTGCACATAAAATGGGCGGCTTATTTTAAGATCATAGAACCATCTTAGGCTGGGAAAGACCTGCAAGATCCATTCCAACCATTCTCCCAGCACTGCCAGGGCACCACTAAACCATATCACTCAGCACCACAGCTCCATGGGGGGCTTGGAAACCCCTCCAGGGGTCACGGGGACTCCCCCCCCCTGCCCTGGACAGCCCTGCAGAAGAAATTGCTCCTCAGCTCCAACCTAAACCCGGCTTCACTTCCCGGGGTTCCCATTCCTTCCTGACTGCGCGGTGCTCGGAGCACGCTCCAGGCAGCGTGGTTACAGGCCCTGCGTCACCGTGCAAGGTGTGCATGGCCCCTGTGTCCTCATATGAGGTTTGTGTGCATGGTCCCTGTGCTGCCATGCAGGGTTCACACTGTCCTTGCACCATCACACGAGGCTTGTGTGGTTTCTGTGCAAAGTTCACGCTGTCCTTGCACCATCACACGAGGTTTGTAGGCCCCGTGCTGCCGTGCAAGGCCCACNGTCCTTGCACCATCACACGAGGCTTGTGTGGTTTCTGTGCAAAGTTCACGCTGTCCTTGCTCCATCACACGAGGTTTGTAGGCCCCGTGCTGCCGTGCAAGGCCCACGCTATTTTTGCACCATCTCACAAGGCCTGTGCGGTCCCCGTGCTGCCGTGCAACGTGCACAGTGCCCTTGCACCATCTCACGAGGCCTGGGCAGTCCCCGTGCTGCTGTGCAACGTGCTCACTGCCCTTGCANGCTCCGCCATGCGAGATGGCAGCAGCCACTCGTGACATCATTTCTCGCACGGACACGGCCAGAACTCCTTGGGAGCTGCTGGTGCCCCCCTGGCATGGCTCGGGCTCAGCGGAGGGTCCCGGCCAGGCCAGGCGGG